>OX371225.1:64848382-65448382 GCA_947310385.1 Nephrotoma appendiculata
TATTTTCTGCCTAACTTTTGATTTTTAATTTTATCTCAAAAAATTGAATTTGAGTCAGAATGGTTTAAAAAATTATCCTTCTGGCAAGAACTAATAAAAATTTTTTCTTCAAGTTCGTCTATCAGGTGGCCCAAAATAATATTTTTTTCTTCTTTATCTCATACTTGTTTGTCGTAGATTCTTCGAATTTAGTCCTTAAAGAAGTCCTTCTTGAACTCGTAGAAAGATCAGCACGTGATGAGGCCATTGCTCGTTTTAACGTTATTTTATTAAATTGTTTGTATATGTAAGAAGGTTTTATACTTTTATTAACAAAATCAGAAGAAGTAGTACCACTACGATTGCTAGCACCAAGAGGTGAACTATTTGAGATTTTTGTAATGGTTTGCAATTTCAAAGGACTTTTATTTAAATCGGATATATTATCGTCATTAAATTTTTTTATCAATTCACGATGATAAAATCTATATTAGTTCCGAATACCATCAGTTCAGGTACTTCGTCAATTGGTGGTAAATAATCCTGGTCATGGTCTTTATTAGTTTTATTTAAACGCAAAGACTTGATTGCCAAATCACTTAATAAGTTCAACGCATAGATTGGATCTTCCTCAACTTGAGAAGAAACTTTTAAATTGGCCCCGATAATATAGTTAGCATCATTTATAGAAGTTGAATAAACGTCTTGGGAAACAAATTTTCAAACAAACATGTTTTTTCAGTATGATATGAAATTACGGTTTGATTAATATTGGGGGGCATGTATTTTTAAGATAATTTTCAATGATTTCAAATCCACACGTTGATTCGTAAATGAACAAGATGAGAATGGCTGATTTTCTTAAGAAACTCCTCTGATTCTCTTTTGTCTGTGGCATCGAATAATCATGCACTTAGTACATCTTGTTCACCGAAGCCAATTGCTTTCAACCATTGCTTTTTCAATTCTCCATATTTTGGTAAGCTAAAAACAAATGTTTACATTATAATTTCTGTAAAAATTGTAATTGTAATCCACAAACCTTTGCCGAAACATCATTACATCCATAGACAATCACTATTTGGTGCGCTTTATGTGCTGTCGGATTCATTGGTCTACATGTCTTCAAAAACAATGAAGGTCAGAATATTACAGTGAACGGTATAGGGACATGATTTCTAACTTTGTTGTGCCCCAATTAGCTGCCATAAATATTGCTGATATGTGGCTCCAACAAGACGGTGCCACATGCCACACAGTGCGGAATATTTGATAAAAGACTAATTTCACGTAATGGTCCTGTTAATTGGTCACCGAGATCGTGTGATCTTACTCCATTAGATTATTTTCTTTGGGGATATGTTAAGTCACTTGTCAATGCTGGTAAACCAGAGACGATTGTACTCTTGGAACACAAAATTCGGCAAAAAAGAAAAATTGTGAATTGCTGCGAAAAGTGTATAAAAATTGAACATCCAGGTTGCGCCATCTACGCGCCAGACGCTGTGGCCACATGGCCGAAATTATATTCAAGCATAAAATTATCTATCCAATATAGCTAGTTTCACTGATATTCAAAATATTTTTCTTTGTTCTATTTTAATTCTAAATTGTGAACCTATAAAAAAACACCTTTTATGTTAGCGCGAAATGTTTTTTATTTTATTAAATTTAGGTTGTGTGTTCCGTTTATAATTAATTTTATTTGAATTGGGTTCGAATATTTTCTGGGACTTCCGTGCGGCGTTCGTGATCCTGTCCTTGATTTAGGTCATCAGGCAGAAGTCCTTATTGATTTTATATATAAAAAATATTTATACTACGAACTCTTTAAACATGTCGAGCAAGTTCAGCCCACTGAAGTCTCACCGAAAACAAAGACATGTTTCATATAAGGTTTAATGAGGCCTCACTAAAATCTGTGACAACTCATTGGACTATATACGATTAAAGTATGTATGACTAATGATGATGGATTATTACACATTAATTAAATACATTTACATAACCAGTTTTAGAAAATTCACTTGGTACTGGGCATATTAATGCAATAAATTAATATTTAGTACAGGAGAAGATACTTACTGAAAAATAACTGTCCAGAAAATAGTTTACTCTATTTAGTTAATTTTTATATCCTTCAAGTCCATAGTACATATTTCTTACAATTCATTTAAAGTTTCAGAAGTTTAGGAGAATTTAAACTATCAAATGTTTATGATTTTTATAGGAATTGAAAACTAATGTGAATCCAATTATTACGCATTATTTTATTTAGGTATTAGGTTTTTTCTGAGTTGTCTGTTGCTGTTGTAGATTCCAGGTTAGCTCGCACATCTTCAAACTTTCGAGGCTGTCGCTACGTTCGAAATCACCACTTCTAAAATGTTTGTACCAATAATTACAAATTTCATAAGACACAAGGTTAGCACCAAGAACACTACAAATTGATTCCCGTGCTTTAGAAGCTTTTTTCCTTATTGGAATTCGTATAGAATGCAGTGCCGAATGTGCTGTTTATCAGTTGCCATTGTAAACTCTGCTATTCTGATAGGTAATGTAACTCACGATCCTGTAAAAATCACAAAATACCGTGAATATATTTCTATTTTAAATATAATTTTAAGCGCGAAGACAAAATCTGTAGAAATTGTTATACACCTAATAAATAAAGTGGGTGGCTAAATAAATTTGTGTCCATGATTTAAAGCTACAACTTAACAATCGAATTGCATTTCTGATGTGGATTATAAAGCGATACCCATTATCCGATATTGAATAGTCTATTTTTGAAATTTTCAAAGAAGTGGTCATTTATTCTAGAGAAATTTGGGGTAGTTTTCATGATAAGGGGTGGTTGGTATCTGAAAAATTGCAGTGTACTTTTAATGTGAGCTTGTAAATCAATTGACAACAACGAACAACGAAATATTTATATATTGTCATTTTAAAACCTTAGGATGATTTTAATTTGGGGTTAGCAGATTAAAAATAGAATTGCACGGATATTGTGTATACTCATAATTCTATATATGTATATACCACAACCGCAATCGAAATATTAATGTTTTTGCAAATTTAGTTAAAATCAAAAACTAGCTTTTATTTTCGACGTCTTAAAATATTTGCAAAAGCTAGTTGAAACAAACCAAGTCCTACCATGCTTCAGATAATATGGAATAAGGGGAAAACGTTAACAAAAATTTGTATGCTTGACCAATTTTTTGGAGACAAATCCAAATACATAGTACATTTTCCCAAAGACATCTTTCCGGTGTAAGCTGATTTTATTCATTTTCTCAAAAATAAAATCATTTATAAAATTATTAGGTATTTTAAAATTATCGAATTTAAATCATGCATCATCCTTAATAGTATACTTAGGGAAAATTTAGTCATGAATGTATTTAATTTGGACAAACCAGTATAGATAGGCATATAAAATATACATAATGTAACCAAACACAAATATGTAATATGTATTGTATATGTAATTGTTTTCTGCGATCATTAAAAAACCATTTAATTATAATATTTTTCCCTTTCGTTCATAAATTTTTGATGTTTCTTATCATCTCCTCCAAATATTCGTTTTTTAAATTATACTTCATGCAGCACACCAAAACAATCATCGTAGCTACATACTTACATCTAAAATAGATCCTCTTCCTTTTTATGGTCACCACGTGTTTAAATTCTATATATCTAAACAAGAAATTATCGATCGTGCATAAACATTATTTTAAATAGTACATATGTATATACGAGTATGTATATACATAATACGTGCGTTTTAGTTTCATTTCATTCTGTTTTATTAAAATATAAATCATACATATATATTAGAATAAGAGAAAGGATACTTTCAAACGAAAATAAAAAATAAGTTGAATTTGTTATTTTTCCGTTTGTTTCTTTTTTACTGCATACACAAATATAAAATTTTTTATTTGTCGCGCGCGTATTGAAAAAATATATTGAGCGAGAAATATGTATTGCGCTCATAATGTAGACCAAAATAGGGTTTGAGTATTAACTAATATTTCTACTAACAGCCGCTAGAAAATTTTTTCCATTTGTAACGACATCGAGAATTTGATTTAAACATAAATTTTCCATTGGTTTAGGGATCTTTATTCATTTATTTGTCTATGGTTCTATATAGATTTCTACATCGTTTTCATTTTTAATCTTTATTCGTTTGTGTTTGTGAGAACAGATGTATTTAAAATAAACAATAATAATACACAGCTAAGTATGTACTCAATATATTAATATACATATGTATATATCCTATTGTTCATATCTCCTTTCCAATAATGGATTTATTTGATTGAACAATTCATATTCTTTTGCATTTCTATCATAGAAAAAAAATTATTTATGCTATTTTTTATAAAAAGAAAATTGAAGTAAGGTATTCATGATTTGTTTTATTGTTTATCACAAAAAATATTAAACACATTTTCTACATGACCTTGACAATTGTAAAACAATACGAGTTGAAATAAATATATTCTGTGTTAATATGTAGTATAATAAGTTAGAGTGAAGCAATACTATACTGGTTAATGGTATACAAAAATACGCCGTGTGTACTGTAAGCGTATTTAATCTTGCAAACATTTAGGCGAACTAGTAAAATTATTGCATAACTTAATTTCGATTAACGCGCTACCTGGATTTTCACCCTCTAAAGATTTTTTTCGAATGATGGTACTACTATATATGTATTGCTATGTAGTATATCTAAAGTTTTATCATATTGCACTATGCTACTATCTAAGTTTTCAGGGATAGAAATTTGGGCTATCTTCACAAAGGTATCCCAGCACAGAACAGAAGAACAATAGAGAACGGTCCTGTTCTCTGACGAGGGCATGATGTATTATGACGGTATGAAAGTTGCAGAACGATTCGGAACAATAATCTTATCGCGCTTTATATTTAGATAAACCTGAGCCCATAAAAGCCAAAGCCAACCTTAGTCGAAGCTATTGGTATCCAAATTTGAAAAGTGCCATATGATATTTTAAGCAGCCGTACCACTTATTACGATTGGCACGATTCGATTTGGTACTACAAAACAAATAACGATTGAAATCATTTTCATCATGACACAGTTGTGGGAAAAGAGTGATTCAGTCGAAGCCAGCGTGAAATTACTTTGGGTAATTTAATTATATTTCCCCAAATCGTGGTTTCGATATATTTGCAGTCTGCGACAACTAAATTTTAAACAAATTAAAAATCATTATAAAAGAATTAATTTATTTTATTAATTATTCAGGTGGTTTGAATTATTATTTACACTTCAAAAATAACATCTCAAGCATAGTTTGATGAGCTTTTTATCATTTTAACCGAATTCGATGGACCATTTATGATGACGTCAGTGTGAGGTTTTCTAGACCAAAGTTTGATTCCCGATAGTGCATTAACCACATCAATGAATTTATATTGAATTTTGTAGGTAAACTTTGGTTGCATCCGGATTGAAGCACCTAAATTTAGTACAGTAAAATCATCAGTAGATCTTACTCCAGTTAAATTAATTTCGGTAACAAAACCCAATTCTGGATGTATGCATGAAACTTTAACAGTAATCTGACCCCTGTATTTTACTAGTGAACCGAATACGAATCCACCGAAAATGAGCTCTGAAGTAACGGAAAATGTAGTTTCAAATCCTGAATCAGTTGAATTAAGCATCTCTTGATTGGGCCATATAAAATTTTGTCTTGGTGAGCAATTCCAAATGCCGTCTTTAGAATCACCTTCGAAAATTTTGTGGGTAGCGATTTCTTGCAAATCGCTTTTCGTAAGTACATCTGGATATTTTTGCTTAATTTCACATAGATCTGTATTGGACATGGTTGGAAACCGAATCAGGTGAATTAATTCATCAAATTTTTGTCGACGATCGGCCAATTCTATATTATTTTGAGCACACTGGTGATTCATCCATTTGACTAGTGCATCGAAGATGTCTGTCTCCTTTATGCAATTAATAATTTGGTCTACTTTTAAAATTTCCTTTACTGTATCTGGATGGCTTGATTTAAATGAATCCGATTTTACAATCGTTTTAAAAGTATCAGCTGCCAGAAGTTTTGTAGTATTTAAACCTATTTCGTAGTTTTCAACAACACAAAAATTTAAGAATTCCATCAGATTACATTTAAAATTCAACAAATCGTTAACCAATCTTATCACATTGTACGCTTTGGCCAATTTTAACAGCTCGAAACTACTTTCATCGCTGATATCGTATTCATCGGTGTAGATAAACCGAATGAATTGATAAAACACGTTATACGTGTAGTCATTAATCGGAATTATTTTTGTTTCACCAAAGGTTGGTTCCAGCTGCTTTTGGAATACGGTGCTACGCTTCATTAATTCGAGCGAATGCGCGTAAATGTGCTTGCCTTCGACGACGAATGTAATGTCCGACAAGAATTGTTCGTTAAATAGTTTATAGGAAATCTCATTCATTTTGAATGTCGTTTGATTGGTTTCAAATTCCATATTTTTAGTCACTTTGAAATTAGATTTTTATGAACTACGTAAACACTTACACACAACCTGAGTATATAAGCTGAACTGAAATGGTTAAATTTAAAATTTAGAATACGGTCATTATCTTATCGTAGAAATATACCGAAACATTTAATATAATGAAAAATAAAAAATATTTTATTGATATACAGGGTGACTCTTAAGTAAGAAAAATAAATTTCGTCATGTGATGGAGGACACTAGTCTGAGCTATAAATTATACGACAGCACATATTCGATCTGTAACCGTTATAGAGATAATCAAGGTTCTACTGTAAGTATTACTCACACAAATCTCTCAAATAAACGATTTCTTATCGCAAAATAATTGGTTTTTCGATACAGGGCAAATAATAAGGTAAAATGGTGATTTTGTTGTATTAGTCATACTAATCAGTTACAATATTTTCCGAGCAAATGCATTTATGACATCAGGCTTCAATAGTTTTATAAGCAAAATGAAACAATTGCGAGGACAATTTTAGTATTCCAGGAACATACAAAAAGAGCAACTCTATTCATGATACAACATTTCTTTCTCATTTCTCGTGAGCTCCTCGTGCACCATTACAGGACTTCGTATTAATGATCGGCCCGTCGGATAATATTGATTTCGATTGCGTGGTAGTCAATAGCTGCGTGGGTTTTGCGAAACAATTACGAAAAAAAACAAGATGATTTATAGAGCTCCGCAGCTCCGCTTTTACTGTTTTGTTTCTCAATTGCATTGTATAAATTTAAATAATTTTTTTTGAGCTCGTAAAAATGTATTAATGTAGGTAGTCCTGAAAGTAAATGGAAAAAAATAAAATATATTTCAGTTAACATTAGTATTAAAAAGCATGTTTTCGCTCTAATTCTGTCAGTGTGGTAGTTGAGTGTGTTAATGTTGGTGGAAAAAGGGCGACGGTTTAGTTTATCATTATCGTAGGTAATTGCAGCTTTCTCGACCTCGGATGGACATCATCCAACAAGATCCATGACGGACTGGGTAATGATGTTGGGGTAAATCAATCTGTTTACATGTCATTCGATTCGTTTATATTCGTGAGTCGGGTGATAAAGAGAAGAAAACTGTAGCAGAGTCTCAAATCTTGAGGAATTTGTAATGTTGATTTGTGAGTTCTAAAATTGATGCTTTGTCAGAAATAAAACAAAATGAATAAAATTTATTTATTTTTTATTATTTTTAAATATTATAATAGGTGTTCGAAGTGTCCGCCATTTGTCAAGATACATATTAAACATCGCCGTATAAAATTATACTTAATACGTCGAAACGCACGTTTGTTATTTTTAATAATATTTGACGCTTCCATTAACACGTCGAATAATATTCCTCAAAATCGTAATGAAATCGTTCCAAGTTTTCTTCAATCGATTTAAAAGTGAAACCGTCTCAAAACCACATGAACTCAAGTTAAGAGACGTCGAACGCCGTTTTTTCACATCCGAACAACTGCTCCAAAGATAAAATCAAAAGAGTTTTCTGCATCGAACCGAGATAGATTTTTGAACAAAATCATTTTCAGCGATGAGCTGTGGTGTATCATTCATGTTAAGATATCTTTAAAATAAATATATTAAGTTTTATTATTGGTTATTACTTTGTCTTTTATAAATAAATATTTTACCTCAATTTTGTTGTTGTTGATTTGTTATGTCACGTTTAGTATTTAAGAAATGTCAATTTATGGCATTTCTGAAAGGTATAATGAGTACGTTTTGTTAAAAATATAATTAGTATAATTGTTATAACTGGTATACAGTTTGGTCTAGTTGAAACACTGAATCATAGAGACCTTAGTCAGGTTGTATACCAGTTAAATGGTATATAAGGTTTTGTTTTGAATTTTTCACGATAGAGTAATTTAAGAATTGTTCAAAAAATTATATAGAGCTTGGTAAAATCCGTTATAAAAAAGCTAAGACACAATTTTATAAATAAAAAATTGTATTTATTGTTAGTGAATTATATAATAAATTATATTTATAAATGTTAATAAAAATATATATAATTAAATTATATTTGTTAAATATATGTGAAGATTAATTTATACCCTGCTGCCATACTATATTCAGTTACAGGAGGACTGAATATAGATTCAACATATTAAAATATAAATATATATTTATGCAACGTACAACATATTATGTACAACTCCTAAAGAGCGTCCACTACTTTAATCGTCAAAATTGTCGCATTTACGATTCAGAAAATTCCCGAGTGATTGTTATAAAACGAATGCATTCACAACGGATCACTGTTTGGTGTGCATTTTGAGCTAAAGTTGGCGTGCCTAAATTGCAAGATAGAAAAGCCCAACATGCGCCTCCAACAAGACGATGCTACAAGCCAGACATCTCGAGGAACAATTTAATTAATGGGTGAATCATTTTCTCGTCTTTCAATTTCTCGTTTTGGTGATCAGAATTTTTCGCTCATGCAATTTAACGCCTAATATTACATTGTATTACATACAATGAATAATGTACTTCTTTCTGTTTTCACCTGCTTTAGTTTGGGCACGGGAGCCGATTCGCAGGATAAACTGGATCGCAGCATAAAAACAACCACAATCATCGTCTGGTCTTGAGACTCCTCCGAGCCATAGTTAACATAAAAGTAAGCTATTTGGAAAGAAGGTAGAAAATTCCAATGACTTATTGGACTCAACAATGGGAACATCTTAAATCGAGCATTATAGCTGAAACTCCGAATCGTACATTTCTTCAGTTGTTCTAGTTTCACTTAGTAATACTAAGGCTGGTTTAAAATTGAACAAAATTTCCTATAACTCCATGAAATTTGACGATAGACTTCGGATGTTGGTGTATAGGGCGTCTTGTATTCGAAACTGCTATTGGTAATTGATTTGGTTTCTTAGTATTTTCAACTTGCGCTGATATACTGTGCAGTTATTATCCCACGTAGCATGGTTTAGAACAATGTTTAGATTTAGCGTCTTATTTGTTTCAACACAGTTGCTACATTTGATTTCTAAGCTCTTACACTCATTATATTTGTTCTCTCCGCTACATTTTGGACACGTTAGCTTGCTGATACACTTATCGCCGTGATGTGAATAACCATTGCACTTGTAACGTCTTATTAAGCATATTGACTCTACTACGTGGCATCTATTAAAATTGATATTGAGTTTCTCAGCCTCCATTATTTTCTTAAAGCAAGTGGCATCAACTTCAATGATTGTATCGACTTTCTGTTTATTTCTTCTTCGATAGATTGTTACTACTTTTATGTCGCTAACAGCTAAAAACGAATTTTGTTGCTTCAACGCTGATATAATTTGACTGCGTTCTAGTTGTTCTGACATTCCAAAAATTTACACTCTAGGCCTTAGCTCTGTAGGCAATTTAACCTCAAATTGAGCTTCTAATTTATCTATGTCGATTTGCTTCAGTTTTTCCTTTGCTTCATTTGAATCGCACTGAAATATAATTCCCCAAATTCGCAACGTTTCGGTATCCCATTAGGGGAATGCTTTTCGGATCAATCTGGCTTACGATGTCTTCGTTGGATTAAACATCGTAAACATGCACCAATGATAGGTTAAAACATCGTAGCCGTTAACATATTATGAATAGGAAATAATAGATCTTATTTCTATAACAATTGTAAAGACAATTTTGTGTGAATTATCGTTAGTGCTGAACAAGCGCATGGATTTTATAATTTGTTAGTGTAAACAACCATACAATGTAATTTTGTATATAAACCGAATAATTAAAATAAATGAGTGAGATTTTTAAAACAATTCAAAGTCTCTACGTAAAAGATTAGTGGCCAAGCTCTGACTTACGGGAAGCACATTAATCTCAAACACAGTTCAATATACATCTACATGAACCACACTCAACTAACATCTAAGTTGAATAATCAGAGCGCGAATTCGGCAGTATATCTAAAGGTCGGATACAAACAACGACCTTTTTATTCGTAGAAAACAAAGAGGCAATTTACTCACAGAAAGTAGAAATATGCAATAACACCCCCCCCCCTCCCTTCCATTTTAACCCCAGGGTTCAGATGTGTAAAAATACACAAACCCTTACAAAAATGAAAACTTCCTTAGGTCTCTTTTTGGCAGCTTGGTTTTTTGATAAAAAGTTGGCCTACTCAAAGGACCAAACTGCAAAAATTCAACTCTTGCTTTGTACCGATAGCACAAAACAAGAACTTATAGATTTAGTAAATTATATCATCAAATCAGAAACTTCAGGAAATTTTCACTATAGATGTGTACTAAGCCAAACGTATTTGAAATTATCCCACGATTCTATCCCAGAAAATAAAAAAAAATCATCAGACAATACTAAGCAATAAAAAAATCCGTCTTGCTCTTGTGAGAAGTTAGCCCAGCCCTGAATTGATTAAAAGTGACGCTAAATACAAAAATTAAATTATTTCATTTTACATTTTGCGAAAACCGTTATATCTATAGAATTCTAATTTGAACTAGAGTTACAATTAAAATTGGCACGTTGAAAAGTACGTTGAAAAAATCGTTCCGTGGCAACTTTTAGAAATTGAGCCCTAGGTCCTAAATATTTAGAAGCTAACCAGGGACGGCGAAGTAGATTACGTAATGTAATGTATGCAGTTGTAGACACGTAATTTATTACGTAGATTACATAACTTTTTGTAACAATGACGCATACAGTCAGGCACAAAAGTTTACATACACCACTAAAATTTGCAAAATCTAGATAAATGAAACGAATTTTCAAAAAATTCAAAAAATTCATAAAATTTATATCACAAAACTCTAAATACAGTAAATAAAACCAAACGGATCATGTTCAGTCACACTTAAAAACTAAAACTAATATTTAGTTGGGCCGCCATTACAATCGAAATTGCACCCCATGCACTCGAAAGGTTACTTTTTAATGAATCTCTATTGGTAATCCTAAATTTTCGGAAACTTTGTTCCAAATCATACTAGATATGCTCTATTGCATTCAGATCCAGTTGTGGAATGGTTTCGGCACATTATATTGAAGCCATTGTCTTAGAGCAATCGCAGTATGTTTTGGTTCATTATGTTGATATAATATCCACTGGTTGCATAAATAAATACCAATTTCCCAACAAAAGCTGCAGCCATTGATTCCCAAACCATACATTGCCACCATTGTGTTGGTAAATTTTTCCCCAAATTTTTCCCTCTCCATCGGCTCCGAATATATCGAATTTATTTTCGTCTGTGAAAAACACTTTGCTCCAAAATTCAGTGCCTTCATTAACGTATTTCGGGTTAGATTGCATGGTGGCTGTCTCTACGAACGCACTTGACATAGCTACCAAATTTAGTAGAACTAACGGTAGACATCTTATGCTAGAGGTTGTGTGTATTGATCTACTTGGTATTTGTCGTTGTGGTTCAGGTTCCGTGGCTTCGTTTGCGTCGATGGTAAGAGGACTTATCATCGTAATCGGTTGTTTTAATTCTGTACAGCTACTTTTTTTACTTTTTTTAACTGGTCCTACTCTTGTTAAGATATTACTGCCCTTGTGTAGTTCAACAATTTGTCCTAGAGACCAACTAGCTCGAGGAAGATTAGTGTTTTTGATTAAGACAACATTACCTAATTTTAAAGAAGGTTGTTGGAGGTTCCATTTACCTCGCCTTTGAAGGCTTGATAAGTAATCGCTAGACCAATGCTTCCAAAAATCTTGTACAATTTTTTGTACAAATTTCGAGCGCTGCAGTAGAGTTTTGATTTCCTTTAGTAGGCTTCTGGTGCTGTGATTAATGAATCATCCACTAAAAAATGACCTGGTGTTTCTATCATATCATTTGAATCAGCTCACATTTCTGTTAGAGGTCTAGAATTGAGGCATGCTTCGATTTACGGTTGCTAATTCTTCGTAGGTTAATGTACTTTGGCCAACTACTCGCTTGAGATGATGTTTCATTATTTTGGCAGCTGCTTCCCAAAGCCCTACGAAATGTGGTGCTGAAGGTGGCATAAGGTTGCCATGTCGTACCATCCTTGGCTAACGTGTCTTGAAGTTGACTGTTTAACGCTGCCACGAACGTGATCGAAGTCTGATCGCTTACTATTTTTAAGTGTATTGTCTTGGTTGAAAAGCAGACGAATACTGCAATATATCCCTTGTAGGAATTCACGCCTCTTCCTTTTGAAACCTGAACTTGAATAGGCCCTGCAAAGTCTACGCCAGTGTGTGTGAATTGGGCGGCGTCAGAGAAGAATTCTTTCCTGCGTTGGGTTTACCATTAGTTGTAGCTTGGTGGTTACTCCGAAGTGATGACATTTTACACATTTGTTTGCTTCTGTACGGACTCTCTGTTTGCCGTCTGTGATTTATTTGTAACTTGAAGTTTGATGTGAATCTTGCGGATTAATTGTGAATTCTGTAGCAGAAAACTCTGTTCCGGCTGTAGTTATTCCCGTGCCAGCAATGTTTACTTGAGTAGGAGTTTTGATAACTTGCGACCATCTGCAGCTTCTTCAGCGATGGATCTCTTGCTTGGATTAATCAGCATTCGAATTAAATCTTCTCCGTTGTCGGTTATTTTCCTAACCATGGCGGTTGCCAGTCAAACTCCACCTTTTAGAGTATTGACACCTCTTTGCAACGATGTCTTTGTTGGAGTTTCCGGTTTCTTTGCCTTTTGAATGTCGTGAAGTAAAGTATGGTATGGGTAGCATTTTGGATCGTGATATTTTTGTAAACAACTTCTACATAAATCCTTTTCCATAGCAGCCGTGGTTCTCTCTGTTACAATCAATACTTGGAACTTCCTGCAAGTGCGCAGGCCGTGATCACTATAGATGGAAGCGCCAGTTGTTTGGATCACTATGGAAGCGTCAAATTGTTCATTGAAGTTTCGTGCATCAACTGTGGCGGGTGTTGCTTGTTATTCATATGACCGACCCCAGGGAACAACTATACTAATGCTATCATATAAAATCGTGTTTTTATATATGGGACTATTTACTCAATTAATTTTAATTATTCATTTATTTTTATCACGCAACAATTGTTGCCAGTATTCCTCCTAAATGTATACTATTTGTATATTCGCACACATGTATAGTTTTTGTTATTTGGTAGAAATTTGACTTCGGTTGATTTGAAGTATTCGTTGTTTATCGAACTCCTATTCAACAGGACAATATTCGGCATTTAGACGATATCGACACGGCTGAAAAATTATAGCAGCCCTTAGGATGTAGCGCTATCATCATTATTCCTAAGTACTCACATAACTCACTTACTCTAAACGTTATGTGAGTACTATAGGGCTATACCGTCAAAATACGTAATTAGAAAAGTTAGTAAATTTTTAACTAAACCCGTATTGAAATATTTTAAAATATATCCCAACAATATTTTTTTCGTCATTCATACATTATCTAAGATTCCAATTATCTAAGTGGGTAGTAACGACTACAGAATTTATTTTGGTGCTCATTTGTACGGATAAATCACCATCTGCAAAACAGTTTGATGATTGGTACTAAATAGGTACATTACCATCAGATTTGATTTGCACTTCGAACGAAAATCTACCAGGATCGAAAGCAACAACCGTTTTCTCAACAATCGCAGTTAAAAATGACACTATAGTGAGACCAAGCTCAACTCGGACAGCACAGTATCTTGAACTTACACTGGAGACTTGAAAAATCAAACAATTGCAATTTTTTCAATTTTCTTTTTAGCTTTCTCGCGAATCGAAATGTTTTTTTTAATAATCAAAGTATGTCAAGTTCAAGATCATTTCATCACCTATCCAATAATTTCACGTTGTGTATATTGTCTGTTCAAAACCAGGGCAATAAAACCAATAGAACACGACAACCCGAAAAAGCTCGTTCCAGGTAGCACTGGTTGCGGTGCAACGTTCGCACATCAATGCATAGCCCTAACAGTCTTCTATCGATTACGTCTTTAATCGGAACAAGAAAATAAATACCACACCAAAGGTAGCCGCTCAAGTGGTTGTACTAATTGATGCGGGGCAGAACCAACCTGAAGTGGCTCGACAACTACTTGAGCCGATTCTCCGTTTGCCGAGTGTGGCAGGGATATCAAGAGACTGGTGGCTACAGACAGCGACAAGGATCTGGCCGACCTCGTGTTACCAGAGAGCGTGATGTCCGGTTCAACATGGGACAGCGCCTCCAAGAAGTTCGTGAAGTCGAAATCAGACAATGGACAGTTAGAAGACGATTTCGAGAAAGTGATCTGACTGCAAACAGATAAGAAAATGGGGTGAAATTGATCCCAGCAATGTATGTGAAGATAGCCCAAATTCCATCCCCGAAAAATGCGATGGCAACACTAATTATTACTATCATGATATTTTTTTACTCTCAGCCCAAAAAATCTCCACATATCATGACATTTTTGACTATCAGCCCTGAAAAATGCGACATTTTTTACTCCCTGCCCAGAAAATATTTACTGTCATGACATCGAAAACTATCACGACACAATTTTTTTCGTGGTTGAGAGTAAAAATGTTGCATTTTAATGATGATGGAAACAGAACAATTTTCGGGGCCAAGACAAAAAAATGATATTAACTATTTACCCATCTCCGATTATGTTTCTAAGAAATTATACGTGATTTATTTTATGATCCAACTATCAGCTTTAGTCTGGAGTTGGAATGGAGTTGTATGTTTAGTATTCGAGGCAGCAAATATTCGTTGGTCGGGCTAGCAGCTTATGTCTGGTTATGAAGGAAGTTTTAAAGTAATTTCAGAGTTTTTTTTTTCAGAATTTGCCTTTGCTTCAATGGACTATAGCACGAATTTTATATACAATAATAAATAAACTTGATGCTTTTATTTCGACTGTCATGGCAGTTTTAAACTTTCGTGATAGCAAGTATTTTCGGGGCTGAGAGTAAAAGTGTGACTATTTTTTGGGCTGAGGATAAGCAAAATCATGAAAAAGTGATTTTATCGGTTTGGTAGCAAAATATTTATTAATATATCGTGATATAAAATAGATACAGTTCGATTTAAACCAAATGTTTTCTTGATAGTATGTATATCTAAAGTTTTATCATATTGCACTAAGCTACTATCTAAGTTTTCAGGGATAGAAATTTGGGCTATCTTCACAAAGGTATCCCAGCACAGAACAGAAGAACAATAGAGAACGGTCCTGTTCTCTGACGAGGGCATGATGTATTATGACGGTATAAATGTTGCCAAAACCAACCTTAGTCGAAGCTATTCGTATTTAAATTTGAAGAGTGCCATATGATATTTTAAGCACGACACTAGTACGATTGGCCCGATTCGATTTGATACTTCAAAAAAAATAACGATTGAAATTATTTTCATCGTTTATACATGACACAGTTCTGGCAAAAGAGTGATTCAATCGAAGCCAGCGTGAAATTACTTTGGGTAATTTAATTATGTTTCCCCAACTCGTGGTTTCGATATATATTTGCAGGCTGCGACAACTAAATTTTAAGCAAATTAAAAATCATTATAAAAGAATTAATTTATTTTATTAATTTTTCAGGTGGTTTGAATTATCATTTAAACTTCAAAAATAACATCTCAAACATAGTCTGATGTGCTTTTATCTTTTTAACCGAATTCGATGGACCATTTATGATGACGTCAGTGTGAGGTTTTCTAGACGAAAATTTGATTTCCTTTGGTGCTTTACGATTATCTTCAATGAATTTATACTCGATTTTGTAGGTAAAATTTGGTTGCATCCGAATTGAAGCACCCAAATTTAGTACAATAAAATCATCACTAGATCTTACTCCAGTTAAATTAATTTCGGTAACAAAACCCAATTCTGGATGTATGCATGAAACTTTAACAGTAATCTGACCCCTGTATTTTACTAGTGAACCGAATACGAATCCACCGAAAATGAGCTCTGAAGTAACGGAAAATATAGTTTCAAATCCTGAACCAGTTGAATTAATCATCTCTTGATATGGCCATATAAAATTTTGTCTTGGTGAGCAATTCCAAATGCCGTCTTTAAAATCAGCTCCGTAAATTTTGAGGGCAGCGATTTCTTGCAAATCGCTTTTCGTAAGTACGCCTGGATAATTTTTGTTAATTTCAAATAGATCTGTATTGGACATGGTTGGAAACCGGATCAAGCGAATTAATTCATCAAATTTTTGTCGACGATCGGCCAATTCTATATTATTTTGAGCACACTGGTGATTCATCCATTTGACTAGTGCATCGAAGATGTCTGTCTCCTTTATGCAATTAATAATTTGGTCTACTTTTAAAATTTCCTTTACTGTATCTGGATGGCTTGATTTAAATGAATCCGATTTTACAATCGTTTTGAAAGTATCAGCTGCCAGAAGTTTTGTAGTATTTAAACCAATTTCGTAGTTTTCAACAACACAAAAATTTAAGAATTCCATCAGATTACATTTAAAATTCAACAAATCGTTAACCAATCTTATCACATTGTACGCTTTGCCCAATTTTAACAGCTCGAAACTACTTTCATCGCTGATATCGTATTCATCGGTGTAGATAAACCGAATGAATTGATAAAATACGTTATACCCGTAGTCATTAATCGGAATTATTTTTGTTTCACCAAAGGTTGGTTCCAGCTGCTTTTGAAATACGGTGCTCCGCTTCATTAATTCGAGAGAATGCGCGTAAATGTGCTTGCCTTCGACGACGAATGTAATGTCCGACAAGAATTGCACGTTAAATAGTTGACACGAAATCTCATTCATTTTGAATGGCGTTTGATTAGTTTCAAATTCCATATTTTTAGTCACTTTGAAATTAGATTTTTATGAACTACGTAAAACACTTGCACACAACTTGACTAGATAAGCTTAACTAGTTTTACTTTTTCAACTTTTAACAATATTTTGGAATGGTCTCAGGTTTTTAAAATAACTGTACGTTTCTTAATTTTACATTGGTCTTATATACTGTGGTTACTCTACCTTTTGACTCCTCCTTTCTGTATTTTTTATTATTAGGTCGTAAATTCTATTAGTGTTGATTTTATGGCTAGGCAAAACGTTATTGGGTTTTCCTTTTATATTTCAAGTTCTTTGTGTCTGCCTAATTGGGGTCCTTCTCTAATTCTGTGTAAAAATTTTAAGTATTTATATCAGTGTGTTTGTAGTTTTCGTTTTTAATATGTAATTAGAAATTTGATTTCGGTTCTGATTTTGTTATGTCGTTTTTTGTACCTCGACCTGGGCGCCTTAGTAGATCGGTACGGTAGATCTTAGTAGATAGTCTTCCGGTTTATGTTGTTAGGAGATGTGATTTCCACTTAATTCATAAACGTCTTTCAACAATTGATACGAGGATCCGTGCGTTATAGGTAGGTGCCCGAAGAGTCCGATTGACCCGTTCTGAGGAATTGCTGTGTGGCGAGTTAGTATTTCTTTGTGAAAATATGTTGTACGCAATATTTCTGGAGCAGTTGATCAAGAAGTTTAGACTCGAATTGCTTTCCGTTGTCAGTAACTATCGCCTCCGGCACACCAAATACTAGAAATATACTATTTTCGAGAAATTTTACTACTTCTTACGCGGTAGCTTGTTGTATAGCGGGAGTAAAAACGAACTTAGAAAAGTGGTCGACGAAAATTAGAATACACGTATTACCTACCCGAGTTCAAGGATATAGTTCCATTCAGTCTACGTAAATTCGTTTGAACGGTCGAAAGGTTATTGGAACTACTAAGAGTAGTTTACACGTGTCACATGAAGTAACAAACTTATGTACGTCCTTTCCCATCGTGATACTAGCGTCTTAAGATTTCGTATGTCCTACTTATTTCAAGATGTGCAAAAGGTAGGTGGACAATGGGCAGATTTGATCAGGTCTAAGCGAATACTTTCTGATATAATTAGTTGTAGATCCGGATAATCAGGCCTTGGAGTATCGTGTGGATCAGGTAACCGTATATAGATTCTGTTATTAATTATTTGAAGATTGGACTCAATTGAACTCTTCTGCACTTGATTTTTTTTTACATAGCCTCACTTTTTTTCAACCATCCACATTTCATTCAAGAGAAAATTTCGAATTGATCAACAGTTGTTGTCGGTCTATTGGGAAAATTAAAAATTAATCAAATAATAAATTTTAACACGAATATTGTTTAAATTAAATTTTAATTGTAACTCACATTTTCTAAACTTATATTTATCTACTTTTTATTCGATTCTATAATATGAAACACAATCTTCGTCACGTTGAATGCATTCGTAAAAAAACACTATCGAAAAATTTCATAATCACTCATTTTCGATAATAGCTGTGTTTCTTGAAGCTTGATCTGATCCAGTTCATTTCATGTTTCATGAAACAACACACAAGCACTTGCTAGATTTAAAATCAAAATTGTGATCTAAAACAAAATTTGGATCATGTTTTCCATATAAAATTTGAACTGATCCGGATCAATGAGCGTCAAGAAACACGGCAAATATTGAATAAAAAACACTATCGAAAAACCATAATAGGCCCCTTGTGGCACTATTCTGGTAATTCCCCGAGAATAGGGAACTGGGAAAAGAATTTACATATAATTTCTATTTAAATAATTTTTTTCTGGCATACTAAGATAAAAAGTTGGTTGCAATTTTTTTGAAAACAAAATAAAATTGGAAATAACTTTCCCTGATAATTTCAGTATGGAAAAATTATTCTCAATTTACAAATATTTACATCAAACTTTTTTTCTTAGTAGGCCAGAAAAACTGATTTATGTTTAGATAAAAGCTATGTAAAATCTTTCCTCAGTTCCCTGTTCCCGGGGAATTACCAGAATAGTGCCACTGGTGTTGCTTTAAATTTGATGGAGTGCAGAATTCAGTGTCGACTAACTGTCCACGCCAATGTACAGGTTGGCATGAAGCTTGCAATGTGCAGATGGTGGTATACTGTAGATGTGTGAGTACGCGAATAGGCGAATGGATTAATGATGTGGCGTGAATGCGTAGTATCACAATTGGCCAAATTTGGCCTAATTGTCAACCACTGAAACCTAACCTAACCTTAATGTGTGCTTGAATTACCACCATTAATTGTAAAGCCCATACATTTAATTTGTTCATTGCTTTCTGTTTCTAATGTGAATTTTAGAGTGGGTTGTAAATTATTTATTTATTTTATGTATTGGTGTAATCTGTTAAATAATAGTATTACGTCATCTACTTATCTATATACCAGGGGTGGCATATTATAACATCACATTTTCGATATTTTATCGAAGTGCTGCCGATTTTATCATTTTGTTGAAACGGAAGTTGTATCACTTAAAATGTTGTTTGAACAGTTGATGATGATGTTTTTTATTTTTGTGTTGAATTCTTTGTTTGGATCTGCTTGCACTAAACATATAAAATGACGTTCCAGAGACTAAAAGAAGGAACTCAACATTATAAAATACATCGCTAATAAAAAAGGAACCAAAACAACATTTATTGAAGAAAATAAACGAAAAACATGTAGCGAAAAAATACCAACACCAACACGGATAAAAAATTCATTAGCACGCACGGTACAATAAAATGACTCATAAAATAATAGAAGACTTTCAAAACATTCGGATACACGACAGCCTACGAAAACAGTAATAAATTAGAACAGAAACTCAAAAGCAACGCCCCAAAAATAGATGCACGACTATACAAACTAACATGATTGTGACGAATGCCAAAAATTTTACAACGGACAAACGGGTAGAAGTTTTCCAGAGAGGTACAAAGAACATATCAACCAAATAACAAAATCAGAACCGAAATATCGAACACAGGGCCAATAATAAGGTAAATTGATAATTTTGAGGTATTAGTCATACTGATCAGGTACAATATTTTCTGTTTATCTGTAGTACTTTAGGTTCAATGCTATAAAGAGAGCAACTCAACTGATGGAAGCCTACTAACTCCAAGAATAACACTCTCAAGAGCATTTACCCATACAGGAATAGACAATGCTGGCTCCATTAATTTTCGAATGTGCAAGAGCCGCGAAATAAAATGTCCGAAGGGGTACATGCCATTTTCATCTGTTTAACAACGAAAAGATTGCAAATAAATATTTACAATCTATTTATCAATCAATCGATATTTCAAACATATAAGTAAACCAAGGGATACAGTGGCTTTCATTCCCCAGGCTCACCATATTTTGACGGGTTATGGGGAGTGGGAGTGAAATCGGTAAAGCAGCATTTGGAGAAGGATGTAGCATCTGTGCTACTAACATACGAGGATTTAACGAGGATTTTTGTTGTGTCAGATTGAAGCAACATTAAATTCTATACCACTATGTTCTCTATCAGAGGATCCTAATGAACTTGAATGTTTAACACTCGCCCCACCCCGTAATAAAACCCGATCTCCATAGTTTGCACCACCGAGTGAAATGGACAAAAAACAACCAACACCCAGGACATAGCAAGATAACCAGAGTTCAAGGTAATGACTCAGAAAGGTCCTCAAAAGGTACATAGCTAAGATCCGCCCACAGATCAGAACACAATACACCATTGAGTCAGGTCTCAACCACCAATCGGGGTTATATTTTGAAAAGCATGCTTAAATGCCACAAGCTGGAACCTAATCATTTAAGATCTCAGAGAATTTGAAGGGGAACTGAAAAATATGAATATACATTATAAGCAATTGAAGCGCTTCTGCCAAGAGCGTAATAACCACACAAATGATCCCGGTATTTGCGCTGTCAACCATTCCACAATTTGATGACCATCTGAAAAATATTAGAAACGCGAGCTAGGAGTTAAATAATTCACAGTTAATTTCTCCTACACAGCTTGAAAATGAATTATGGAAAATCAAGAACCACACACCAGCGGCAGTTACACTTTCTGGTTATCATCTCATTGATATTTATGAAGTGATGACAGTAAATGCAAGAGTTATGGCAACCACGGCTATTTGCGACATTCAGATACCTTTGATACAATCAAGCGACAACATTTCATCATCAACCGTCAACGATATGCCTGGCATTGAACAATAGTCTTCAATATTATTCACTAATGACGATCTTGGATTTAAGACGATGTGACGATGTGATAAATGAACGTTTTCCAACACAATAACGAGCTCCATCATAGTTGCCCCATTCAGTTATTCAACTTTACCAACTACTGCTATATGCCAACAAGCCCATGATCACTTATGTGTTTAAATTAACACTAGAACTACGAACCGGACAAAATGACCAGTTGCATCATTTATTTATAACATTCCCCTTTGCCTTATTTACTTATTTAATAATTTATGATAATGTCATGATTTTTATTAAAGAGGAAATGTTATAAATAAATGATGCAACCGGTCATTTTGACCGGTTTGTAGTTCAAGTGTTAATCTTTAATGCCAATTCCCGTTGGAACGATAACACTATATAGCCGGCCTTCATTCCAACAAAGAGCAGAGCAAACTTATCTACGATTCTACACGGTTGAAAATTATCCAAAAAATACTAATAATATTTTCGTATAAACCTTATTTATACGAATATTCTTCTTAATTACGATAAGTACAAATTTAGTAATATAATTAATACAATTTTCTTATACAATCAAAACATTCGTTTTTAATCTAAATACCACTATTGTCTACAAATTATAAGACTTAAGCAATAACCAGCGAGTCTGTTAGAAATTTAAGTAACAAAGCGACATCTGAAAAATGTATGTTTATTGACATTACTGACCAGCGAAACTCAAAGTACTTTTCGTTCACTTTCGTTAAATTTGAATTGTCATTTAGCAATCTGTAACACGAGCGAAAATTATCGCACAAACTGAAGGAAACGTCAAAATTGTATATTTAAAATGACGGTATGTTGGTATGTTTACATTTTTATAATTTATGTGTACAAATATTTATTTATATTTGAATAATTTATATAATATTTTATGTACATTTTTCATCAGCTCATTTTTCATCATTTTTGACCAAAATTGTGGTGTGGTTAGTTTGTAATTTTGCAGATTGACATTTCAAAATTTAATTGACAATAATAATCGTGTTACAGATTTGCTGGCCAAACTGTCAAATATTCTGTATCAAAACGTTCTCGTTAAATTCTGTAAGGTTTCGTTACTGACTCTTACAGACTCGCTGGTTATAGCTTTACATTATAAATTTTATTTATAATTAAATCATATTAAATACAAAACCTTTTTTTATTAAAACAATTTTTTAAGTAACAGTATTTTGTGAGTAATTTTCGTGTTTAGCTCGTTTATTCTTTATATGCAATTCGTTTTATTTTAATACAGAAATCATATTAATATGAAAAATACCGTTAGTTAGAAAAAATAAAAAATCATCTTTTCGTCGTTTTTGGACGATACCCTAGTGGAAGAGATATTAGAAGAAGTGAATGATAAAACAGCCCAACGTTATTTAGAAATTATAAACTCTGCAGTTTTGCCAGATGAAATTTTGTTAGTCGAATCAAAATTAAAAGCAACCATCAATTATCGAAAAATACAGCGATCAAAAGATGGATACCACCCTAAAGTTGATAGTCCTTATTATTTCATACATCCAGAACTGGTAAATATTTAATTGTTAGTTTATTTCTTTTCTAATGAAATTGTTTCTTGCAGATTTTATATGACTTTAGTTTGTGCTTCCCGGAATGCAACGTCAAGCTAGCAGATGTATGGTGTATGTATCAGGGACACATAATAACTTCGGTTAGTAATTCGGGAAAATCAATTTTATATACTGAATGTGACCGTAATCAAGGTAAGCAAGAGCCAATAATAGCTGTATTTCTAGACAGTTGATCTGATCCATTTTAGTACATTTTCCATGAAATAACATAAATGCGATTAGTATATGCTTAAATTCAAAAGTGTTGATATACAATTTTTACTAATCTGGATCGTTGGGTGTCATGAAATGCAGCAACTATTGTATATTGAAAATATTTAATATTACAATTTGAAAGCAGTGACTATATGTAAAATCAAAATTCCATTGTCCTGATAAAAAAAATTATTTGTCATAAAGATGCTGATTTTGTTATGATATATTATTTGTTTAATTTCAGACTGGAACCCGGCTACCCTTGCATTTTTAAATTCGATTCGCTTACTACCACCTGCCCCATCTGGACGTCAGAAACAAAGCCGAACATCAGATGAACTGGCTGTAAACGATCTTATTCGGTTTTTTGTTGTAAGAATTTTTAATTTTTTTTAATATTAATTCATTTTAGTTATAACCAATAAATCCCACTAAACCCAACAACAACGTAAACATAATTTATTCATATTGGCTGCGGACCAATAGTCGGGTAAATCGTTTACTATGGTAAAAATCGAATTTAGAACAGATTTTTCGATCAGTTTGCCATAGAGTT
This sequence comes from Nephrotoma appendiculata, assembly GCA_947310385.1. Taxonomy (NCBI): domain Eukaryota; kingdom Metazoa; phylum Arthropoda; class Insecta; order Diptera; family Tipulidae; genus Nephrotoma; species Nephrotoma appendiculata. The sequence goes on from OX371225.1 coordinate 64,872,330, forward strand.
TTTGAAAAATAAATGAATTTACCGAAAAATTTACTTAAAATTGATTTTTACCCGACTATTGGCCCGCAGCCATACTCGTAAATAATTTGATATATTTTATTTTTATATTTTCTCTGTTCAGCCTGGTCAAACTAACTCACGGCATACAGAAAATTCAGCTAACAAAGCCCCGTATATAATCGGTTTAGGACAAACTAAATCGGAAATAGTACAATATATGATCGTACTCGATTCAAGTTTGATTGCGTTACCAACAAACACTGATATTATTACTGCAATCGATTATTTATTTAAACTACATTATTTATGTGGAATAAAATATAATAGCAATCTACGGATGTTTTGGACGTTTCTCCAGAACTATTTTTACCAATTTAAGTGCCATATATCAGCCACAATTAAAGAGGTATATGTTAAGTTAGACCTTTTAATAAAGGATTCTAATCATCATCACTCTTAGATATGTACTCGATAGATATTTGATGGTAATGAAATGATAATTATTTTATTATTTTGAATTATTTGTTCGTCAATAAAAAAAAATGAATTATTTTTGTTTCGTTTGCAAAAAATCAACTGAAAATTTGTCGAAATTATTTCAACATTTAAAGTTAAATCACGGTCTCACAGAATCAAAACAGTTATTTCTAAAATGTGTGTTTTCCGAACACTGTCTTTATACATTTCAAACTTTTACGGGTCATAGAAAACATGTATTAAAATGTTCCGGAACATCTACAAGTAAAAATCCAATAAAATGTTTTACTTCGCCAAAACCTCATCATGATCAACAAAATCTACCAGTGGTTCAAAAAGCCACAAATATACCAACTAGTATTTGCTCCTCCAATGAAGTGTCTGAGCTAGAGTTCAAGAATCAAGATAACAATGTCATGAAGATAAATGAAACAAATAACGCTATAATAAACTTTGTTTCAAAGTTAAATACACTAGGTTTACCAGATACAACAATTACTAAAATTATGAACCATGCGTCCGACCTAGTAGTAGACTTTTCTTTAAAATTAGAAAACCACATTTGTTGCGAAAACTTACACTCTGCAAACAACACGTGTGAAACTATAAGTAGTTTTCATGTAAAATATCAAAATCAGTTTAAAAATGTTGCTTCGAAATTTAAAAGAACAAAAACATTTAAAAATTCCAAATGCTTCGTTCAGCCTTTGGAAAAAGTATTAGGTTGTAGATGGGATGTAAAGGAAGCCGCTCACTATGTCACATTTCAAAACAGGATGTAATAAAACAGAACATCACAAAACAGTACATGGTACGGAACAGGACCGATAAAAACAGTACATCACAAAACAGTACATGGTACACCAAAGTACATGGTACGAAACAGGACCGATGAAAACAGTACATCACAAAACAGTACATGGTACACTAAAGTACATGGTACGAAACAGGACCGATGAAAACAGTACATCACAAAACAGTACATGGTACACTAAAGTACATGTTACTGATGTATAAATATGTAATACATTTATTTTATTTATATATTTATTTAAAATTTTGATCTATTTTGCAACAATAAATAAAACTTAAACAATTTTTTAGAATTAATACCTGCAAGATTAAGTTATTAAAACCGTAAAACTGACTATTAACTATTTTGTGGTGTTCTCTTTTAATACGTACTGTTTTGCGATGTACTCTTCCGTACCATGTACTTTAGTGTACTATGTACTGTTTTAAACGGTCTTGTTTCGTATCATGTACTGTAGCGTACCATGTACTGTTTTGTGACATCCTGTTTTAGCACATCCTGTTGTGAAATGTGTCGTTTCGTATGAGACCCGGATGTAAAATACTGTAGGACGACTAAAATGTATAAAAAACTATTGATACAAAACACTTTTCAATATATTCCTATCTTAGAAACATTAAAAACTCTTTTCCAAAACATAAATTTTCAAAAAAAAAATGTCAATGTCGGATCATAATTGTTCAGATGGAAAGCTAAATAGTTTTTGTTGTAGTCAAAATTTTAAAACAAACTACTGTTTTCAAAACTATCGAAATGCAATTCAGGTTCAGTTATATTACGATGATTTCGAATGTACAAATCCTCTGGGTAGTCATAAAACTATTCATAAGATTCGAGGCATTTACTTAACTGTGCGGAACCTACCAAGCCGGTTCTTAGCACAATCGGAAAATATTCACCTCGTGGCTTTATTTAATTGTAATGATTTAAAAAAACCAGAAAACTATAACATAATTATGGCACCTATCATTAAAGATTTGAAACTCCTAGAATCACAAGGTATTAGTACCGCTTTAGGCACAGTATATGGAACACTAACAAGTTTTACACATGACAATTTAGGAGCAACTCAAATTTTAGGATTTTCAGGTGGCTTTAATGCAACTTTCTTCTGTAGGTTTTGTGAGGTGACTCGAAATAATATTCAACTTGAACTTGAGGAAAATCCTTAGAAACTTCGTGCACTACAATGTATTAAAAATTGTGCTAATTTTGAAGGTGTAGATTTGATATCTAGAAAAGGTGTTAGATTTCTTTCAGTATTGTCAGAGCTTAAATACTATGATATTGTTGGAAGTTCTACGGTTGATCCTATACATGATATTCTGGAAGGTATTGCACCATTTATTATCTTATTGTTTTTTAATTTCATTTCTCGTAGTAAAATAATTAATTTTTCTCAAATCAACGATAGAATTCACTCTTTTAACTATGGTTATCTTTACAGAAAAGTAAAACCATCATCAAATATTAATAAGGATTCTCTTGGCCTTTCAGCATCCCAAACCTGGTGCTTGATGGTCCATTTACCTTTCATTTTTGGTGATTTAATTACAAATGATTTAGAAACAAAATGGCAGGGTATAGTAACATTGCTGAAAATCTCGAGTATTGTTTTTAATAGAACAGTTCACAGTAACCAAATTAACGATTTAAAAAGAGTTATAGAACATTTAAATATTATTATAAATGAATATAAAGCTAAGTTAATTCCAAAGCATCATATATTAACTCATTACCCAAGCGTTTTATGTATAATGGGTCCTCTTTGGCAATATTCCACTATACGGTATGAATCTAAGCATCAGTATTTTAAAAATGTTTGTAATAACTTAAGAAATTATATAAATTTGCCGAAAACATTAGCTGTAAGACATCAACAACCATTTTCAATTATTTGGGAGACTTGCGAAATGAAACGTGAAGTGAAATGTGGTAAACTGAATAGACCATCCAAATCGTTTATTCAAATTTACAAAGAAATTCTATTAAGTTTAGGCTACTAGATTGATGAATCTTTATACCTTGTATCGTTCATTGAACAATATATACATTATAGACCTTCCCTCTTTATTATATCTAAAAACTGTTTTGAATTTAATCAAGTTTCATTATTTTTGGAAATAAAATATATAGTGAATTACAGTATAGTAAATAAAATATATATATATATAGTAAATATATATAGTATATATAGTAAATAAAATATAGTGAAATATTTTGACGAATTTCATAATTTTTATGAAATAGAAGAAGCAGTTAGCGAAGAAAATTTGATTTCTGTTGAATTTATTAATAATTTTGATTTAAATACTTACGAAGCGGTAAGGTCGCGCAGAAACAATAAATTATATGTTATTCAAAAGGAATAAGATATAGAAGAATGTAATAATGAAATTGTTAGAATAAAAATAATATAAGAAACTATATGGTTACAATTGTGGTTTTACTGAGCGACAAATAAAATCACAAGTCTCATGAAAATAAAATGTTAATAGTAAAATATGATCGAATTCATGTAACAAATTGCTTGCTTACTCGGCAACGCGGTGTCGTTCAACTGCCTCAACATTTATGAAACTTTTAAATAAGTTAAATAATATTAAATCAATAATATTTCTATATTATATTTTATATGAACCGTTTCTCGTATTTATACATTTCTCGTACAACCAACAAATACCTTTTACCTTATAAAACGAATCCAGACATCTTATTAAATTTAAGACAACTTCTTATAAAACCTATACCACGTATCTTATTAATTTTAATAAATACGATTAATACATTTATAAGATAATGTTATAAAATTTTATACAAATATTTCGAATAAAGTTTATCCGAAAAATTATTAAAATGTATGACGCCATATTTTTATGATTTAATAAGAATAGTTTATAAATTTTTATAAATACGGTTCGTATACAATTTGTACGATTTTTTTATGGATTTATATGAATATCAAAATCGTATTACTGTTATACAAAAATTTTCAACCGTGTAACACTAGTAGGTTACTTTCGGTAATGAGTCGGACGCTAACAACAAAGAACAGCAGCTTGGCGTTTATGTGCACGAAACGATCAGGTTTTCACGTTTTGAGGAACATTGAGAAATAATTGAATTTTTTTTTTCAAAGTCTGTGTTGTGTAGCCGAAACTGAGCGAATTTTGAAAAGAGATATGGGTCGTGAAAGAGCGCCAAGCGGAACCGCTGAAGTAAACTTGATGAAGAAAGATCATGAGAAAAGCTTGCTATTGGATGACAGAAGTGATCTCCGAGCCCGGACGTGTTGGAGAATACTGCACAAAGACCTCGGATTATTTGCCTACACGATCCAGATGACTCAGCAGTTGAAAACAAATAACTATCGGCTTCAATGTCAGTTGTCTGCGTGGATCAAAATCCACTTTTCCGACTTAGCGCATTTCCAACTCGGTGCAATGTAAATAAGCAGAACTGCCGGATTTGTTGTTCTAACCAGTCACACGTAATCGAAGAGAAGCCAATGAATCCACCAAGAGTGAATGTTTGGTGTGGATTTTAGAGTGGGGGCATAATTGGAACATTTTCCTTGGAAAATGCTTCTGAAAACACCATTACCGTCAATGGCGATCATTATAAAGCCAAGCTGACTAAATTTGTATGGCTTCAAATCGACGCTATGAAAATGAACAACATTTGGTTCCAACAACATGTCATGCCACATGTCATACAAACCGACCGATAATCGATCTCTTGAGCGCCAAATTTGACAACCGAATAATCAGCCGTTTTGAAGATGTCATTTAGCCTGCGCGAAGCTGCGGCTTGACGCCGCTGGACTTTTTTCTATGGGTTTTTTTTAAGAATACATGTTATGCGGATAATCCAGAGACAATTACAACTTTAAAACATAACATTGCGACATATAAGTGTTTAGTTCAATAAATTAGTTTAGAAAAGAACTAAAGTTTTGATTATTGAATTGTAAATAAGCAAATTTGTTTGCTTTCCAATATCCACGCACGAAGTAAAAGTTAACGGTACATAGATTTTTTTTACCTAGTTTATATTGTATTCTGTGATTACGTTTTAAGTAAGTACATCTCAAAATAAAGGTAATTTTAAATGGAAGAAGTTATCCCACTTGACGAAGCTGTTGAACAGAGTGATGTCACCCAAACAGTTAGACCTATTGAACAAACCATGGAAGTATTATTACAAAAGTGGGAGTTTCCCTGATTAATTGAAGAATTCCAACGTAAGCACAAATTATTTTAGAAAAATTAGTTAATATGTTCCATTCTTTAATCACAGGTAAGTTTTGAAATAATTGTATACTATATAATTGAACGTATGTATATAAAATGTATTACTCATGAGGATAACACTCATGAGTGTCCTAATTTAAATGAATAACTATTATTATTTTGTGTTAAATATGATACTTTTTGTATTCACACGTACATTCCAAGTGATTTTTTAATAAAAACCAACCCAACATTAAGTATGTGGTTGTTCGAAATTGTAATAGCATTGACTGATCTATGTTGAAATCCTTCCACATTTATCTAATTTTTAATGAGTTTTACTACACGATGCAATGGACAAAAATGTGGCGTAGCGGGCTCAATGAATCGAAATCTACGCATATGAATTTCACCAATCTAAAAGTCAGTTATAAACCTGTAATCATTAACGGTCAGCAGATTCCGTATGCAAATAATGCTAAATATCTAGGGATGACCTTAGATACCAGGCTCAGATGGAAAGAGCACGTTAAAAAGAAAAAAGATGAGCTTAATATCAAATATCGCAAAATGTATTGGCTTCTCGGGAAAAATTCGGAATTGTCAACCGAAAATAAATTGCCATTGTATCAACAGGTGCTAAAGCCTGCATGGACTTACGGAATACAGCTCTGGGGCTGTACAAAGAAAACCAACACCAAAATAATACAAACTGTTCAAAACAAAGTGCTACGTGGTATAGTTAACGCTCCGTGGTACATTAGGAATGATGACCTTCATAGGGACCTAAATATCCCGACGGTTCAAGAAGAAATAAAAAAATTTGCAGTAATTCATGGACAACGTATCTATCAACACGTAAATGAAGAGCTTCGTGGTATGTTGGACACTTCTCATGCAGTAAGACGATTGCAGAGAACGAAACCAATTGATTTAATGGATTAAGGACACCAGAGCAAAGACTACTTCAGTAAATAACCTATAAATGGAGCTGACCAATGGGCCTCTTCTCATTCACAAGTGACTAAATTAAAAAAGAAAAATTACTAGATGAATCGTATTCAGTTGTAATAATTTAAATAAAAAAAAAAAAAATTGCTAAGGCCTATTATCACTTTATCTGCTCCATTTGCCCACAAACATTTCAATCGATTTACTCATTTAAAAAACATATATTAAAGCAACACGGAAACCAAAGACGTGATAGTTCCGCTGAACAATTTATCGCAAACGATTAATGAACTTCGAACTACCTGAAAAAATAGACAGTAATGATTTTTGAGGAAGTGAATATTTATCAAAATCCAACAACGGCGTCGGTACGGCTTTATCTACAGGTGCACTTTTTACACGAAATGACCGGAGTGAAATAATTCCTAAATAAATCCTAAGTAAAAAAAATATGTATATGTATTAGTAAAATATATCACAAATCAACATTTAGGCGAAATTATATTTTACATATAGCAAGAGCTTAAAAATTGTCTTTCAAAACAAAAAATATAAATATTTGTAAAGTTATATATGCATTTGTGAATCATTGGTCTTACCGATAGCTTTAACATATCAAAAATATCATATTTAAAAACTAAAAAATATGGTTATATCGGTATAAAACAAGAATAAGCTTAAAATATAAATATTATTAAACATGCTTAGAATCTAAAAGAATACAAGTCTAAATTTTAGCAAGTGGTCATCGATTTTACTATGCTTTAATGTTAGATCTATTAAATGACTATGTCCATGGCGATACATAAACAAATTATAACCCATGAAAGTTCCGGAAAAACTAGGGGAACACTGGGTTTAATATACAAAAGTTGTTTAGGTAAAAATCGAAGTAAAAACCCCCAATCCTAAGACACTTCTAAGAGCTTACAACTCTTGGAATAGCTGTTTTCAGTTTTTACTATGCCCAATCGAACTAGAAAAAATGAGTTGAGAAATCATTGTTTGATTGGGGTTCAACATGAGACAGTGCCTCCAAGAAGTTCGTGAAGTCGAAATCAGTCAGTGGACAGTTACAAGACGATTTCGAGAAAGTGATCTGACTGCACACAGATAAGAAAACGGGCTGAAATTGATCCCAGCAATGTATGTGAATATAGCCCAAATTCCATCCCCGAAAAATGCGATGGCAACACTAATTATTGCTATCATGACATTTTTTTACTCTCAGCCCAAAAAATCTCCACATACCATGACATTTTTGACTATCAGCCCCGAAAAGTGCGACATTTTTATTCTCAGCCCAGAAAATATTTACTGTCATGACATCGAAAACTATCACGACACAAACTTTTTCGTGGCTGAGAGTAAAAATATTGCATTTTCATGATGATAATATGGAAATGTTATGAAGGAAGTTTTAAAGTAATTTCAGAGTTTTTTTGAGAATTTGCCTTTGCTTCAATGGACTATATCACGAATTTTAAATACAAAATAAACTTTCAAATATTTAATATTTTAATCTTATGCTACTTCTATTTCGACTGTCAAAGCAGATTTAAACTATCGTGATAGCAAGTGTTTTCCGGGCTGAGAGTAAAAGTGTGAGTATTTTTTGGGATGGGGATAAACAAAATCATTTGCGCGATTTGCAACAAAATAACCGACCAATGGAAGGATCTCTAACACCACTAGCAGGTGATTTTCGTCAAACTTTGCCAGTCATTCCACGACCGACACCCGCTGATGAACTTAATGCCTGCCTGAAGGCGTCTCATCTTTGGAAACACGTTACGAAAATCACACTATCTACAAACATGCGTGTGAATTTACATCACCATGGTGCAGCTAAAACATTTGCCAGTAAGCTTTTGGACATGGGTAACGGGAAATTGACAAATGATCCTGTAACATGTGAGATATCGTTCCCGCCTAATTTTTGGTCAAATGCTGCCATCAATACAGGACGTGGTAATGAAAGTATTCCCAAATCTGCCAAATAACTTCAAAAATCATGATTGGCTGTGCGAACGTGCACTCCTAACTCCCAAAAATGACGGAATTAATAAATTAAATAATGGAATTCAATCGCAACTACCCGGGCCACTAATGAAATACAAATCTATCGACACGGTTACTGATGTAGATCAATCCGTCAATTATCCTATAGAGTTTCTTAATTCTTTGGAGCCACCTGGTATTCCACCACACATACTATTTTTAAAAGAGGGTTCACCTACAATACTGCTCCGAAATTTAGATCCTCCGAAATTGTGCAACGGAACACTGCTTTGTGTGAAGAAATTGATGCCGAATGTGATTGAAGCAACGATTATTACCGGTAAAAGTAAAGGAGAAGATGTGCTAATTCCGCGCATTCCTATGATTCCCACCGATTTGCCGTTTGAATTCAAGCGACTACAATTCCCATTACGTCTTGCTTTTGCAATGACAATCACCAAAGCCCAGGGGCAATCATTGAAAATAGCTGGTGTTATTTTGGAAAATTCATGCTTTTCAAATGGCCAACTGTAAGTTGCTTGCTCCAGAGTAGGAACGCTAAGAAATTTATTTATTTACACACCAAATGGAAAAACCAAAAATGTTGTTTATCAAAAGGCTTTATAATAAAAATTATTAACTAAAATATCTTTATATTTATTATTCACTTTGATCTGATGGAAGGTTTGTAAAAATGGAGTATAATTATTTCGCAATTGGTAACAAATACCAAACCAAAATTAATTAATTATCCTCACAAACAGGATGTCCAATAATATCATTACAAAAGTTCGCCTGGATGCATTGACGGAGGCACCCATTACTGAATTCAGCTACTTATAATTTTCTTTTCATATGTGATTGCAACTACAGCGATGCAAAGAGAGAATTCTTGCTAAACAATCAAGGTATTTGAATTATATACCTCCCGTGCAACGCCAGGTAACTTGCGCTAATAAATTTAACTTGCGCTATATATAGCTAAACACTATATGACAAAATAAAAAATTACATAATTTGTATATGAACGAGTGGGTTTGTTTATATAATAAGTAATAATTAAGTTTGTAAACAACACCAATGTCACAAAAATTTGGTTTCTTCTAAAAATTGTCAAAATTCCAGATTAAATAATTTTTAATAAATTCACTTATGAATATAAATTACTGTGTAATTCAAAATACTATAGTTCAGGAATTGGCCTGTTTATACAACAAGTGGCAAAAAAATTCTATGATTTAGAGCCTCGCTATATTCGTCTGAATTTAATTAACAAGAGGCAAAAAAAATTCTTTGATTTAGAGCTCCGATATAGCCGTCTGAATTCTTAGTAGATGTCTATTACCAGAAACCGGCTATATAGGTTTTGAAGTTCAGGGATTGCCCTCGGATTATTCGCCTACACGATCCAGATGACTCGGCAGTTGAAAACAAATGACTATCCGCTTCAATGTCAGTTGTCTGCGTGAATCAAAATCAACTTTTTCCCGACTTAGTGCATTTCCAACTCGGGGGCTATGTAAATAAGCAGAACAGCCGGATTTGTTGTTGTAAACAGTCACACGTAATCGAAGAGAAGCCAATGAATTCACCAAGAGTGAATTTTGGAGTGGTGGCATAATTGGGCTATTTTCCTTGGAGTGGCTTGACGTCGCTGGACGTTTCTCTATGGAGTTTTTTCAAGAATACATGTTATGCGGATAATCCAGAGACAATTGCAGCTTTAAAACATAACATTGCGACAGTTGTTCGCGAAATTGTTGCCCAAATCATCAAGAAAGTTCTTAAAAATTGGACTCAGAGGATGGATTACTGTAAGACCAGCAGAACCACATGAACGAAATTGTTTTTCATTCTTCAATTAGAGACTCCAGCCTACACAACAAAAAAGAAGTTTCCACAAAATAAAAATGTATACTCATTTAATAGCAGAACAAAATTAAACACATGAACAGAATTAAATGAAATTCTTGGGTTGAGCGAGCAAGTTTCAGTGATTTAACGAGAACTAAAGCTCTTGAAATGGATCAAATTTCTACGCCATTATTCGGTTTCTTGAGTGCTAGTTCCTTTTTGGTATAAACACTACAGAACGTTTAAGTTTGAGATCCTGCCGAAAGTAATTATGTATATATATATTTGCTGCCCCCGTTGACGAATTTGACTGAGATACGTGTCATCAGTACTTTATATCTCAGATTAAATAAGTTAAACAATATATGTGGGCACGCAAATCTTTATCATAATTTTATTCGCTTGCGGCAAATATACTTGCGACCATTTCTTAATGTTGTGATGAGACCTACGATGTGAACTTCAATTTCATAACGAGTTCCTCATCAGGGTAAAGAAATTTTTGAATAACGCAATTTTTGGTATAATAAATGACCTCTCGTCCTATAATTATCCAATAAATTATCCCAAAATGAAATAAAAAAAAAACATCAAATCAACCCCAAAACATACACAAATCATTCAGACAAATTTAAAAATTTTAAAAATTTAATTTAATAAATTTCGTGCATTTAATAATAAATACGATAAATTATTTACATTGGTGTTGTTGTTGTTAAAACTAAAACAAAAAAAAAACTAATAATATATTCCGTGCTGATAATTGATTAATTTATAATTTCAAAAAAAAAAATTCAAAATAGATAAAATTTTAAAGATAAAACAGGAAACGGATATGATTGTTGTGTATGGTGTAGTCAGTATGTTTTCAAAAAAGAAAAAATTAACAAGCATAGATAGAGGTATATAGAGGTATGTACAGTACATACATGTTCGCCTCGCAATATAATTTATATTTGATTGCATTTGCATGTTGGTAGTGTTGTTGTTGTTGTTGTTGTTGTATATTATCCAAAATACAGAACTACAAAACTATACAAAAATAAAATTAAATTATTATTAGTTTTATGGCGAAAAATATACAAAAAAAAATAATAAAATAAACTTATTACTGATTTTTATCAAAAATACCTAACAGCAGCTATACACAATTTACAACAACAATGACGAATGAACAAACTATGTATGTATATCCAAAATCTTGTTAATAATCAACAATTGATTATTTATTTAGTTTTTCATATTTCTATTTTTGTTGTATGAAAATTATGTAAAATTTATGTTTCGCGCGTAAATTGATTACGCGCCACCTTACGTCTTGTATACTCGTATATCTAGCTGGTGGGAATTGTTGTGTCGGCCTAAAATATGCTCGCGGAAATTTTTTCGTTTTATATCTGGGGAGTGAGATAACAGAACACGAAGAATCTAGTAAATGATGTTCTCTTCACCGACTCACTGCCAATTTTACTAGTTAAGTGGGAAGCTGCTTCAATAATCCGTCCTTAAAGCAATGAGTTTACAACAAACAGGAATTTTTACCACTGATGGTACTGTGAGCAGATGCTCAGTTGGGTAATCCACCCTTAAATGAGACCGACCCAATTGGTTCTGAGGCAAACCAACCATCGCCATTCAACAGTGTTGTGCCGTATTGTCTACACCGCGTAGATAATAATATTTAACACGTATAGAAAATGTATGTAGAAAATTAAGAAAATGGCATCGACAATGTAGAGAATGTAGACAATTACGAAAATTACATTGTGCTAGTTGAAAAATGTGACAAGCTGGGCACCCAGGGGGTAAACCTAATTCGAGTACGCTGAATTCAATGGTGCTACTCCCATTTCAAAGTTAGTCCCCAATTTTGAGATATCGCATTCAACATGTTTTGGCTCTGAGTCAAAATATACCCTCATTTTCACGTTGATAGCTCCTGAACCATTAAGATTTTCGTTATGTTTTCTTCAGCAAAGTTGTTGCACAAGTTAAGCCCAACAACTTTGCCGAACATTTCAAAACCGAAAAGCCACATCCACCATACGAGTATATGTGTGTTTTACTTAGGCCAAGGTTAGGTTAGAGTGGCTGCTTTCGCACACACCAGTACACTGAGAGAAAATTGGGATTTTATTAACACAAAGAAAATTTAATAGAATTTACCATTTGTTTTAAAACAAATAAATTCTTTGTTTTATATTAACAGCAATATGTTATAAATTATTAGCATAAGGAATAAAATCCTTTGGTTGAATTGTTTTTATATTTTAACATAAACAATTGTTTTACTTAAACGGATAAAAATCCTTTAAAACAAAGATATTTGGTTTTGTTTTAAATGATGTTTTATATTTTTTTTGTAATTTACTCTGTGTCTGTGTTTACGATAACTTGAGAACGGATAAAGATATCAACTTAATGGTTTCACTAAAAGTTCAAGCAATTCATGGGAAAGTGCCCTATTGATTTGGACATTTCTTTGTTCAGGGTGTTCGGAGATACGTAGGGTTTTGTTGACCCCCCCCCCCCCCCCCCTTCTTAAAATTGATAGAATTTTTTTTTTATTTTTTATTCTATTTTGGTTTCATAGAGCATGTGAATGTGGAATAAAAATATATCTCGTGTGGATGTGGGTTTGTGTGTATGGTGTGGTTATGGGGGTGGTATGAGTGGTGGTATGGGAGGTGGAGGGGCAGGTGGGATGAGGTGTTTTGGGTTTGGTGTGGGAATTGGGATTTGATGGATGAGGGTTTGTGTGGTGTGTATGTGGGAGTGGGTATAGAGGTGGTGTTGAAATTGGTGGTGCGGTTGATATGGGTTTTAGGAGTTTGAATTGCATAGTGGGTGGGGGTGGTAATAACTTTTAGGTGTGGTGGTTTGCGGTTGATTGGGGTCGGTTGAGTTATGGTGGATTGGGGTCGGTTGGGCTGGCTGTAAATGGGGTTAGTTGGGTGTGGGTGGATGTGGGTGGGTGTGATATTTGAAATACGCAAATTACACATCACATCTTTATAGGCAACAAAAATGCTTATAGAGTTCGGTTCCGAACCTTTCCCTTCTTTTTAATTTATTGTACAAGTCCGCCGAATATACAACATATTTATTAGAAGTTGTAAGTAAAGTTGTGAAAATTGTTTTAAAAAAATTACAGCTAACAATATTACAAAATAATTCGAGTATTTTTAGTATATTCAGTATTACACAATGTTTTGCAGTAATAATTTGAGGTATGTATATTATGTACACGAATTTGTTGTGTTTTGTAAAAAGTGTCCACTGTAAAAATATGTCTGAATAAAACCAAAGCGTATATTTTGTAGTGTTGCTGTACATTAAAATTAATATACTAGAAATAATAAATCATCACAAAATAGAATCTAATGTTGCCAGTTCAACAAACGATTGGTTTCATATAATATGTGACAATGACAATGAATTGATGGCATTGACAATCGATGGCACTTGGACCGGGAGGTACTGGGTTCGAATCCCATCAGAGGCTGGATGCAAAGCGAATTTTCGTCATCGATTACGATCGGTAATGTTAATAAACACAACTAAGACCCTCTGTTGGAGTGCAGAATTCAGCGCCGACCCACCGTCCATGTCAGTTTACAGGTTGACATGGAGCTTGCAATGTGCAGGTGGTATACTGTAATTGTGTGAATGGGTGGTCTGTGCGTGAATGAAAGGGGGGTATTAATTGACCTTCAAAGGACATTAAATCCACTGGACAATTAATACTTCCTTATTTAATGAAAAAAAAAAAAAATAAAAAAAAAAAAAAAAAATGTTCAACCAATAATTTACATGAAAATAATAATGCTAATTCCACCGATGCTGATACACTTTTGTGTGATAATGTCAATATGACTAATGACAATATATTGGATGAAAACGATGGTTTATTCTCCACAATAACTTTAATTACTCCCAACGATGAATTATCAAAAATCATTGAATTCCGAAATTTATTATCATCTTTGGACGTGTCACAAAAAACTGTCTCTTTCTTATCAAATACGCACGAATGTACCATTAAAACATTGGAAGTAATGGATCTGGGTGGTATATCGACGAACCTTTTGAAAATTATCCAAAAGGCGAGAAAATCATTTTTAAAGCGGGATTACGAAAGTGACATGAAGAAATGGTAAATATTTGTTCTTATTTTATGCAGGAAAACAATCGTAATGTTGACGTAAATACTTCCTAAATATTTTATTTAGAATAATCCAATAACTGCTTCGGATGCAACGAGATCACTTAACATCAAAGTTTTTAAATGGATGAACGATCAATCTTTTTTGCCTAGTCCAGTACCAGGCGTATCAATGCTTCTAGAAAATCGGTAAACTACATTATTAATTTATGTTTTAAAATCTTAAATTATCCAATTATTATTTTAAAGTCAAGAATGTGTTGCGAGAGCCCTGTGATATACTACAAATTTTGAGAACCAAGATCAAAATGCAATTAGATATAAACCATTATGATAAAAATAAATGCCTTGATAACAAACATAGACAATATATGGTACATACAGTAACATTCCGTTTTGTGGTTAAAAATCATAAACGATGATGATTTTAAAACATTATCGCAAAACATCTCCGATATTTTTATCACAGAATATTCGGTATAATTTCACTGATTTTGTAGTTTTGAATACATATGTACTTCATTATTTTTTTACATTTATTTATCATGTGCAGACGGATTATTATGTTTCACGCCAAGGAAAAAAAAACCATCGGTAAAATTGTATGATCGATACAGTAATGCCTGTTTTGGAACCAAATTTCTGAAGCTTAAACGAACATCCATATCAACAACAGAAAGAGTTTCTGCACCATCTACTCCCAACACTTCCTCTTCTGGTAAATATGTTTTCGGATTATTAATTAACATTACAGTGGTTAATGCTCTGCCTTTGGATCGGAAGGTGACGAGTTTGGATCTTAATAGTGACTGGATCTAAAAGGAAATTAGTAATATCTATAATCCTTTCTTGTAGTACAAAGCTCATAGAATAGTGTAAATCTCTCAGACCAGAACTATAGGCTAGCATGTAGCAATGCAATTTGCAGATATATATTTGCACGGACCAATAGCCGTAAAATGTGGTATCATAACGGAATATCACCTGCCTAAGTGAACCATTGCAGCCACTCTCACACCATATAACAGCAATAACTTCATAATATTTATCATTACCCAAGTACAACAAGATTCGACTTTTTTGTCATATTTCGAAGTAAAAACTTATATTTAGTTTCGACTTTGACATAGTTTTGCTTTCGACTTAGAATAAGATCCTGTATGAAAAGTGTCGCGATTATTCGAAACTGGACGAAACTCAATAAATAGAATTGTGTACATGTATGTGTGAACAATCACAAAAAACAATATGGCGGAAACGATCTTGTGCATCGGCATATGGGAGGAAAAAGATGGCGTCCATATGTAAAGCAAAACAAAAAAAATTTAGGTTTAGAATAATGAATATTTTATTGTATAAAAAAAAATTAATACATACGAGTATATACACATCTAAATTATAATTAATTTTTTAATTATTTTTTATTACTAAACAATGATTTGATATTATTCCTTGATTGTAATATTAAAAGTTTAAATATTTTCCATATAGCTTATAGCAAGTTTATTATTTCGCATTTGTTTTCCACTTAATAATTTAAAACTGAACTAGAAATTAATTAATTTATACAAAAAAAATTTTGAATAGATATAAAAATAAATTTTGGTGTAATTTTATTTAAATTAACGCACATTTTTAAATTTTTTTAAGAAAATCACTTTTATAAAATTACCAAACTTTTAATTCGTGAACATGTAAAATAAATACGATACGTAGCTCTATTTTGGGTTTTGTCTTGTTATACTTGGGTATTTCAAATATTTTTCTATAGAAGACTTTTTGACTGGGGGGATACTACTTGGGATATAAATTAGTATTTTTATTATATTTTTAAATTCTATTCGTATCGTAAGCAAATCGAAACACCAATGTTTAACAGACAAAGTTCAAAATTATATCTTAACAAATAATTTAAATAAAAACCACAAGTCATGTGGTCAGTTTACCAATTCTCTTGTTAAATAATCACAAATATGGCTATGAGGAGTATTATGAGAAGTATAAACATAATTTCTAATAAATCTTTGTTTTCTTTATATTTCAGATTGACATAGATTTTGACATCGAATACCCTACGAATTTTAACAAATTATTAGAGCAATTTGACGACTTTGCAACTGTATGCCATGCGACTTCTAAAAAGTCATTCGTCTGTAGACCCAGCCTTCTCGCATGTTCCCCAAAAAGGCAGGGCCTTGTCAGTTTTAGCAAAAGCTTCTCACAGAAAACTCCGTCCCCTACCTTGCCGTTTATAGAAACATGGGTACACAGACTAAATACAACTGGAAGTCGGCATACTTAGGCCAAACAAGACGCTCATTTCAGATAAGATAGAAAGAACACGTCAATGACACCACCAAAATTTAAAAAGTACATAAGATCAAATTTCGCACAACACATAAAAAATGAAAATCAATGGTACATTAAATTCAATAAAAATGTAACCATTTTGCACAGAATCAAAAAAGAACTAAAATTAGATAGGTTAGAAGACCAATACCAATGGTACAAATTTCTCATGAGTCAAATTACGACCAAAATACACACCCTGAAAATATACAAAAACAAAAACACCAACAACTTACTTAGCAACTATATCAACACAAAAACCAATAAAATGTACGAACTATTATCCATAACTTCAAAACAAAGGAGGCTTCAAAATAAATTATGTAACAGTAGTGAAAAATAAACCGAAGAAGAGATTATTCTCGAAATCGATGTTTCTAAAAAACTAAAAAATTGGCACAATAAGTAGGAACTAAAAACAACAATATAAAATTATAAATAAAAAGTTTTTCATTTAAATATATAAAGTGACAAAAGAACACCAAAATAAAGTGAAAATCGGCTTGTGAAATCTGGTGAAATAAATAATATGGTTAGGTGTTTTAAACTCAAGTGCTTTTGTTATGTGTGTAGAAAATTTACAATTATGAGCAATCGCCGCAAAATAAGTGATGAAACCGCTGATTTATATCGACTACACTTTTCACAAAGTGTTATTAGTGGTGTAAATTGGGCGCCGTCTTTTGTTTGTAAAACATGTATTTTCCATCTGCATAGATGGTAAAACACTGGAACCGAAATGCCATTTGGTGTCCCGATGATATGGATCGATCCACAAGGACGTGATGCAGTTCAATGTTATGGGTGCATGAATTATATTCTCGGTACAAACAGAAACAAAATTGGTTCTTTGTCATACACTGCATCAACGACAAATGCTCAACTACCGCTACCGCATTCACATGAAATTCCTGTTCCGGAAAGATCAAACTCAACTAAGGAATATTTACCAACAACATTTGAATCAGGTGAAAATGGAGAAACAACTGCATCAATATATCAACCATCAAATGTCACTGCGCCATGAAATCACATTGAAATCTCACAAAATCGTTTGGATATTATGATATGACGTCTAAAATGATCGCAGCGGCAAGCCATTTTTTTGTCAAAGGGTTTAAAACAAGCGAACATGTTGGCTCCAAACGTTCGGATATATGAAGCAATAAATCGTCATCGTCATTTTACGAATTTTTTGAAATCAATTCGAATAATTCACTCGCTTTTTGCACTGATATCCGAGGTTTGGTGACCACAATGCACAATGCATATAATCTCGAAGATTGGCGATTATTTATCGATTCCTCTAAAAGCAGCTGGAAGGCAGTTCTCCTTCACGTTTCCAACTCAAAGAATTCCATTCCAATTGCACTCAGCACAAACACAAAGGACACCTATACATCAATGAAAAAGATCATTGATTTGATTAAATACAATGACCACCAATGGAAAGTTTGTGCAGATTTAAAAGTGATAGCTGTTTTAAGTGGTTTGCAATTGGGTTACACTAAAAACATGTGTTTTATGTGCTTGTGGAATACACGTTTTAAAGGCGACCAATACAGCGAACGGAACTTGGCTTTACGTGAGAACATTAGATTACGATACGACAGCATCGTTGAGGCTCCACTTGTGCCAATTAAAAAAATATTGCTACCACCACTTCATATCAAGCTTAGAGTAGTTAAAAATTTTATAAAAGCGCTGAATCCAGATGGAAATGCGTTCGTCGAATTGCGTCGCATTTTTCTACGGTTAAGTGGAATGAAAATAAAAGAAGGTTGGTGTTTGAATCTATCCGAATCTAAGTTTTGATCAAATGAAATTTCATCTCAAATCTTGTTTTTTATTACAGGAATACTTAATGGACCAGATATTCGTCGTCTGATGAAAGATGATGCATTTGAAAATGCTCTCAGTGAACGAGAGCTTGTGGCATGGAAATGTGTAACAGAAGTTATTAAGAACGTTTCGGAATTCCGATGATTGGCGATGATCCGATGATTGGCGCAGATTTATTGAAAATATGCTGACCGCTTTTCATAATTTTAACGTTAGAATGTCATTAAAAATACATGTTTTGCATTGTCATGTGGAAAAATTCGCCGAACAATCACCAACCGAATCCGATGAGCACGGCGAGCGTGTTCACCAAGTGACGGCAAGGCTCGAAAATTGATACAGCGGCAAAAAGCTAGATGCACTCTTGGGTGACATTTGAATTTGCAAGAGGAAAAAGATCCCGAAGACAACACGAACGAATCAGAAAATTAAAATTAAAAATTAAGAAAAATCACCATAAAATAAACTGGATCGTTTTAATGTTTTTTTTTAAATAGATTCTATTTTATCTATATTTGTCGATGCGATGCTTATTCGATCGATTTAAATTCAATGAAGGGACAAAAAATGATTAAAAACGTATTTTTTGTCGAAATGAAAAGCAAAAAAATAACACAAAAATGTGAATGTAGATGTCGTTTTTCGGGCTTGATATGTTGACCAAAGTTGTTGGTTTTGGCTTGCGTAACAACTTTGCTGAAGAAAGCATAACGAAAATCTAAATGGTTCGGGAGCTATCAACGTGAATATGAGTGTATATTTTGACAAATTTTTGACTCAGAGCAAAAACATGTCGAAAGCGATATCTCAAAAATGGGGACTAACTTTAAAATGGGACTAGCACCATTGAATTTAGCATACTCGAATTAGGTTTACCCCCTGAATGCACAGCTTGTCACAAAAAAAAGTTTGCAATTCCAGCATAGTGTTATTATTTCAAGCAAGCAGTCATCAAAATTCTATGATTTCGTTGTTATTGGAATCATTTCAAGATGGAATCACATTTAAAAATTTGACGCCAAAGTGTGAAATTGTTCGCCCAAATAAATTATGAATAGGAGGTGCAGCAACTTGCCGCCTATCTGTGACAATTATATCGGCCGTTATCCAATACAGTATCCGCTGACTAGGTATGATAAAACTATACCGAATAGTCACTTTGAACGTAAAAAATTTACCAAATAAAGCCTCGAAAAATGGTGTGAGTCGGAAAAGTTGATGTTTTTCATTTTCGCCAGGTTACAAACAAAAAGTCTTCGCGCGAGGTAACTTTTAAATTTAGTTGTCAAATGTCATTATTTGGTATTTAATGCAATAATGTGTTATTGTGTACAAATTTGTACAAATTTTTACGTGACATTATTTTACTTTTAAACATTTCGTAGTTTATAAAAACATTTGCAAATAATGCAGCTTCCATATCATCTTCCACTATTTTAATTTAATTAATATTTTCTTTATCCACGAAAAGTCGACAATTTAGTATTTGGAATAGTCAGGCACATCTTGTTTTGTTGATGTTACTGCCACCTATAAATGTTTGTTGTGAATTACTGAGCAATTTAGTTTAGTTCATAATTTAGTCGAAAACTCGAATTGAGGCACACAGCATGAATTTTCAAAAAATTTAGAGAATCTTGCGTTAAAAAGTAGAAATTTATTTACAGCTAAATTTTAAAACCAAACCATCAGAATACCTAGTAGTGTACCTAGTTCAACATCGCGTTACCATAATAAAATGGTAAATCATAAAAAAAATTCTACTCAGCTGGACCATCTTACTCTGTTTGGTGCTTCCAGAGAACTTCTTATCATACCATTCTTAGACTTTCTCAGAGTGGCCAATCCATGCTCATTTGCGCTTTCTTATTTCGATCCCATTGACTGCTTGATTCGGTATCCTGAAGAGCTCAACATTTGTTATATTGTTGGGCAAGAAGCAGTTCAGCATTCTCCTACAGCATTTACTTTTAATTTTCTTACTGCTGATCTTATGTGTAGTACGCTTTCAGGTTTCGTAACCATACAGCAACCCTGATTTTACACACGAATGTTCTTCTGGCTTTGTTCATTTGTTTCTTTATATCTCCATCTGTGCCATCTGTTTTTCGCTACAGTACAACCAAGGTATAAAAATTGATTGTTAATCCCCATGACTATCTTATACTATATTAGGAACAGAAGTGGCCAGAGAACGTCGAAGTCCATGAAGAGTAGGTCAGCTGGTTTCTTTCTTAGTTTCCGGTTGGCTGCATTGGTAAAATTATATGTAAGATGGCCATTGCTGCAGCTTTATAGTTTTGTTGAGGAAGAACAGATTCTACCAATTTTTAACATTATCTTCTTAAATCATCTTTCTTGGGAATCGTTAAAGTCAAGCCCTCTTTTTTCGCGGCTTTATGCGGGAATTCCACACTTCTGTTATTACTGGTGTTAGAGTTTTTGCAGTTTCCAATAATGACCGTTCCACCGTTACCTTGTGGTGTTGTCTGCATAATATTAGTTCTGTTCCTTACCAGATTCACCCAGTATACGGATTCTGTTCGCTTTTCACAATCAATTCAATTCCAAGATCACTAAAAGAGGGCCTCGCTATCATGCTCGCATTCAACAAAAGCGAATGATTTGAAATGTATTTAATACCAAAGCAATTCCCAATATGAGAGTTAAAATAGAACAACAAAGAACACGATACACAAATGCATCAAAATACCATGGCTTTAACCACACCCAAAGATATTGCGAGCGGAATAATAGTGCGTGTCGGAAGAAAAAACGAGAAAAAGTGCCCAGTTAGACGAAACGAAACTGCATGGTGTATAAAGTGTAGAGGTACAACTGCAAAGATTAAGAAATAAAGCTCGCCAATCGACTCAAAACATAACGTTATAAGAGAAGGGATTCCAACTACAACTATAATTCCGCCACAACCACAGCCTATAGGATCAAGCAGCAATTAACTAATTCTACTAAAGAACATGGAAGGTGGCAGTAGTCATTATGACTCCTAAATCAGATAAACCGGCAAACGATAAGAAATCCTATAGACCGATACTACTACTTCCGATCATATCAAACATATTTGAAAACCGGCTGATAAAGAGGCTCAAACCTGTAATAGAAGAGCGAGATGTTTAATTCCTCCACAACAATTTGGGTTTAGAGAAAAACACTTCACAGTTGAACAAGTTCACAGAATAATGGATGTCATTGAGAATGCACTTGTAGCTTACTTAACTACCTCGAGACCTGCCTAAGAAATTTTATCAAATTCTTAAATCCTACATAGCAGATCGCCACTTTAGAGTCAAACTCTAAAACCACTACTATGAACTAAAAAGAATATCAGCAGGTATATCAAAAGGTAACATACTTGTACCTATTCTGTTTATTCTTTATACGAGGGACTTTATGAATATTCAAGGTACTACAATATAGCAACATTTGAAGACCATACAGCTATCCTGCAGTTGGATAAGATATTTCGGAAGGAATAACCAAACTTCAAAATGCAGCTAACACTGTGAGCAATTGGACTAAAACGGCGCATCTTATGAAGCCAAATCACATCAACTTTACCCATCAAAATGTAAATTGTATTCCCGTGGTCTCAACTCAAACCAAATTCCATACGCAAACGCAGCTAAATACCTTGGCTTGGCATGACCCTCGATGCTAAGCTAAGATAGAATGAACACATCAAAAAGAAGAAAGAAGAGTTAATCAAATATAGAAAAATGTACTGGCTCATGGATAGAAATTCTGAGCTCTCACAATATACAACAAATTGCTTCTATACAGGAGTCATCATAGTTGTGTTCATTAGAATCACGATCGTAATCATATGTTGAAAAATTCCTTTTTCCCCTATTGTGATTCCAACCCTCTACTTGCCTATCCGAACGCCAATAGTTTAACTACTGTGCCGTGTGGTCGGTATCGGTGGAAGATATATTTTGGCTATACAATCATCAAGCAAAAAAAGCGATATGTTTATTTTATATTTTTACGTCACTATGTAGACAACTCGTTGATAACGTAGATAACGTAGACTACTCGTAGACAAGGTCGGCCCCAATACAAAAAAGTATATTTCCAAGTAATTTTTATTATGTGATCCATGCCGTGGTTTTCGTTATCATACACGGTTTGGTTTGCGCCATCTCTGAACGACTAGTACAAATTAACCAATGAGCAAGAAATGCTCAAAAAATGAGCCGAGGCACTCCGTTTAAATTTCTGACTAAACTAAATTGTCGTTGGTTTGTACAAGTGATTTCTAGTTGTTACTGTATCCATAACCGCACTGTGTCTAATATTTCTGATGTATGCCTTCGGTCGTTTTTTTTGACTAAATTATGCCTTAAACTAATTTGCTCAGTAATTCACAATAAACATTCACAGGTGGCAGTATCTGCGTAATTTACCACACACAACCCTGGTTCGAACCTAGTCAGAGTTCATAATTTTCGGCGATAGTCATTATAGAAATTAGTGGGATTAACAACGGTGTTAATGATCAAAACAAGGAAATTGATGACCTAGAATACCTAGAATGCTAGATGTAATAGAAAGAATAATCTCGAACAGCGATAGAGTATATATATAGTATACGCGCGAGCAATTTGGGACGCAGAACACGAAAACTGAATAGTGAAATTATTGTGGATTGCCGAAGAATTTAAAGGTGTTCAGAAATAAAGTTTGTAACTTAAAATGTTGAGTATTTTATTTGCAAAATA
Organism: Nephrotoma appendiculata; assembly: GCA_947310385.1. NCBI lineage: Eukaryota > Metazoa > Arthropoda > Insecta > Diptera > Tipulidae > Nephrotoma > Nephrotoma appendiculata. The sequence continues at coordinate 64,895,757 of OX371225.1, forward strand.
CAGTACAAATGCCCGAAATTCGTAACAATATAAACATTTTGATGAGACTTATTGCAGTTAAACAGCAATTCAGAAACGTTTGGAGTGATAGGTCAATTCGAATAAGTCAATTTTCAATTACGATAAAGAACAAATTACAGCTGATGGTTAGAGGTAGAACCATTCGAACCCATCAAATTGGATTCCAAATTTCGAGATTTCCTTATTTGTTTTTTTGAAACAACTGTAATGTTTTTTTATTATATTAATTTGATTTGTTAACCCGCTCAATCAACACAACGGTATCGTATATCTAAATTCAGATCCTAATTAATTAAACCATCTTATCGCAAAATGTACATGATTAATATGCCAAAACATAAATTATCCGCGTAATACAATGGTAAACCGAAAAATCATTAAATTTCCTTAAAAACGTTCGTTAGTCGAGCTGATAATCGCGAAACACACACCCACCCCCATACCATCCCAACTTGGAATATTTTCATTTTCATTCAGCAGCTCGTTCGCCCATTTTCCATATCACTGATAATAATTATTATTAAACTAACGAAAATCTAATTTTTTTTTTTTGGTGAGGTACCTTGTTGTTGTACTTATTACGTATAAAAAAAAAACTAAAAACTATAACACCGTCCGCAATTAAATATGCATTAAACTAATAAAAAATAAAAAGTTTTACGTCTCGTTGTTGGTGTACGACTGTAAATATAAAAATACACAAAATAGAGTTTTCTTTACGGTGTGTGGAGGTAACCTCGCCATCTCCACACTACATCCAACATACGTATATAGGTGGATATACCGGGACGGAGTTTTCAGTTCAGCGAAACCGAAAATCCGAAACAAAACTTTACTGCGTGTTGTAGTTGTTACCTTAATAGTTAATGCATATTCATTATAATTCCTAACGGATAAACAATTTGTTATTAATGTGTTGGTAAATATTTATTAGCCGTGGTTATATATTATAGTTTGGTGGGCTTATGGAGAAAATTTACATATTTACAGTCTGCATAAAAATATGCCGTAGAAATCGCAACATACCGACCGATATGGAACAAAAAGTTTTCCCCAGCGCACCGTACTAAACCACCCATTTTTTCAGACCTTGAGCAATTGTGAAAAATAGAGGCTAAAATAATTCAGTGCTCTCTGGAATTTTTATTTTAATTTTATTTTTTTATATTTTATTTTACATTTTACATTTTTTTTTTCAATATGGTAATTAAAAACAGTGAAGTTAGCCAAGTATAAAGATTTTCGATAAGAATTTTGTTTGAATTTAATGGAAAACATACGTTTTTCGACTATTGTGTAAAAAAAAATAACCATAAAATTAAAATATTATTGTTATAATGTCTAAGAAGTGGCGGAAGACGAATAAGAAGAAAACGGTGCACACACAAAGAAAAGTCTGTATACACATTTTTTGCTGACGTGATACGACTTTATTTTATGCAAACGCGCAAAACTGTCTCATGCTAATCATATCACCGCGATGCAACGAGCCGAGCAAATTTTGCATAGTTACAGTTAAGTATGCATTTCTAATTTTCTAACTTGAACGATTAATTTTGATAAGCTATATTGAGATTATTCTTATAGCAACCGTATCGTACGTATATAGGCTGCAACTGAACGATTTACAACAAATATAAGCTAATCATTGTATGGATAAAACGGGTTCCGCCTTTTTACCACCGCATCAAATATGATGATTGATTTTATTTGGTCAGGATTAGCCACTAGTTTTTATCGTTTGACCACTTATACCATAGACACATATCTGGTTTCGTAACTAGGATTAGAAAACTATGGTTTGCGAGATGAAAACTCAAGACACACTACAATTTCTTTTATTTTCACATTTGGTTTTAAATAGTAATGGAGTAGGCATTGATAAAAATGCCAAGATTGACATTTAATTGACTATTAAATTGTCATAAATGACTTTTCTGTTGACAAAACAGAAAAAAAATTGTTCCCGCCAACTAAATATCTGAATGACAAATAGAAAACTCAAAATAAACTAGATTTTCTTGGTAAACTAATGCTGTATAAGATAGCGGAATTTTGACAGCGGAAAATAAGAGATTGCGCTACTCGCCGCAAGTGGCAGCACTATCACTAAAGAGAAATAATTTTGTTATGTAATTACCAGCGGAAATTTTTCATTCATTATGTACCACTTTTTCACTAAATAAAATATCCCAGCGGAATAAAATATTAAAAGTGAAGTAAATTAATTGATCTCCGAAGTAAAGAAACTCGGTATATGAAATCTTGAAATTTAACCACTATCCGTCTATCATTTCTTCCACTAGTAACCAATACTTTCGGTTGTGTTTCTAGTAGCTTAGGTCATACTGAGACTATATGGAAAATTTGGGGAAAATTCATAGACCAGAATTTTCAGTAGAATTTTTTGATTTTCTGCGGCCAAATAAGAGATTTTCAGTTTTTGACCAATATCTCAAAAAACTTCCACTAGTATCCAATACTTTTGGTTGTTTTTCTAGTAGCTTAGGTCATACTGAGACTATATGGAAAACTTGGGGAAAATTCATAGACCAGAATTTTCACTAAAATTTTTTGATTTTCAGCGGCCAAATAAGAGATTTTCAGTTTTTGGCCGCAGAAAATCAAAAAATTCTACTGAAAATTCTTTTCTATGAATTTTCCCCAAATTTTCCATATAGTCTCAGTATGACCAAAGCTACCAGAAAAACAACCGAAAGTATTGGTTACTAGTGGAAGTTTTTGAGATATTGGTCAAAAACTGAAAATCACATATGGCCGCAGAAAATCAAAAAATTCTAGTGAAAATTCTGGTCCATGAATTTTCCCCAAATTTTCCATATAGTCTCAGTATGACCTAGGCTACTAGAAAAACAACCGAAAGTATTGGTTACTAGTGGAAGTTTTTTGAGATATTCGTCAAAAACTGAAAATCTCTTATTTGGCCGCAGAAAATCAAAAAATTCTAGTGAAAATTTCGGTCTATGAATTTTCCCCAAATTTTCCATATAGTCTCAGTATGACCTAGGCTACTAGAAAAACAACCGAAAGTATTGGTTACTAGTGGAAGTTTTTGAGATATTGGTCCAAAACTGAAAATCTCTTATTTGGCCGCAGAAAATCAAAAAATTATACTGAAAATTCTGGTCTATGAATTTTCCCCAAATTTTCCATATAGTCTCAGTATGACCTAGGCTACCAGAAAAACAACCGAAAGTATTGGTTACTAGTGGAAGTTTTTTGAGATATTCGTCAAAAACTGAAAATCTCTTATTTGGCCGCAGAAAATCAAAAAATTATACTGAAAATTCTGGTCTATGAATTTTCCCCAAATTTTCCATATAGTCTCAGTATGACCTAGGCTACTAGAAAAACAACCGAAAGTATTGATTACTAGTGGAAGTTTTTTGAGATATTCGTCAAAAACTGAAAATCTCTTATTTGGCCGCAGAAAATCAAAAAATTCTAGTGAAAATTTCGGTTTATGAATTTTCCCCAAATTTTCCATATAGTCTCAGTATGACCTAGGCTACTAGAAAAACAACCGAAAGTATTGATTACTAGTGGAAGTTTTTGAGATATTGGTCTAAAACTGAAAATCTCTTATTTGGCCGCAGAAAATCAAAAAATTCTACTGAAAATTCTGGTCTATGAATTTTCCCCAAATTTTCCATATAGTCTCAGTATGACCTAGGCTACTAGAAAAACAACCGAAAGTATTGGTTACTAGTGGAAGTTTTTTGAGATATTCGTCAAAAACTGAAAATCTCTTATTTGGCCGCAGAAAATCAAAAAATTCTAGTGAAAATTTCGGTCTATGAATTTTCCCCAAATTTTCCATATAGTCTCAGTATGACCTAGGCTACTAGAAAAACAACCGAAAGTATTGGTTACTAGTGGAAGTTTTTGAGATATTGGTCCAAAACTGAAAATCTCTTATTTGGCCTCAGAAAATCAAAAAATTATACTGAAAATTCTGGTCTATGAATTTTCCCCAAATTTTCCATATAGTCTCAGTATGACCTAGGCTACTAGAAAAACAACCGAAAGTATTGGTTACTAGTGGAAGTTTTTTGAGATATTGGTCCAAAACTGAAAATCTCTTATTTGGCCGCAGAAAATCAAAAAATTATACTGAAAATGCTGGTCTATGAATTTTCCCCAAATTTTCCATATAGTCTCAGTTTGACCTAGGCTACTAGAAAAACAACCGAAAGTATTGGTTACTAGTGGAAGTTTTTTGAGATATTCGTCAAAAACTGAAAATCTCTTATTTGGCCGCAGAAAATCAAAAAATTCTAGTGAAAATTTCGGTCTATGAATTTTCCCCAAATTTTTCATATAGTCTTAGTATGACCTAGGCTACTAGAAAAACAACCGAAAGTATTGATTACTAGTGGAAGTTTTTGAGATATTGGTCTAAAACTGAAAATCTCTTATTTGGCCGCAGAAAATCAAAAAATTCTAGTGAAAATTCTGGTCTATGAATTTTCCCCAAATTTTCCATATAGTCTCAGTATGACCTAGGCTACTAGAAAAACAACCGAAAGTATTGGTTACTAGTGGAAGTTTTTTGAGATATTCGTCAAAAACTGAAAATCTCTTATTTGGCCGCAGAAAATCAAAAAATTCTAGTGAAAATTTCGGTCTATGAATTTTCCCCAAATTTTCCATATAGTCTCAGTATGATCTAGGCTACTAGAAAAACAACCGAAAGTATTGGTTACTAGTGGAAGTTTTTGAGATATTGGTCCAAAACTGAAAATCTCTTATTTGGCCGCAGAAAATCAAAAAATTATACTAAAAATTCTGGTCTATGAATTTTCCCCAAATTTTCCATATAGTCTCAGTATGACCTAGGCTACTAGAAAAACAACCGAAAGTATTGGTTACTAGTGGAAGTTTTTTGAGATATTGGTCCAAAACTGAAAATCTCTTATTTGGCCGCAGAAAATCAAAAAATTATACTGAAAATGCTGGTCTATGAATTTTCCCCAAATTTTCCATATAGTCTCAGTTTGACCTAGGCTACTAGAAAAACAACCGAAAGTATTGGTTACTAGTGGAAGTTTTTTGAGATATTCGTCAAAAACTGAAAATCTCTTATTTGGCCGCAGAAAATCAAAAAATTCTAGTGAAAATTTCGGTCTATGAATTTTCCCCAAATTTTTCATATAGTCTTAGTATGACCTAGGCTACTAGAAAAACAACCGAAAGTATTGATTACTAGTGGAAGTTTTTGAGATATTGGTCTAAAACTGAAAATCTCTTATTTGGCCGCAGAAAATCAAAAAATTCTAGTGAAAATTCTGGTCTATGAATTTTCCCCAAATTTTCCATATAGTCTCAGTATGACCTAGGCTACTAGAAAAACAACCGAAAGTATTGGTTACTAGTGGAAGTTTTTTGAGATATTCGTCAAAAACTGAAAATCTCTTATTTGGCCGCAGAAAATCAAAAAATTCTAGTGAAAATTTCGGTCTATGAATTTTCCCCAAATTTTCCATATAGTCTCAGTATGATCTAGGCTACTAGAAAAACAACCGAAAGTATTGGTTACTAGTGGAAGTTTTTGAGATATTGGTCCAAAACTGAAAATCTCTTATTTGGCCGCAGAAAATCAAAAAATTATACTAAAAATTCTGGTCTATGAATTTTCCCCAAATTTTCCATATAGTCTCAGTATGACCTAGGCTACTAGAAAAACAACCGAAAGTATTGATTACTAGTGGAAGTTTTTTGAGATATTCGTCAAAAACTGAAAATCTCTTATTTGGCCGCAGAAAATCAAAAAATTCTAGTGAAAATTTCGGTCTATGAATTTTCCCCAAATTTTCCATATAGTCTCAGTATGACCTAGGCTACTAGAAAAACAACCGAAAGTATTGGTTACTAGTGGAAGTTTTTGAGATATTGGTCTAAAACTGAAAATCTCTTATTTGGCCGCAGAAAATCAAAAAATTCTAGTGAAAATTCTGGTCTATGAATTTTCCCCAAATTTTCCATGTAGTCTCAGTATGACCTAGGCTACTTGAAAAACAACCGAAAGTATTGGTTACTAGTGGAAGAAATGGCGGATAGACGGATTGTGGTTAAATTTCAAGATTTCATATACCGAGTTTCTTTACTTCGAAGATCAATTAATTTGCCATTTTAAGGTTCACTTTTAATATTTTATTCCGCTGGGATATTTTATTTAGTGAAAAAAGTGGTTCATAATGAATGAAAAATTTCCGCTGGTGATTACATAACAAAATTATTTCTCTTTAGTGATAGTGCTGCCACTTGCGGCGAGTAGCGCAATCTCTTATTTTCCGCTGTCAAAATTCCGCTATCTTATACAGCATGGTAAACTATTAGTGTCCGAAATCTCCATTTTTGATGTATTCGGCGTTGGGAGCACAAAAATGCCTCGGGATGAGAAAAAATATCTCATTCCGAAACTATGTTTAAACCGAGCTGCAAACCATTGTTAGGGGTGACACATTACAACGAAACCATGGTTAACTCGAAACCATAGTTATGAAACCAGTAATGTGTCTATAGCATTACGATAAATAATGAAAATCCACTCATTGCAAGAAAATCATACCGTTTTTGTCAAATTTCGCTACGTAATCGTTAGGTCAGGAAAGGTCAACAAATTTGGGCGTTTCATCACCAACGGTTTATTTTTTATTGCGAATAAACAAAATCAAAATTGTATTAAATCAATAAAATGAGGTTCGTCGCTTAATTAAAAATTTCATTTTACAACATTAACAACAATTTCAATTGAAATATCCCATTTGGATAAAAATATATTTTTTTTTGCAAAGAATTGTATCTAAAGTGGAAGACGTAAGATAAAATCAATTCAATTTTTTGGTTCTTCATAACATGGCAACAATTAATTGCAAAACGTTATTCAGATTAATATAATGCTAGGATTATCAAAAATTCCAAGTTCGGAACGGTTTGGTCAACTGTCATTGAGGATTAGTTGATTTCATTTGGTCATAGCTACGAAACGATTTATTACGAAAATACGACTGTGAAGTTTTTGACAAAATTAAAAAATAACAAAACATAGCGGACTTTATACAAAATTTGTCGAATCTATATACAGGGTTATCCAATTCAAGCTTGATAAAGTAAACTTAAAAAAAACACACAAAATATTCGGAATGTATTGTAATTTTTATTTCATTTTACAGATTGATCCTTGCCATTTTTAGTTAAACAAGATATCATTCAAATGTCCTCCACGGGACTTCTTACAGGCCTTGATTCTTTTGAGGTAATTTTCAATGACTTTTCGGCACATTTCGGGCGGTATCTCGGCCATTACCTTACGAATATTAGTTTTCAATTTGTCAAGAGTTTGAGGATTGTTTGTGTAAACACGATCTTTCGCGTAGCCCCCCAAAAAGAAATCCAAAGGCGTTAAATCACAGGATCTTGGAGGCCAATTGACATCAGCCAATCGCGAAATCAAACATCCAGGAAATTTCTCTTGCAAAAGATCTCGATTTGCTCGTGTTACGTGACTGGTTGCTCCATCCTGCTGGAACCACATATCGTCAAGATCATAATCTTCGATTTTCGTAAAAAAATAATCGGTTAACATGCGGCCATAGCGCTCAGAATTGACGGTAACGGTTCGTCCATGGTTGTTCTCAAAAAAATACGGCCCAATCACACCACCAGACCACAATGCGCACCAAACAGTGACTTTTTCCGGGTGTAATGGCTTCTCTACAATCAATTGTGGATTTTCTGAGCCCCAAATTCTACAGTTTTGCTTATTAACGTATCCACCAAGCGAAAAATGAGCTTCATCACTGAAGAAAATTTTGTTCGAAAAATCAGCATCGACGGCCTGTTTTGGTCGCTCGCGTTGGTCGATTGTTAAATGCTCCATATTCTTAAATGGCAGAATGTCAACTAAATAAATGACAGCGTACTTGACGTTTATCTTTGACAGATGTCGGTATACAAATTTCTACTTTATCAACCTCGAATTGGATAACCCTTTACATATGTATATAAAAGTCAAAAGATGTTTTTATGTTTATTCCCGAAAATCTCAAAGACTATACGGCCGATGGACATGAAAATTGCACACAATGTGTATCTCGGCAAGGAGGTGGTCATAGGCATAATGCGATTTTTTTTACAATATAGGTGTCGCACGAGTCGCACTACCAAATATCACAAATCGATCAACCGATAGTCTTGAAATTTTGATCGTTTATAAGTTGTCTGTCCAGGATCAACCTTACGATACTTTTGAAGAGGTTGAACTCCGGGGTCTTAGGACCCCGGTACAAATTTATCTAAAATACTATCAAATATCGCGAACCGTCTCGGTACAAATTTATCTAAAACTAAATTTTTTTTTAATTCTTTGACGGGAATGAGTTAAGGAAAAAGCTTATATGAAATTAGTGGCATGCTTGAATTCGGGAGGTCCGTCCCTTAGGTCAAGGGGGCTCACCTTATAAGTATTCACAACATTCATCCAATCGGTTTCAAATAGGGATTTTATACCAAAATAATTTTTTGAAGAGATCGGGTCCCTGGGTCCTGTGATCCATAAAATATTAAAAAAAATACAAAAAAATGCATTGCAAATTAACCAGAGCTACCAAAAATTGTATTCGAAAAACGAATTGCGTTATTAATCAGTTGAATAGATCCGTCGAAATAAATTGATGGACTCAAAAAGATATTTATTAATTTAAAATTAATTAATTTGAATTTAAAATTAAATTTTTAAGCTGTTTTCTGGCATTTAAAATGGTGAAGCTTAATCAAATAAACGAAATAAAAAAAATAATATTTTAGACTAGCTCGATTTTCTAATTATTTTAACAAATAAAAATTAATATAAAAAGAGTTAACTGACGTGAAATAATTCCTAAAAAATCCTAAGTAAAAATTGCGTGTTTGTAGAATTTTTTAGATTTCATAGATACTCTAGTCGAGATTAAGCGAAATGCTCATCAATCTCACCATGCCTTTATGTTACTTCTATGTCTATCCAATAAACATGATGATTTTTAGAATTTTGTCATAGCTCTAGCATGGGCAAATATGGCCCCGAAATGTGTGAGTTATGATTTACAGTATTTTTTGCAATTCAAACGATTACCAATCGAGATTTTGCCCGGTTCTCATCGATCACGTTTTGATTTTCAGAAATGTAAATCATACTCAGACGATTCGGGGCCATATTTGCCCATGCCCGAATTATGACAAAATTCTGAAAATTAACACCGACATTGGCATTTGATATATATTTCTAGGAAACATAACGGGATCTATGAGAACCGGGCAAAATTTCGATTAGTATTCGTTTGAATTGCAAAAATACTGTAAATCATAACTCACACGTTTCGGGGCCATATTTGCCCATGCCAGAACTATGTCATAATTTTGAAAATTAACACGGACATTGGCATTTGATATATCTTTTTGGAAAACATAACGGGATTGATGAGAATCGGGTAAAAATACTGTAAATCATAACTCACACGTTTCGGGGCCATATTTGTCCATGTCAGAACTATGACAAAATTCTGAAAATTAACACGGTTTCTGGTAAACATAACGGGATCGATGAGAACCGGCCAAAATCTCGATTAGTAATCGTTTGAATTGCAAAAATACTGTAAATCATAACTCACAAGTTTCGAGCCATATTTACTCATGCCAGAATTATGATAAAAATCTGAAAATTAACATGGACATTGTCATTTTATATATCTTTCTACAGTATTCAATCTGTATTAGTTCTTTTCTGGAAAATGAGTGTAAATTCTATCTAAATTACTATCGAATATCATATCTGAGTGAACTTTTACTTCAGTTCTTCTCTTTCACCATTACCATATTTTATTTTCCCATTTGTAATTAGATGGTTGTAGATGATTCAATAAAATTATAATGGTAAAAAGTAAAGTTGATGGTGGATGGTCAAAAAATTAAATTGATATTTGATACGGCTAACTGATAAACATAGTGGAGTTGATGAGTACTTGTGTTTTTTGTGTTAAACTTTAATTTAAATTTTTTAATAGGTTTGTATCTGCTAATTTCCATACCTTTTAAAATAGGAGTTTCCCTAAAATATCTTTTCGCCGAAATGTTCGCTTTTAAGACTATATTTCGTTAGGAAATATTTCACGACTGTGTAACGTCGCGCCTACTCCATTACTAGCGTCTAGCCCTAATTGCATAAATCGTTTAATTTTATTGAACTGTAATTGAATTTGATTTTAATTTTTGACTTCCGGTTTTAATTTTTTTTGTTTTTTTCCGGATTCTTACGAAAAACAAAAAGGTCTTGTTTGGGATCGAAGAAAAACGATGGTCAGTTGAGAAAGTATAATTAAATGATTCACGTTGATATTTAAAATATTAATTTTTTTTTCAAAAATTCAAGTAACTAATAAGTGGTGTTAAGAGACTTAGAGATATTATGTAATTTTTTTTTTGTGAATTAAATATTAAAAAAAAATCGTAAAACAAAAAATAAAGAAAAATAAAAAAAAAGTATTTAGAAATAATTACATCGTATGTTATAAAGTGAAAAATACTATAAAATCAATTGAAACAAAAAGAAAAAAAAGGACGTACATTTTGTGTGAAACCGATAAAAACCATGCGTCTAAATGCTGTGATCAGGAACAAGATTCTTGAACTAAAATCTAAGTTATAAAAGCTAATTAAATAATAAAACTAATGATATAAATACAAACGAATTACAAAATAATAAGTATCAAATTTTAAAATAATTAATAAAATTCTCATTAAAACGAAAATTAAATAAAATCCATGTGATTGGGATCCACGTGCAGCCGTTATGCAATCAGTTACCGTGTATAACATTAAAGCTGATCGAGTGCAAACAAATTAATTGAGAAACTCAAATTAACAGTTATTAAACCAATAAAAGTCTAATCAATCAAATTGTTGAACGTCGTGATGCACCAATCATAACAACGATTATAACACAATTTTACGAACACAGAAGAATAAAAGTTCACTCGAGTGATCTAACCTTTGGTCAACGTCATCATCATCGTTAATGGGGAAATGGATACCCACAACGAGCCTTAAACACTTGGCAAGGTTTTTTTTCTATTTAATATTACATATTTAAGTTTTTGTAGGTTTAAGTTTAATCTTAGGTATCAGTCCGAAGTAAATAATTATTATATTTCTCACTTTGAAAATTTATCACATAAATCCTGTCATAACTTTGTTCGGGTAATTTTTTTTTCTACTGTTAATAATTATTACTTCTGGCTCTGACGTCAAATTAAGTGATAAGAATTTTTTGTTTTGACCAACTATTCTTTACTTGAATTCATTTTTTTATGGTCATTGATTATTATGATGTATTTTCTTTGTATATCTTTAACTGGCTTTCGGTATCCAAATTGAATAAATGCCACTATTTTGTTTGCATCGAATTTTATTTGTTTGAATATTTCGTTCGCTACATATCGTTATTTTTCGCGGTGCATTTGAATTTTTTTTCAGGATGAGATAGGGCAACAGGATTGGCAGTCATGTAAGTAGAAATAGGCAATCACATTCACATTACATCCCATCATCATTAGCTTCCCCATTTCCTACTATCATGTAAACTTCCCTTTCAATAATTTTTTTTTGTATTGGTCCGGTCTGGTTCAAGTGTATACTGCCCAACGTCAAATTAAGTTATGTGAATCTAATTATCTATTATATTATATATATAGTTTTGTTTTGTATAAAAGCGGTCTAGCAAGATTGAGAATGCACCTTGAAATCCCCACCCCATCACTCATGAGTATTAGCAGCGCATGATTACGACCGCTCAAAGTGTATCTCAATAATTTATATTTCTTTAACGAAACGACGTTATAAAGGATCTTATATTACCAAAGTTACGGCAATGTCCCAAAGACATCATCAAACGTCCATGTAGTTTCGTTACAACTGTGTGTAGGAGTGTGAAATGTTTCCTAAACCATTCCTAAAAAATGTTTACACTTAGGATAGATTTAGTAAATATTTCACGCGCATAAAAGTTAAAATATATAATTTCCATATAACTTCAGAAAATAATCCATGCAATCGATCCAGACTTATTTGAAGTAGTCACCAAAAATATGGTCCACGGACCATACGCAAAAAATCGCCCAAACGAATTATTTAAAGAAACTATCACTGGCAACGATAGTTATCCACTCGATCAACGAATATTCGACAATAATAAAAGTACGAAACCACGACATCGACATCGATATTCGCTGGGTTGTACCGTATTCGCCAATGCTCTCCAAAACATACAAACCCCATGCAAATATATCAACAAAGGATCGGACATGGCGATCTTTGCATTGACCAACAGAAACGATGAAATCACGAGATACCAAATGGGTCGCTATTGGCCAGGTCACAGCGATTTCCGACGAATCATTTCGATCAATTTTCGAAGAAATTAAATCGGTATTCTATCGGTGCAATCTAACGTGAATTGTATTTAGTATTTATTTAGTCTTAAGCTAACTACACATAATGACCATGTCCGTCGGAAATCTCTCGGACCGTGCGAATCCTCGATAACTCGAAACTATTCGAATAGTTGAATTTTGAACTGCAGATGCAAATTATATTTTTCGAAGTCAATATTTAAAATAAAATTTTAAATTGTCACTATAAGATAGAAATAATTACAAAGTGTTTTAATTAGAAAATTTCAAAAGCGGCAAAAGTTATACAGTAGTGGGACCATGTTTTCCAAGTCACTAGTTTACTGAATAACGTGCAGTTGCTTTTTATAATACATTTTTTAAATAATCCTAACATTGCTTTTGTCAACTGTTTTACTAATACACGTGCATTTTTGTTATTTCGACTAATTTTGTTTTGTTATTTTTTAATTTTGTCGAAAACTTATCTTTCCGCACGATTCGAAGGGTTCGGGTTTGGAAACTTGACCAATACTAATAACTTTATGAATCCAACGGGTGGAATCATTTGGTCGACTGTCGTTGAAGATTGGTCACTAGCTGATTTCGTTTGGTCATCCCTACATAACGATTTATTGTGAAAATTTGTGAAACATTCATCTTCCCTCTCAATTTCCTCCGGCCAAAGCATTCCGATCGTTGGATTTATAACATTATAAGTATTGGTTAACTTTCAAAAAACCAAACACATCGAATCAGGTGGAAACCGATTTTCCTTGGCCACAAGTTAATTTAAGTGTTAGAGAACAACGAATAAACTACAAATTGGTCCTATCTGGTATAAATGAAGCAGAGGTAACCCAAAATATTAAAGCCCTGAAAACACCTGCAGCTTCTCGATGGGATGGGATATAAAGTAAGTTTCTTAATATTTTTTCACGAACAAATTGAAGAGAGCTCCAGAATAATTGAAAATGGCAAAGGGTGTACCAATATACAAGGATGATGATTCCAGAACTCAATGAATTATCGGCCAATCTCTGTACTTAGTGCAATATTTAAAGTATACGAAAAAATATTTAATACCCGATTCATTGAATTCTTGGATAAAAACAATATTGTAGGTCAAGAAGAATATGGTTTCACTAAATCATCCAACACACAAGCCGCCTGCCTTGAATTAACAAACTTTATTGAAAACGCAGACGGGAAATTGATTGTAGTAAATATGCTTTTAGGATTAAGGAAAGCATTTGACTCGGTATAGACCACGACATATTGCTCACCAAACTTCAATTAATCCTGAAGTTAAAACCTGAAATTCAATTAATATAGTTTGAGTTTTATCTCAGATCCCGTCCACAAGTTGTCGCTGTAAGTCATACACAAAGTGAACAACTAGTGCTTTCATGGATCTTTGTACCTGTAGAACGATCGAAACAACAACACCCACTTTCATCCAAAGAGAGGGAATCCTAACACTAGATCCAAGCTGTGTGTTAAAAGGAGAAATATTCACATTGTTAGGATACAGCGCATTTAGCAGCAAATCGAAGCTCTTAAGTCCACTCAGATATCGAAGAACTTAAAGTATCAATTCAAAATCTGTTTCAAAGGAATCTAAGAGGCATCAACTACCGTCAGTATAGGAATATTGGCACACAATCTACATATTTTTTTTTAATTAGTATAGTAGATTAGCTCCAAAACACGGCAGGCACACTAATCTCAATTCAATACAACCATAATATTATTTACGTCATACTACATGGAAATTGTCTGTCCATGGAAGACTGACCGTTAAAAATACATTATTTACAAAAAAGTAAAAAAAAATAAAAAAATTATTACAAGACGTTTTATTAATAAAATAAAAATTATTTTAATATTGGATCACGAATAAATAAAAACAAATAAAAAACGAATTCATGAATTCTTAACGAGAAGCAAAAAGAACCAACAAGAAATAAGTAAAAAAAACAAAGGAATCATTTCGTCTAATATACTTAAGTCAGTTTTTGGGTTTGTTGTTGTTGTTGTCAATTTTTCTTTATTTTCGGAATTTATGATTTTTTTTTTATTAACTTCACAACAATAACAGCAAACGTTTTTATTTTATTTTTTTGTTGTGGTTTCTTAAGCAGCCGTCCGTCCGTGTGTATTTGGTTTGTTTTGAGACATTGAACTTGATTTGTGAGTAGAAGGAAAAACATTTATCTTAGTTTTTAGGTTTTTTTTCTTTGGTTTTAGGGTGATGCATTTAAATACAATGAGCGCTCGACATTTTTTTTTGCGGGAGGTATGCCACTTTTTCGATGTCAAGGCATCAAAGTACGTGTGTGGCTCGATACTATGTGAATATCGCGTAATCCGATTTATTTTTTTTATTGTGTCGCACGAGCATATCATATAAATATTTAGGATAGGCTATAAAATCAAAAGGATGCTGCTACTGGACCTTATTTCACACTACATTTATCAATAATCGACTTAAAGGACGTATATAAATTGGATTTGGATTTTGTTTTGTTGTATACCATAGTCCTGCCATTCCTTATAAAATAATGCATACTTTTGTTGTTTCCTTTTGACTAAACATAACGAATAGATTTATGGTTTAGTCCTTGTTGGTGTTTTTATATATACACACATTTTAAAAAAATGAGAAAAAAGGATTTATATAAATAAATAACATTAAAGGATTTAATAATATTAAATATAAATTGATGTCGCACACACACACTCATACATAAAAAAATTATCTTATATATATCTTAAGAAAAACAGCTACAAAAATAATAGAGACAACAACAACAACAACAAAAAATAATAATAAATATTAAGGATAATGCTGCAGATTATTTATAATTTTATTTAAACATAACAAATATACCAATTTTGAAATAAACAACAACAACAACAAACAAGGATTTATTATTTTACACTTCATTTTATTTCGAAATTTGGTATCAATATTTTAAAAGGGTATATACAGAAAATTACAAAATAAAAAGGATTTGATAAGGATTTTTTCGTCTCATGGTCGAGGGGTCAAGAAAATTGAACAAATATCTACGAGTAAATTAAAAATTAGTCAAGTTGATAATCAAATTATTCAATTTGATAAATAAAAATTATTTGGGATCATTTCGAAAGGCTGTGGGGATATATTTTTGAATAGGATACGCCCTTTATTCTTGGGATTGTTACATCACAAAATTGTCATAATTTCAGAAGACTATATTAGAAAAGCTACTGCGAAATTTTAGCAATGCCAATTGCAGCACCTTTGACAAATCTCGGGTTTCACCTAAAATGTGATTTTATTTTTACAGTCACTTGTAGTTCCTGCTCTCTAGGCATGCTTGTTCTATTTCTAGCTTGTCGTTTGAAATAAGTAGACTCAATAATATTCTTATTACGCTGATAGAGCACCGATAAATTGATACCCAGCAAAAACCGCATTCTAAATGATAGACGTGAATACCACTTTTTTTTGTTGGCTAAATATTTCATTAGGCACCTGAAATCGACAGTAATACCCCGTGTTAAATGATCAATAAGATACCCCGACTAAGGAGTAGAGATGCTGAGTAATCCCCAGTATAGTAGACTATAAGAAATCTCTAAAATTCACAAAGCTCTAAAAAATATTGAAACGTACAATTGATATTCGTAGATTAAAAGACTTGAGTGTTATGGAAGGGTTTTATAAATCAGCTATATTCACGATTCCACTTTTGGTAAGCAGAGAAAGGCACATCTTGGGATAGTCTGATAATTATAAACCCCAGCCAAACATCGTACAACGTTCGTTAATATCTAAAATTACTAATATATACCGTGCTGCAACAAAAATGGATCCTGAAATGGGAATGGGTGTAAGAGGTCTGGCGGCGGAGTCCCTAGTTACAAATAAAAAAATTAAAAATAAATTAGAACACATTTTTTTAAAGGTTCCATCCTCTTAGTGAATATTGTTAGCGAATCTTCATTTTTTTATGACCTTAATGCTGCTCCAGCACTTGTACACCAATGAAAATGGCACTCGAATTTTTACAAATTTGTTACAGTTAGAAAATATTTGCAAGTTTTGTTAAGCGGCAATTCCTGTGTAGCTGGCACTGGACAAATGTACACCGCACTTCTCGTATATCTGTTAATATTTAAGTTTAAGATTTTTTAAGTTGCAACATTAAGCAACATCAAGCAACATGGTGTAATACAATACAACACTTCACAACCCAACTTGCACTATCACGCAATACGGTGAAATATAACAACATGATGTAACATTCAACAATATGGAGCAACAGTCGTTTTCATGCTGCATTATAGCAGAATATTGTGCAGCATTACACAACATGGTGCAACGACGTGCAAACTGACGTAGTATGTTGAAACATTAGGCAACATGGTGCACATGGATGGGCCGGAGGACTTCTTAATGAATGACCCAGAAATCAGAACTCCTTTTATTCGTTCTGTAAAACTCTGCCAGCCAAATCTTACCAAAATCGTTCAAGTTTATTTAGCTTGTTAAAAGAAAGCATCAACATCACGCAAACATGATGCAACATCTAACTGCGTAATTTAACTCTCACAAAATGGTACAACATAATGCAACATCGTGAGACATCATTTAACATGGCCCAATATGGTGCACCAGCATGCAACATGGTGGACCATTATCCTACATAGTGCAACATGAAACAACATGGTGCAACGTCACGCAACATATTGCGGTGCAACATTAAGGCCTATGTGAAGAATCCTAAATGAATTATTCATCAAATATTCGATTCGTTCATTCAAACCAACCCGTTCAACCCAACTAAAATATTAAAATAAGGTTACAAGCCTCTCTGCCTACTCGAAAACACTCCTCTGGCATTTAGAATAAAAATCGCGAATGATCCTCTGAGCGGATTTTGCCGAAATAAGCAGCCATCAACTCCTGGCACTCTAAAACCATTCCTCATCAATTTTAATAAAAATGATAGTAGCCAAAAAAATCATTAAATGGGAGCCGGGTCATAGATGGTTCTAAATAATTTTTACCGAAACCAGAACCCATCGCAACTATTCCTGGCACTCGAAAACGACACTCAAATATTCATCGTCCGAGCAGAGCAAAATAAATTTAAAAAGGAACCCGAGCCCCACTCGAAGGCACGTTTTTGGTACTCGAAAACCCCCTTTAAGCAATTTTAATGGAAATCGTTCAAGCCGTTTCCAAAACCCTTATTTAATTCTGAATACAAAACAATTATGATAAATTAGCATATCGCCAAAAAATAAACATTTTTTTTATTTTCATCGGCGGCTTCATGTAGGTGTTTTATTAAATAGATTTTCTTACTGGCAGTTAATAAAACATGCATTTTTTTAATTTTATATTAGATTCCAATTTTCATCATTAATCTGAGTTCTTCCCCTTTGATTGAGATGACCGGGTAAACTGGAGCATCTCTATACAAATTTGCTAAAATCAAGATGCAATATGTCGCCACATATTGCAACATAAAACAACATGGTGCGACATTTGTCACAACATAGTGCAACATCTCACTCACGCAACATTCTGCAACATGGTTAAATATTACAAAACATAGTGCAAAATGACGGCTAATTCGGAGGACCCCTAAATGAATTTTTCAGAAATCAAAAATCGTAGCACAAATAAAACGTAACACAGAATATGAAAGGAAGAGATCAAACCGACATGATGGAGCATTGGGGACATAACACAATATCTTCCAACAAGACGCAACATCAAACAACGTGGCGCAATATGGCCAAACATGATGCAACATCTTACAATAGAGCACAACATCCCAAAACATGGCGCAACTAACGCAACATCACGCGACATAGTGCAACATGATGCAACATGGTGCGGTGCAACATTACTGTCTATCCGGGGAATCCTAAATAACTTATCCTGAAATCAGAACTATTTAATCGATTCCTTGCATACGAAAATCCTGTCTACTAAATTTTATCCCAAACGTATTGGCAACGATAGATATTTTGAGTACAACTAAAATATTCTTCAAACTGCCTTCACAGATGTGAACGATAGAGAGAGAGAGAAATTAATAAATGAGATGTACTAAAATAACTGTCGTTGCTAATTCGCGTGAAAATTATTTTTAGCACTCCTGCACTACTTTTATAAAAATTGCTGGAGAAGCGGTTTCCGATTACCTAATTTTGGAGGTCATCGGTGGGGCCGGGTACCATTCTTTAAAAATAATTATGAATAATTAATTTTAGTCGTACGATTTTGTTAAAAATTATTGAAAGTGGGCTTTCAATAGCCAGTGCCGCGATTTCAATTGGTTTAGATTTCGAGAAAATTCGTTCAAAAGCAAAAAAATATTTGAACGAATTTTCCCAAAATCTAGATCAATCGCAATCGATCCTCGTCAATTGAAAACCCCTTAGAACATTAGAACAGAACACAGGACATAGGAAAAGCAGAGGGCGGTTGTAGCAAGCCAAAAGGCAATTGCTTTCATTGAGGAAAATGCGATATCAACATTCAGGCGTTCAACGGTGATGTATCGGAAATTCGTCATGAACTTATTAATATGAAATGCGATTTGATAGTATTAATTTGAGTTTGTGTAGCTACAGTGACGCTGACTATGTAGGACACGTCGAAACCAGGTGGTCGACGTCCGGGTATATTCAAGAGTGGCAACGGTTGAGGTTCTGAACAGCAAGTCAGTGGAATTATCGACAATAGAGTGCATCGATTATTGCCCGAAAGTATATCGACCAATTTTGACAAGCTGATTTTGCTTATGAATGGTGAAAGCGCGGTTCGGCTCACCAAAAACCTAGAATTCATAAAGAACCAAGCACATAGACAGGCGTAATCATTTCATTAGAGAGAGGGACATGAAAATGGAATTACCCATTTAGAAGAGACTTTTCAACCGTTGCCGATACAAACAGCAAATTAAAGTAGATGATCTTAACATAAGATATGTGACCTTATTGGAACTAAAAACTGGCATAAAAAAAATGTAAATATCAGAAAAGTTCCAGGTTAGCGTAAATTAGTTCAAATAATTAATAAAGTCTTCAGATAGAATTATGATCCACACCAGTGGAAGGTGACAGAGGTGATTATGATTCCTAAACCAGGTAAACCAGCAGACGATAAAAATTCTTATAGACCGATATCACTACTTCCGATCGTATTAAAAACACCACCACACCAATTTGTAGCTCAAGCTATCGACAAAGTTTTACGCCAAGGGCTTGAATTTGCACTGCAATGAGACCTGTCTAAAACAATTTCACCAAATTTAAGAGAAATACTTTAGAGTCAAACTCGAAAACAAGTACTTGGACCTATTCTATTCATTATTTACCTTACGGTTGAGTTTTACCGAATATTCAAGGTACTATTGGTACCTAGGTATCTAACTTTGGGGTTGTGCAGTGCAAGTGAAGTTAGACCTAACTAGAGTAGAACTAAGTGTAGGTATAGTTTACTCTTATAAGGCCGCCCTGGTCTAGCAACGGATTCAGCAAGGCGATGGTGCTCTTCTTCTTAACAGATTGTTGATCCCATAAGGTTGACATTTCACACTCAAGGGCCTAACGGCTATAATAACTCTCACGGGCTCGCGGGAGCTAATTGTGACCCTTATGACGCTTAGCGCCTTAGATGGGGAATAAATAAAACTACAGGAAAAAACGGTTTTTAATCGTGTAAATGAATTTAAAAAATTAAAATTTTGGACATCTACCGATTTTGGTGTTTAAACGTAACATATACAGCAGATGAATAAATTCGGTCAGATCATCCGACAGCCATTTAATGTGGAAAAATTGTAAAATAGATATTGACACTACCCCTTACAGAGCGACATATAACATCAAATTAAAACCTCTTCAAATCGTCAAATACACCATTAAAATGTAGGAGGATACACCTTTTAGTCATATACGTACATAACTTCCGGACAAATTTTCAAAATTATTTCTACATATCTATACGATCAGGATCAAAATATTAAATATTTTTTTAAATCTCATCATTAATCAAGTATCGAATCGATTACAAACCATTTTTCCAGCCAACAACAAAACGAACATAAAAAAAATTAATCCAATCATTCTGTATAAATCCAATTCCATTTCAAATCAAATCAAATATTATTTGTAAAATAAAAATACTCATATTTGTACACAATTTTTTTTTTCTAATAGACAATAAAACATTAGAATTTAGTCCAATCACCATATTACCTCACCTTACACGCCACTTAAACGTATAAGACGTTTTTTTTTTATATATACGAAAAAATTTCGTTTGGGATTTTTAAAGAATCATTTCAAAAAACTATATAGGTATACGAAAACCTATCCGAATATTAGCTGATTAATCGAACTCTGATGACTTTGCTATTTTGTGGATCACAATTTTTTTTTTATCTATCTGTCTTAAGCTTAATATACTTCTTCTTTCTTACATGTAAAAAAAAAATATAAAAAAAAAGATTCTCATGTACATTTTTATTTAGTTTTGGTTTGATTGTTCTGACTTTTCAGGTAAAAGTAATTTATTTGTACGTGGATTATTATATTATGATAGTTCTTGTTACAAAATCCACCCAACTACAATAAAATAAAATTCTCATGGGATCCAATAATATTCCAAAACCGATCTCGATCTGTGTCTGTTTATTATTCGGTTGCAGTACACCACACTCTATATATAGATTGTTTAAGGTGGGAGTGGTGGCTCGTATTCCATATTGTTGTCAAAATCCAGAAAAAATACCAAAGCATTTTATTTTGTTGATGTTGTTGTTATATTTGGATGACAAACAAAAATAATTAATTTTTCCATTTCACTTGTCCTTTTCATCACCAAAATAATATAAAAGTTTTTAAATTAAATATTTAAAAATATAATTTATTTATTTTAATATACAC
This sequence comes from Nephrotoma appendiculata, assembly GCA_947310385.1. Lineage (NCBI taxonomy): Eukaryota > Metazoa > Arthropoda > Insecta > Diptera > Tipulidae > Nephrotoma > Nephrotoma appendiculata. The sequence continues at coordinate 64,917,185 of OX371225.1, forward strand.
AAACAAAAGGGTTAGCCTGGAATTATTTTAAACAATATAAAAATAATACAATTCCATTATCCCAACTATATACACCAATCCAGCGTCGCGTACCAAAGGGATAAAATTGTTGATAACAGAAACCCATCCATTTTTTATAATTTGTTATCACGCTTCACATAATTCCAATTGATTCGGAATTAAACCAAAAAAAAAATAATTAATAATTAAATTGTTCTGCGTTTGCAGTCTTAAAATGAACCCGGAATGACGTCTCGATATGATTTCGAAAATATGTTATGCCAATTAAACCTGTACAGTGTATAACAATAAAATTCTTAGACGGGACCACCAAAAATTAAACAAATCATCTTTCTTATTATTATTATAATTGTGATATACAACAAGATGTTGCTACAACCGAACACAATAGAAAATGTGTAAGAACGTTGGAAGAAAAATTACTTTGGATCGAAGAAAAATCAAATCAATAGATTTCTTCTTCTTCGTTGTCGTCGTCGTAGTTGTTCAATTCAATTGAAAATTATATTTTCGAATTATTTTATAAAAATTTGTCTTAAAATACAATTTATTATTTCATATTATTACTATTATTATGATTCAGTGTTACTATTGTTCCCATTTTTGGTTCGTTATTATCTAACTTGACATTTACTTAGAAGAAAAAAATCGGTTACTGTAAATGGCGGATTTGCTAAATCGTATGGCCTATTGCTAAAATTTCCCTCTTCAACAGTACAACAGTACAATGATTATTATGAACACTTTCATAATGATCATTATTGAGCGAATACCACCAACGGCTAACCAGCATATCAGAAACGAACAGACCTGATAGAAGCTGGAAAGACTACATCAACTTAATTGGAACTCGAATCCATCAGTACATACCCGATCTGGAAAGCACTCTGCGAAAAGGGCATTTCGAGCAAGATAATTGAACTATTAATGAAATGTACAGAGATGCCTGATATATAATTCTGTACAAGGGGAAGCAGAGTAATAAATAGTACAACACACGAGGAGTCAGACAGGGATGTGGTCTCTCTGCAACACTGTTTTTAATAGTATTAGATAATGTAATGTGAAAATTGGACAACACATCCCCAAATGGCATTTAGTGGGGTCCAATAAACCGACCATGCAGACATGCAGCGGACAGCCTAGAACTAGCTATTTTGGCACAGGAAGTCGGTCTCAAAATTAACATCAGAAAGGCCAAGGCTATGAGACTAAACACGAAAATGCATATACCCAATAGCATCAAACAAGAAACCATCGAAGATGTTTTCAAATTCGTATAAGAAAGGATTTCAACTAACGCATTAACAAAGCAAGAAACTTATTCAACATGCTACTCAAGATCTGGACTACGTCCGTCCTGTCACGAACTACATAGCTACGAATGTTCAATGCCTATGTAAAAAAAAGTGCTGCTGTGTGGATGTGAAATATGGAAATACAACCGGTGTGAAGTTTCTAACGTTAATTAAAAGTGTAGCGTACGCAACAAATATTCTGCAGCGTATGCAACTTATCTATGCAGTGTATGCAACTTATTTAACATGTAAATAATTTATAAGTAAAACCACAAAAACTAACATTAAATTAATAGTTTCGAATTAAATACAAACGAAAAATATATGTACAAATATGTATTAAAGTTTTCAAAGTTTTATCATACACTAATATTTACCAATTGAGGTTAAACACATAATTAACACTCCATCCTAGAGTTTTCGCAATATAGTCACTACTATTATCGAACAGTAGACATTCGAGCCTACTTAAATTTGTATAGCCCGTACATATAAAAAGGGTTGGGCTCTTCTGAAAAAATTTCATATTTTCGTAAAAATATTATATGGAAGCTGTACCTACACTCCCAATTAACACTTCATCCTAGAGTTTTCTCAATATAGCCACTACTATTATCGAACAGTAGACATTCGAGCCTACTTAAATTTGTATAGCCCGTACATATAAAAAGGGTTGGGCTCTTCTGAAAAAATTTCATATTTTCGTAAAAATATTATATGGAAGCTGTACCTACACTCCCAATTAACACTCCATCCTAGAGTTTTCTCAATATAGCCACTACTATTATCGAATAGTAGACATTCGAGCCTATTTAAATTTGTATAGCCCGTACATATAAAAACTGTTGGGCTCCTCTGACAAAATTTCATATTTTGATAAAAAAATTATTTGGAAGCTGTACCTACACTCCCAATTAACACTCCATCCTAGAGTTTTCGCAATATAGCGCAATATATTTTTTTATCAAAATATAAAATTTTGTCAGAAGAGCCCAACCCTTTTTATATGTACGGGCTATACAAATTTAAATAGGCTCGAATGTCTACTATTTGATAGTACTAGTGGCTATATTGCGAAAACTCTAGGATGGAGTGTTAATTATGTGTTTAACCTCAATTGGTAAATATTAGTGTATGATAAAACTTTGAAAACTTTAATAAATATTTGTACATATATTTTTCGTTTGTTTTTAATTCGAAACTATTAATTTAATGTTAGTTTTTGTGGTTTTTCTTATAAATTATTTACATGTTAAATAAGTTGCATACACTGCATAGATAAGTTGCATACACTGCAGAATATTTGTTGCGTATGCTACACTTTTAATTAACGTTAGAAACTTCACACCGGTGAAATACACTAAGGAAAGGGACCAATGATATAAGAAGAATTCATAGGAAGACCAGCAATGCCCTGGAAAAGAACGTTGCAAGTCGAAGTGAAACAATTCGGTAAAATAAGGACGACTAGCCTCGATAAGAGATGGTCCAGTCTAGTAGACGTCCTATGATTCTAAATCGGAGATAAAGGAACAATTTAAAAAAAAATTCTAAAACCTAGTGGTTTCCGGTTCCTAAAACGCTTGGCTGAAATTTTCTTGTTTTTGTTTATACTTTGTTGAAGGACCCCTTTCAACCAAAGGTACAAAAACTTGTACCTAAATATATCGGTTAAAACAGCCCAAAAATGCAAATATACGCCACCGTCATACCGTTTCTTTATGTATTCTAAAAGCCAACATAAGCGGTTAGGCAGCCAAAAAAATTCGAAAATATAAAATGAATTTAATGATTATTTAATTTTAAAGGTTGTTGCTGACAGCGAACTACTCACACTAAATTATTATTTCTACAAAAAATGAAAAATGTGGAAAATTGTGAATGTTATCCTTATACAGGGGAGGCTATATATAGGGACAAAATTTTAATTAAATAATTGAATATTTAAAATAAGAATTCATATTACTTTTTTATTCTAGTTTGTATACATAAGAAAGGAACTTCAAAGAAGTATGCCACATTTTGGATTTTGAGTGAACTATTGTCTTAAAAAAATAAAACAAAAAATTCCTGAAGGCAATATTTATAAGGACAGTTTGCTATTCTGTATTATATATCAGCATCTTATTGTTATTCTAATGATTCGTATTACATCCTGCTTTTATAATAAGTTGTTGGAGGCGACGAGGCATCGAGTTAATATGGTTTTGCACCAAACTTTGGTCAATATTTTTTTGGTAAACGTTATGGTAAACGCGGTTAGTAAATAATGTCCAAACGCTTTCCATTGGATTAAGATCTGGACTAATCGCAGGCCACTGTAAAACATCAATATCACCTGCTGCAAAAAATGATTTTGTATGTCGAGCTGAATGTATTGCAGCATTATCTTGCTGGAATACCCAATGTTGATCAAGCGTATTATCCATACAAAACCAACTAAAATATCTTCCAACAGATTTACATACTTGGCAGCATTCATTTTAGTTGATACAAAACAAATTGGAGGACGTTCTGTGTAACAAAATGCTCCTCATAAAATCAGCGAGTTACCCTCAAAATTCCGTGATTGACGAGTAAGCCTGTTCTGACCAGTATCCTCCCAATACCATTTCCAACCATCAAGGCCGTCAAGAGAAAACTTTTTCTCATCGCTAAATATGACATTATGCCACTCCTCATCCCAAAATTGGTAAACCTCCGCAAATCTCAACCGAGCGATTTTATGCCTTGGTAAAAGTAGCGGTCGAGCATCTCCTTTCATGTTTTTCAGATGTTCCGATTCTTTTAAAATTTGCCGAAAATGCCTGTTTTTAATTGGAAGTTGAAGATACTGCCCTCTCTGTGCAAGAGACATTGAATCTTTAACTGCAAATCTTTAAATCTCTCGTTGGTGCAACAACACTTTTTAATGCCATAATTATCTCTTTATGGTTTTACTACTTTATGGCATTTTGTAATTGTGTCTATTAGTTACAAAAACTCCCAATTCCATAATAAGCAATTTTAAGATAAACATAAAAAAATTGTATTTATTAAACTAAATAAAACACAAAAAAATATTGTTAGTTAAGTTTTATAACTCATTTTAACGTAAAATTATAAATTTATTCTAATTAGAAAATTTTATTTATTAATTTGTATTTTAGAATTGGTGAGTTTTGCTCGTAACTTTAAGAATTAATGGTTTTTGAAACCAAGTTTGTCAGAATATCGACTTAATAAACCATGTAAATTAGGATTATAAAATTTTATTTAAAATCAGCTTTAATATATATACCTATTCTAATGGTATAATAAAATGGAATTCATTGTATCACAAAGAAATCAGGAGAAATTCTTAGCTCGTTGACGTTTTAAATTTTAAACTATCAAAATATTTTGATGGCAGCATTCGACATCTGCGCAACTCGGATCACGTTCCTTGCTTCCATCTTCAGCGCTTTAATCTACTTCTTAATGAAGAACTGAACGATAATACTGGAACTCGTTCATATCCACCCAATTTTTGTAGAAGTGTTTTATAGTAGTTTACCGTCATCGTCTTGTTTGCCTGTTTTACAGGAACTTCGATTTCTAATTGTTCTGGCCGTCTTTGCGAAATACTTTTCCCTTTTTTTACCACTGATTTGGCAACTCCGAGATCTAACCTATACGAAGCTTCACCACGTATACAGATTAAATTGTTCATGATTTTGTTAATGATGAACTTTTTGGCTTTATTAAATTAAAAATGCCACTGACCTCGTGCCTTAATGCATGAAGCAACTGCAGTTTTTCAAACCTTCACTAAGCATAAATTAAATCCAAGCCGAATATTACTTGTCTCTTTTCAACAAATATGTGTTATTATGCGTTCCTTTAATTAAGCCTTCGTGGGCAAATACTCTATCAAGGGAAACATACGAGTGGCCGGGAATTGGGAATACAATTTGAACTTCCGAAACATGTACCGGTGCGACTTTCTTGAGCCAAAACTGCTGATCATAGTCGATGGTACAACGCCGAAGCTATTTCATTGGATCCCTTTCCATATTCGTTTTCCATCCAAACGTGCAAAAATACATTGTCCTTATTAAGACAGGCAGTCGACTAGCCTTGCACAACTCCAAAGTTGTAGAGATATAACTGCCTAGAGAAGTAGGCTGCCGGATCTGGAATTTTTGGAAGAACCATGTTCTTCTGGCAGTCAAAATAAATCGTTAACACTTCCTCGTGTTCCTCCTTTGCCAATTGGTAAAATGTTTGAGCCCGTACTTTATGAATCCTCATCTGTATCATTAGATCTGATTTTAATTTTGGGTCAGGAGCAGCTTGTAATTTCACGGAATATATAAGACAAGTGGAACATTTGTCGGACGATGTGATTTGAATCCTAGATTTAAACACGAATTAAAAACTTTACGCAAATAACTCAGTTTCACATGTAACTTGAGAGAATAATTGATGATATACAGCGGTACATTTTGTTTATTGACAAGTCACCTACCAAATGCACCTTTTTTTAGGCTGTATTTGCCGCTGCTGCGATCACCTTCTCGAGTTTCAACCGGAAGACAACGCTGTTCATAAAACCGCTTGCATATACCTCATTTATTCGGTACTTGACAATATTTAAAATACTACAAAAAGTTATTTGGCCAACCCGCATACGAACTCCATTTCTTTGGGGACCGGGAGGTACTGGGTTCGAAGCCCATCAGAGGCTAGATGCAAATCGAATTTTCATCATCGATTACAATCGGTAATATTAATAAACACAACTAACATTCTCTGATGGAGTGCAGAATTAGCGCCGACCCACTGTCCATGCCAATGTATAGGTTGACATGGAGCTAGCAATGTGCAGGTGGTACACTGTAGTTCTGAGAGTAGGCGAATAGGTGAATGGGTTAGTGTTAAGCACTGAAATCTAACCTATTACGGGAAAATTCATTTAGGGGGTCATCCGATGGGGGCCGGGAAGCTTGCAGCCTTCTTTAACCCTTTATATGGTTATTTTTTTTCAGTGAATACAATACAAGCTATTGTGAATTAAAATAAATGAAGTTTCCAGACTAACAAATATTCCAAAATATATATTTTTTAAATGATCTATATTTGACCTTTTTCAGGGAAAAAAATGAAATTGATTCGTTGGATAACAATACGAATGTAATATTTTTTATCTTTCAATTTTTTTTATGTTTATGACGAGTATACTCGATATAAACAGTTAAAAGGTTAAACATTTTATTTGGCTTGGGCTAATTTGTTAAAATTTAGTAGGACATACTTTTCAAATGCGAGGAATCGATAACAAGGAGTTCTATTTCTGGATAAGTCATTTATGATTCCCCGGGTAGGCCGTCATGTTGCACCATATTGTATGATGTGGCATTATGACGCATGATGTTACACAAATTTGCGTTATGTTTCACCATGTTGTAGAATGATACACCGTGTTGCCTAATATTGCGTGAGTTGCACGATGTTGCGTGATATTGCACCATATTGTAGGATGTTGCACTTCATTGTAAGGTTGCACCATGTTGTTTGATGGTACTTCTTGTTGAAGGATGTTGTCTGGAAATCCATTATTTTGCGTCATGTTGGACAACGGTACCTTCCTCTAACATTTGATTTGGTTTGATCGATTTTTATACAATTTGGCGGGATAGGATTTTTGAATACAAAGAAATGATTACATGGGTTCTGATTCCTGGATAATTCATTTAGGGGTCCTCTGGATTGGCCATAATGTGTCATGGAGTTGCACTAGGTTGCGGAATATTTCACCATGTTGTTTGATGTTGCTTCATGTTTTGTCATATTATACCATGTTGCGTGATGTTGCACCATGTTGCTTATGTTGCTTTATGTTTTAAGATGTTCTAGATATTGCATTATGTTGTTCATGTGTTCCATGTTGCATGATATTACACCATGTTTCACGATTTCGTACCATATTACGTCATGTTGTTTCGTACTGTGTTTTATTAATTAGATATGTCGCGTAATATTTCATCATATTGCGGAATATCAAAGGTATCAAAGCCAGGAATCGATTTCGAGCGAAACTAATTTCGGGAAAATTCGTTTAGGTGGCCCTTCGGTAAGGCTCTGAACCCTTTTTAACTTTTTTTCGGGTTGAAAGATTTAGATCAAAATTGAGGTGGAAAAGGTTTTCTAATGCCAAGAATAGATTGCGATGACTCATTGAAGATAAAAAAATGTGTTTAATTGTATGGCGATATGCTAATTTATCATAATTGTTTTGTATTCAGAATTAAATAAGGATTTCGGAAACGATTTTTATTTAAATTGCTAAAAGAGGGTTTTCGTGTACCAAAAACCGATTGCGATCGGTCTTGCTTTCAGGAATATTCCATTAAATAGTCTTTCAGTGGGCACGGGCTCATTCTAATTCTTTTTTCAGTTCAGACGTTTTTGATGAATATTGCTGAGGTGCTTTTTCGAGTACCAATAGATTGCAGTGGGTTCTGATTTCGAAAAAATTCATTTGGAAAGTCATCCGTTGATACCTGGCTCCCGTTTATTGTTTTTTTCGGCTACCGCGATTTTTATAAAAGTTGATGAGGGATGGTTTTCAAATATCAGGAGACGATTACGGTGGGTGCCAATTTCGACAAAATCTCTACAGACCGCCCGGTGCGACTAGGTTCCTTCTTAAAATTATTTCGGTTGCACGCTTTTCAAGCACCATAAACCGATCGTGATTGGTACTGATTTCGGGAAAATTAATTTAGAGTCATTTGGTGGAGGGCAGACAGACTTTAAGCCTTTAATTTAATATTTTATTTGGTTTGGACGATTTCGATAAAATTTAGCAAGGCAGGAGTTAATAATTCCGAATAATCCATTTAGGATTAGTCAGATAAGTCGGCATGTTGCATCGCAACATGTTGAGTCACGTTGTATGATGATGCATGATGTTGCACTATGCTGCATGCTATTGCACTACATTGGGCCATGTTGCTTTATTTCCAGTACCCTCTATGATCTGACTAGGGGTGTAGGCAAAATGAGTAGTGTTAATTGGTGAACAGTTTGATAAAGTTTATGGTGTAGTCGGCTCTCTCAATTAAGTTCGCTATAATTTGTCAGCCTTAATGAATGATGCAATATGATAACTTTACAAAATATCCTTAAACGTATTCAGAAGATAGTTAAATGGTGATATATCCTTAATGTTTACCACATAGCGCCCAGCAAATCTGCCACAGATGTCAGAAACATTGTCTATACATAATTGAAATTTCTGCAAAATTAGTGCAGTTCCAGTAAATCAAGCTAGCACATCTCGAATCCAGCAAGCAATTACAGCTTGGCTAAAGAGTGAGTCATAATATCAGCCGGAGGTGCATCAACACAATTTGTATTCAAACACAAAATTAATGCTCAGATTTTTATGAAAATTTGGGAAAGCCATGGAATTTAATTAAAATAAAGAATAATATTACGATATTATTAACAATAGAAAATAAATTTAACAAAAAATCTAAACAAGTTGAAATGCGACACTATCGTATGAATTACAACAGCAAAGCTTAATTGCGATGGGTAAACAAGCAAACATACTGTTTTTCTCAATAATATCAGAACGGAAGTAGACATGAAGAGCAGGGTTGTAAAAGTAAATTACATTTACCTAATTATTTACATGTACTAATCACAGTTTTATCTCTTCTATCGCTTCTACCTTTTCTAACTTTTTTAACCCTTCTAACTTTTCTGACTCTTGTAATTCTTCTAACTCTTCAAAATTTTCTAATTCTTTTATATAACTCTTCTATTTATTCAATCTCTTATATTTTTTCGCTTGTGTTTTTCTATTTTTTATATTTTTTATCTCTTTTATATTTTACCTCTTTTATCTCTCTTCTATCGTTCTTCTCTATTTTATCTGTCTTCTATCTCTCTTTTATATTCCTATCTCTTTTTTATATTTCTACCATCTTTCTTTTATCTCTATTATATCGCTCTTTTATCTCGCCACTATATCTCTTATAAATATCTTCTAAATCTCTTCGAAATCTTTTTTAAATCTCTTATAAATCTTTTTACACTATTTGTCGTAGGCACTTGGCGGGACACAGTTATGTTTAATAAACACATTTTATTAAATACTTTTCTATTTGGCAAAAATTACATTTTTGGATATTTTAATTAAAAAATTTTGCTTGAAAAAATCACTTGACCGATTTCGGCTTGCTAGGTCATCATCGGAACTATCTACTGATTTGTAAAAGTAAAAATTTTGTTATATAAAGCAGAAAAAGGCAAAAAAGAAAAAAAAAAAATATGTAATAAAAATTAATCTATAGATCGTCCCAGCCAACTGTTGTTTGCACGTAAAAATTAATAATAAAAAAGGGGGAGGAGTATAGCACGTAAGCGAATAGTCATCGGCTCGGAGTAACAAAATTCAAGGTACATATTGAAGTATATTTTATTAGTCATATTATTACGAACGTGATAATAGAGCAGGGCAGGATCCGTAATTGGCGACAAACGGATTTCTCTTTGTTCTTTAAAGATATTTCTAATTCTTCAAAACCGAATTATTATATACACATGTTACTTTTGTTAAGGGGCAAGTTGATGTTTCTAGTGCGCAGAGACCTGGAAAAATTTAATTTTTCATAAAGATATAGAGTCAATCCAGAGGTAATAATTCTAAACATAAATACAGCTGTTCTATTATGATAGTACTCAAAGTACATCCCAAAATAGAAGCTTTTAAACCAAAAATATGATCAAATTTTATGAGGCCATCAACGTATCGAATACAATTATTAAATGTAATTTCAAGTAGACGCCGAGAGGACCTATCACAACCACTATAAATCACATCACAGTAGATAAACAAAGGTACAACTAAACTTTTAATCAAAAATACTCGCAACTGAATTGGACATATTTTCTTTATTAATCTTAGCGAATATAAACTATAATTGACACGTTGACACAATGTACTAATATGGTCACACCAAGTAAGTTTGGAATTTAATATCAGTCCTAAGTTATTAACAGTCGGTACAAATTTTATTGTGTCATCACCCAAACAACAATGCTTTACTTTTATTAGGATTAAGCGCTAATGAGTTATATTTAGCCCATAATAATATGTCACTAAAATCTTCGTTCAATTTCATTGCAGCCTTATTCAACCCTAATGCTTTACATCCGATGTATAGTTGTAAATCATCAGCATAGAGGTGAAAAGAACAATGACAAATTCACCATGGAAGATCATTTATAAATATAGAAAAAAGCAACGGGCCCAGAATTGATCATTGTGGTACACCTGAAGGTACTCCACCCATGCCAGAGCAGTTATAACACCATGCTTTACAAACTGCTTCCTACTATGCAAATAAGAGTACAACAAATTAATTGCCGAGCTAGAAAATTTATAATATAAATAAATCTTTTGAAATAGAAGTATATGATTAACGCTATCAAACGCCCTAGAGAAATCCAATAAAACCTATAAAACTTGTGAACCTTGCCCATCCAAAATTGATGAAAGATCATCAACAATGTGTACCAAAGCCGTTGTAGTACTGTGACCATGCTTAAACCCAGACTGAAATTTACAAAGAAAATCAAAATTTTTCAAATGCTGTATAATCTAGAATTGCATAACTTTTTCTAATACCTTAGAAAGGGCAGGTAATATACTTATTGGTCGAACATCTTTAAGACGGGCAACAATATCATTTTTTGGCATAGGAACAATAGAAGCAACTTTCCACAAATTCGGAAAAACTGATTTTGACAAACACTGATTAATACAATATATGTCACTTGCGGAAGAAACAGATCAATACATAATTTTATTATTTTAAAATCAATTTTATCGTATCCAATAGCATTAGATTTAATTGAACGGATAGCACTCATAACAACTAGCCCGTCAACACAATCAAAAGCAAATTTATAATTATTATCAGGATCAACAGATCCAATACCTGGCAGTGGCAAAACCACTAAATCTTCGCTAAATTTACAGATATCATTCAAAATATCTTCAGCAGTGAACTTCATGTCAACTTTAGCAACAGAACAATAAATACCAAGTTTCTTTAAATTATTCCAAGTAATTTTAGAGTTATAAACATTACCAAAATAAAAACTATACTTGGCTTGATTGATAAACTTAGTAGTTTTATTTCGAGCCTTTTTATAGGAAGTAAAGTCAGCATCTAATACACTCCTTTTATAATTATCATATTTCCATCTTCCATCTCCTATCTCCTATCGTCCATCGTCCATCGTCCATCGTCCATCGTCCATCGTCCATCGTCCATCGTCCATCGTCCATCGTCCATCGTCCATCGTCCATCGTCCATCGTCCATCGTCCATCGTCGATCGTCCATCGCCCATCGTCCATCGTCCATCGTCCATCGTCCATCGTCCATCGTCCATCGTCCATCGTCCATCGTCCATCTTCCATCTTCCATCTTCCATCTTCCATCTTCCATCTTCAATCTTCAATCTTCAATCTTCAATCTTCAATCTTCAATCTTCCATCTTCAATCTTCAATCTTCAATCTTCAATCTTCAATCTTCAATCTTCAATCTTCAATCTTCAATCTTCAATCTTCAATCTTCTATCTTCTATCTTCTATCTTCTATCTTCTATCTTCTATCTTCTATCTTCTATCTTCTATCTTCTATCTTCTATCTTCTATCTTCTATCTTCTATCTTCTATCTTCTATCTTCTATCTTCTATCCTTCTGTCTTCTATCTTCTATCTTCTATCTTCTATCTTCTATCTTCTATCTTCTATCTTCTATCTTCTATCTTCTATCTTCTATCTTCTATCTTCTATCTTCTATCTTCTATCTTCTATCTTCTATCTTCAATCTTCTATCTTCTATCCTCTATCTTTTATCTTTTATCTTTTATCTTTTATCTTTTATCTTCTATCTTCTATCTTCTATCTTTTATCTTCTATCGTCTATCTTCTATCTTCTACGTTCTACTCATAAACAAATGAATTTATTTATTATAATCTGGGAAAGTATTGAATCGATTGAGTCCAAATTTTTTTTTGTTGGCTTTCTTTTAAATATAGGAAGTTTTTAGGCTACGTTTGGCCCTATTATAGGAACAAATTTTACTCCATTGTTTTGCTTACAGCTTAAGATCCTTCATTGAAGAACATCAATTGATCAATTATCAATTTTATCCAAAAAAAAATTTGTTGACACACCAGTGAACGGAATTTAATGCGCGGCTAGAAAATTAACAGTCTTCGGAAGAATCGTTTGCCATACCACACTTTAAATTTGCAAGTGGTGAAATTTTTGAGTTTCGGGATGTTATTCCATTTCTCTTTGCAGTCGCGTGATAAAGCAAAACGGTTATCTAACAGCTTCGAGTAAAACGATTTTTATGCCGTTGTTTTGGTAAAATCTTAGGAATTGCCAAATTGTTGCGACACCGGTCATGCTGGATGGTAACGTTTAGTTCGTAAACACGGTAAACTTGATACTAAGTCACATGATGGTCTCACCATTTTACAGAACCAGACCATTACCGCAAAAAAACTATTATAGTAATGAGCACCATAATTAATTAAGAGAATTTCTATCGTATTATATCCAAAATGTAAAAATGTATAAAATTTTAATTAATTTACATCATCATTATCAATCATCATCATCATCATCATCATCAAATTTAATCATTCAATTTTATTTACCCAAACAAACAACAGAATATCTTATCACAAAGTCATATCATAATTATTATGTCAAAAATCATTAATCTGATGATTGGTCGAACACAAAAATTAATCGTACGATTGAAAGATTTACGTTCTGATATGTTTATGATATGTGCAGAGATGGACTTTGCACATCTACGAGTACATAAAAATGTCTACACACACAGAAAAAGAATTTTTACTCAAATATGTTAACAATAATTATGAAAGAACTGTGCGCGGTTGCGCCGATTAAAATCTCGTAGACGTCTATAAACTTAATAATTCAAAATAATTAAATCGAGTGAATTAAAATACGAGTAGGAGGAAGTAATGTCCGATCGGTAACAACTGATAGCAGAGAAATGTAAAATATATTTGATGCATGAGTGATAATTTTTGTTGTTGTTTTAATGTTTTATAGTGTTTTTGCAATAGTTGAATTTTGGTGTGTGTCTGTGTATTAAAATTTAGTTTTGTTGTGCGAGGCGAATGTACACCAAAATTAAACAGCAGGTGTGAAGGAACTTGAATAAATTATAACCACTTTTGTATTTACTAGTGTACGAGTGTATAAAGTCACCACCACCAAAAACTATTTAAATTAGATTAAAATAAAACGAACAAACAAAAAACAGACAAAATTTATTGTTTGGTTTTTGTCATTAATCAAAGTCTGACGTATTGTCACGCGTATATCTGCCTGATCTGACCTCCTTACATCGATGCAAATCAAAATTTTACTAACACACAAATCAAAATCTGTAGAAAATCTAATTAAATTTAACTGCTCGCTACCTCTACCAGAACAACAACTAATTAAGTATTTGAATCGCTCGGCGAAACCGGTAACCGATAGGGAGTGCGTCCATAAAGTGGCGGATCGAGGAAAGCTCGTCAATTTTAAAACACCGAAACAACATTACCCAGGTAAAACAATCGTTTGGAAGTTTGGAAATTACACCCTTCTCAAAAAAGGTCGACTCCATTGATTCTGTGAGAGAATAATTCTTATTGAAAGTGACTGGCCCTTAGAAGTCAACAAGTAGAAAACGGTCACTAGAAAGAAATAAACGAGCGCAAAGCGAAAAGTTAACAAATCACCAAAAAACCCACGAAAATACTCATGAAAGTAAAAAAGTGCCACAAACAAAACCGCCACCAATAATTGTAAATAAATAAATTGGTCTTGGTGGACACCTGTCTGAGGGAATCAAATTGGGACTTGTGTTAGTGAACACCGGGTCACTAAAAAAAAACCCGGCCCTAATGGTAGATCTACCCCAAAGTCAAAAAGGCAGAGATCGAAGGAAGAATCGCAGAATAATGCAAAGAGGATTAGAAAGAAAAAACTGTGACTTGGACTTATAATGAGATGTTATAAATAGCCCTTAGTGGTGAGAGCCATGGATGAAGCCCACAAAACGATTGCAGGAAAGTTGAGACTTTCCTACAAATTATGTCCCCTCAACTCCCAAAGTTGAGCACTGGAATCGAGCCAAGTAAAATATTGTGCCAATCAACGGTCATTAAGCAGACCTAGAGCGAGAACTCGGACTCCAGCAGAATCTGGCGACCCGAAAGAAATTCTGGAAATTAGCTATTCTGAACTGCCGTCCGCTGAGTGATGATGGGCCAAGTTGGAAGAACCAAAGGCTAATTTTAGATCAATTTTGATCCTATTAAATAGAGAGTCGATGGTTTCGCTGGCATGAACTAATTCAAGAATTCAAGATTTATAAGAAAGATGAGGGGATATCTTGTGGGCATTAATACCGGTACGGGCCTTGGCTGACAACCTCAAAATCATGAAAATGTGTGAGGAGGTAGAAACATGCTCTATATACACGGAGATTTTCACTTCAAGGGGGATCAGAGAAAGACTCTAATGAAACTGTGGTAGAGGTTCAAATAAAACAGCTAACCTAATTTTGAGATTCCTGCGGACTACCCTCCATCACACCAAAGCAATTTCAGCTGTACCCATGCTCGAACAAAGAGCAAGGGAGACTGACATTGGAACTCCAAAATATAAACTACAAAGATGGTAAGTAAAATTCGTTACTACATTCTTGCTAAAAATAATCTGAATATCTTTCTGTTTTAAAATTAGGCAGTAATTCAGAAGTGGTCACAAGACGCATTTAGATGGATGATCAAAACCTCTGGCTAATATCAGCTTACCTTCTACATGATGGAGAAGATACTCCACCTGTCATTTTAGGAGGCTCAAAATACTAGATATTAGGCTTGCCTCAGATATCATTGTGGATAGTTTAGTGAACTGGAAAGTGTCGGAGAGTTATTCATTTTATGTCATTGTTATCTCCAATTTGAATAGGATAGGTATTTACCGGAACTGACACAGGGAAGTCCTCAAAACATAAAAATACGAATTAAGAGAGATGCTAAAATTACTGCCTGGAGTCAATACTGCAGTAAAATAGGGGAGGCCTCCAATGACCTGATAGTTCCTAGAACGTCCACTAGTGTAGAAACTTTTAAGCTAGGGACAACAGAGTCGCAGGCATTGTAAGCCAGGTTATAAGTAGGAGAAAAATCATGTGGACTAAAAAGAGTTGTAAGCCTTATAATTCGGAAGGACCCGATGAAATTATACCGACAAAACAAACGACTGACTTAATGTTACCCTGTAAGGCTGCTAGTTATCTTTAAGGGCAGCCTAGACCTTTGTCACATTCCTAGTAAATGAAATGAACTTAATGTAATATTTATATACCTAAGGCGGAAAAAAGCTCTCATTGCAGTTTCAAAGACTTGAAATCTATAAGTTTAGCCTCTTCCCCACTATTAACTTAGGAACACAACAGATAGCAGCCCACATTAGGAGTTCCATTGAGCCACGTACGTTATCGAAATTTCAACATGCATGTTGCAAGATGAAATCTGATAAAACTGCTCTCAACTCAAAGGCGATCACGCAGGCACTCTCATATCTGTGCATAAAGCAGGCATGCAGGGACTGAGTAAATCAAATTGGGGCGCGGTATTATCCCCTCTTCTTTGTAACTTGCTCAGAAATGATCTGATATTCAACCTGAAAGAGTGCTACTTTACCGGGGTTGAGATAAATAAAAATTATCGAAATATTCTTGCACTTCTTGCTTCCTGAACGCAAAGAAAGTGCGCTTGACATTCTCTGAATTAGGTTTTTAGATTAAATGTTATTGGATTAACTTTCCCTGATAAAGTGAAGTTTCTGGGTCTGACTATGAATATCAAGTTTAGATGAAAATCTAACGTATTAGAAAAAATAGAAAAAACTGCCATAGCGCTTAACTCCTGTAAAAATGTGATTGGTAAAAGATGGCTCTATATTTCTAGTATTAGGTCCGTTTTATCATATGGGGTTGCATGAAGCCAGCTTTAAACATTTTAACCAACCTAAATTCATTGGTGAAATTACAGCAAATAGCTGCGTTGTGTATTAGTCAAACTAATCAAACATCACGTCATCATCTTTTGATCAGAGATTTAGAATTGATGATTCCACCAGAGAGGACTGGTTGAGAAAAGCATTTCTCAATACTGGCGGTCTAAATTTCTTCATTGATGGTTCAAACATAAATTGGAAGGTTGAGGTGAGCTTTCCTAGTGAAGAATTATACTCGCTCTCTTTTCGTCTCCCTTATGCGCGTAAAAACTATTGTAAAAAATGGGTCCCATTTGAAACGCGATATTTTAAAGTGCGATATTTCAAAACACGATATGGTACAAAACGCGATATGGTACAAAACGGGAATTTAGGATCGGTTTATATCAGTCGGGTGAAGGGGAAATTTAATTTCAGTTTATAGGAATTTAAAAATCGATAGGAGCAAGAGTATATAGGATCGGTATAAATCGGGTCGCTAGACTTCCGTCGCTTTGCAATGCACATTCTGTACCATATCGCGTTTTGAAATATCGGATTTTGAAATATCGCGTTTCGAGCGGATCCTGTAAAAATCGTATTTGTAGAAACCTAGATCTGTAGCAAATCTAATTAAATTAAACCGTCGTTCGATGAGTGGGTTAGGAGAGAAAATAATGTGATGGACTCGAGTGTGTCGATGTCACTCATTTTGGACCACCACCCCCTAACCTAACCTAACCTTCTTTTTGTGTCTGCGTGTAAATGTTTTATTAAATAAAAAGAGGGGTGATTGATATGCGGCTTGAATCGCCGCAATTCGACGGATTGTTTCTTTGGTTGCGAGGTAACGCGGGCGATGGTTTGTATGCGTGGAACAGTGGGGAAGGCAGCAGCTGGAATCTTGCTGGTTTTGGCGCGTTGTATGGGGTATGGATATTTATGGGGAGGATTTCAATTCTTCGTATATTTTCTTTTCTATTTGTAAGGTGTTTATGAGTACATAATATGAGCTGCCTGTTGCTGAAGTAATTTGAAATGCATATCAATCGTTTCTGTAATATCAAAACTGAGAAAAGTGTATCGGCGGAATAATGCGAAGAATCTTCGGTGAACTTGGTATTTTAAGTTGTAGGAGAGGATTCGTTGGTTTTGTTTTCGTTTAATTTGTTAGGTTTGTTGTTGTTGTTATTCCAACTATGGCTCAAACATCAAATGAGAAAATAAAAAATATAAACCACTATGAGCGAACGGATAGATGATTTAAAAGCCTGATCGTGAAATTTATTATGAATTATGTATTTTTTCTCTTCATAACCGTGGCTCTAATTCAAGACGCTCTCAACAATGGAATAAATGCTAAGCAGAGCTGGAAACTTGAAAATGAAACACGGATAATTCTAGATTAATTTAATTATAAAACTTCCTTTATTTTATTTTATGATTCAGAAGTGAAATTAGGTACAAAAGTCAAATACAATGGAACATAGGAAAAGATTCAATGCTTATTTCGAATACTCCTCCTCATTTGAATCATCAGTTAACTCCACATGCATCCCGAAGAACATTGACACGAGGTCCCGCCAATAGTTTTGTCAATAAATCTACCACCATAGTTTCCGTAGGACAATATTGACATGTAACAATACATTTGTCGATGTAATCCTTGACAAATGCCTCTCGAACATCAATATGTTTGGTACGTGACGACAAACTCTCCTCCTTAATGAATTTCAAACAACTTTGATTGTCTACGCCTCTTGACATGCTTCAGACAACGCAATAAAATTCTGCTTCCGTTGATGATAATGCAATGCAATCCTGTCTTCGACTGCACCAACTGAGAATACCGTTACAATACATGAATAAACCAGATTATGACTTTCGACTTGCGCAATCATTACCCCAACTTGCATCTGCATATCCGATTAACTGATCCGAACCATTACTCTTCCCAAGTGACAATCGTAAACCGGCAATATCCGTGAGATACTTTAATACTCGTTTCAATTCGTTCCAATCCTCCTGGTTTGGACTGGACATCTTTTGTGCGAGAATTGAAACCGCTGCCGATATGTCAGGTCTCGTGTTGACTGATATGTACAGTAAGTAACCAAGAACCTTTTGATATTTGCCGTTGCCCAACAACAAATCCGTATCTCCTCCTTTACCATATCCAACTGATAATGTAACTGAGGACTCCTTTGCATCAGACATTTGGAAATCCTTTTGTACTTTTCCAATATAAGCAGTCTGATTCAACGTGTAATGGCCATCTGCTTTCTTCTTGACTTGAAGACTCAAGAAATCCTTAATCTCCCCAAGTTCTTAATCTTAAATTTCGAACTTAAAAATATTTCGCACTTGGAGATTATCTCCATTATCTGTAGGTGTACAAGCATGGATCATTCTTGCTTTGAACAAAATCGAAACCTATGAGAATTTGATGAATTGTTTTGTTCCAATTGCGCGCTGATTGCTTTAGACCATATAAACTCCTTTTTAGTCGAAACACTAAACCTTCGCCGCCTTCAACTTTGAATCCTGGAGGTTGTCTCATGTAAATTGTTTCAGACAATTCACTGTTGAGACAAATCGTTTTCGCATCTAGATGATAAACCTTCATGTCCTTGTTTGCTGCCACTGTAAGCAATGCTCGAAACGTGGTTTGTATCTGAGCCTTGCCTTGTGTCTGACTACTTCTCCATCTGAATTGCAGTTTAGCTTGTAAATCCACTTGCAGCCAACTTGATTTGCACCTTCTGGAATTTTCACACGCTTCCATGTTTGATTCTTCATCAATGACTTCATCTCATCTGTCATTGCTTGAATCCACAGCCTCTTTTGATCACACTTGATAGCCTCTTCGTAGCACTTTGGTTTTTGAATGACTGAATTCACCACGTTCATATCTTCAATAAATATCTTTGGTGGAATTCCTTTGTTAGAGCGTTGTGATCGTCTAACAGCTTGCTCTTTATCTTCGTTCTGAACGTGATCCTGTATTGGATTCTCTTCCTGAACTTGCTCATCGGCTAATTCCTCTTGTATACTGGACCGTTTTCTACATCTTCAAACTTGTTCAACCCTGAATGGTCGATAATTTGTTCCGGTTGATAATTTTTGCTAGACTTGATAGGTAACAAATGGCCTCTTTCGACTAATTGAACATCTCGACTTACTGTGACTTGATCGGTTTCCGAAATGAAACAACGATATGCCTTTGATTCGTAATCATAACCAACCAGCACTGCTTTCACACCCTTTGAATAGAATTTGCGCCTTGAATGCTTTGGTACATGCACATAACATTCTGATCCAAATTTACTAAAGTATTGCATATTCGGACTTTTCTGGAATCACCTTTCGTATGGCGTTGTTTCCGTACCCTTTGTTGGCAAACTATTTTGAACATAATTAGCCATCATTACAGCTTCGCTTCAAAACATTTTCTCTAGATCTGCATCAGTTAGCATGTAGTGAGCCATTTCTACCAACGTTCTGTTTTTGCGTTCCGCTGTTCCGTTTTGTTGAGGTGTGTACGCAGTAGTTCTCTGGATTTGAATTCCGCTGGACTTTAGATAATTCACGAATTCATTACTGGGTACTCTCCTCCTCGATCTGTACGGATGCACTTAGGATTCCTTAGTCGATTAGGTAGCTGACTGTAAATTTTGAGTAATCGTCTATGAATGTCACAATATAATGATTACCGGATGGTGTCATTTGCAACAGACCACAAACATCCGAATGAATCAGATTCATGACTGCAACTGCTTTATTACTCGACTTGGCAGGAAATTTAATTCGCGTAATTTTTCCTTCGAGACACACTCAGCACTTGAAGTTGATTTCGCAATCCGCTGTACACTCGCTGAACTTGATGCCTTTAACCAAATTTCGTTCCGCCCATGATTTCACAACTTCGATGTCTCTATTGTCTAGAATCTTGTGCCAATAATGTATGCATGTATGCAGCCATTGGATTCCTTTTCGACCGAGTAAACTTTGTGAGGTTCCTTTAGTCTGTAAAGTTTACAGCTGATTTCGCTAACTGCAATTTGCCGACTGTTTTCCCTTATTTCACACTTGTTGCCCTTGAAATTTACTTGAAACCCTTTTACCGTTAGCTTTTTGACTGAAAGAAAATTGTCGTTGATATCTGGCATTACCAACACGTCTGTGATCCTTACTGGAACACTTTGATTTTCGTCGTTCAGAAAATCGACCTTAATTGTGCCTTTATCCGCAGCTGTTAATTGTTGATTACTTGCTACGCTTACTTTATCACTACAATTCATGTCGATATTGACGAAAGTATCCTTAGAACTGGCAATGTGACACGTGACACCCGAATCGACAATTCGGCCATCACCTACTTGATGTGTCACAAACAGTTTTTCTGTTTCATCTTTCGCTAGATTCGTCTTCTGATCACTTCCTTCCTTTTTGTTGAGCCAGGCTTTGTATTTTCAACAATCCTTTATGATATGACCGCTTCTTTTGCAAAAATAGCACTCAGACTATTTATTTACACCCTTTTGATCTTTCGTTGCTCTTAATGGGTCAACCTTTAATGCAGTGGCATCCGTTGTTCCGCCTCGATCCATTCTTCTTTTGAATTCAGCGAGAACCTTTGATTTAACCAACGTGAGTGTCAATTCACCCTCTTCTTTACCCTCGAGAACCGTTACCAAACCGTCGTAGCTTGGTGGCAAAGAAGCCTGCAACGTAGCACTCATAAAAATTTCCGGACCAAAATCTGCACCAAGCGTCAATAACTTTCGAAACAGGTCGTCCATGGAATTTGTGTGTTTTACCGCTATCAACCCAACCAATTTTACACGCATCATTAGAAACGCTTGGACCATTTATACGTCGATCCTTTAAAACTTGATATTCCACTCGAAACTCATATGGTATTAGAATGCTTCAACAGAATCGTTGCTTCACCGATATCTAAGGTTTATCCTGCGGCCCTCAGAGCCAACTGGAGCTAATTTAGGAAAAATCAGTGGAAACTCTTAGTTGCATTGGTTTTTCACGGCTGGCAAAGCCGAAGCAGTGATAACATATAGAAACTGTGCCGGTCACAAAGAAGGATCCTATAATCCTTCCAAACGATGATCATTTTATATCATAGCAAATCGCACAATGCCACTCTGTGCAGGTTCACAGGTGATGATGGCTCATTTACGATAGCATTTTTGAATTCTTAACATTAAAATGGGCTCGCATATACATCAATATAACGTGTGATTTCGTCATCCCTCAACCAAGGGCCACCAACTCATATCAAGTTCAATGATGTGAAAACATTATTTACGTTCGAGTAACTAACGTTACTGTGCCAGACTGAATCGTATTTCAATTTTCAACCACTTTGTTTCATGCGGAAAAATCTAGATCATTTTCTGTGGTGAGGTCCGAGGAACCATTTTATATTGTAAATCATTACCAATAAATTTGTAAAATTAACTATAGCGTTTAGCAGGCTTATTGACACTTATCAAGTTTCTCACTTTCGATTTCGCGACATTCCAGTGCCACAAACTGCTCACTTCAACTGCTTGTCGTAATAGGCGATTAAAATGTTTGTATTGTTGTGATTCATTCACATTCATAAAACGTTTAACTATTTTTCTTTTTTGCATTGCAATTATTATTTCACCGACCAAACGACATAGTGGTTAAAATTTTGCCATTTGGATCGAGAGGTAGCGGGTTTGAATCCCGGAAAACGGCTAGGATGAATGCAAAAGGCATTTTTCATCGTGTGATTACGATCGGCGGTGAAAATAACATGGACGAAGCGGAGTTGAATTACTTTGCAACACGTTGCAATAATATTTTTTCTTAGGTACTGATTTAACGAAGCAATTGTTGAAGACAAACACCAGAGTTAACAATTTATTTCTAGTAGAATAAAATTGTATTGTCTTCTGTCATACGATGTGATCGCTAGGTGTCTGGGTCACCACATTCAAAAAAAATACCTTTGCTATTATTCCTATTTGTTATATAAAAAGGCTGTACCACTAGGACCGACGTTATCCGGCACATCTAGTACTTGGTTCTACAATCCAATCAATCACCCTCTCTGAGTGTGTATTGGTTTTTGTGGTATCAATTGAAGGTTCTCAGTGCCATAGTAGCGGATATTCTGTTTATTAACATAGCAAGCCAAGTCGAAATGAGCTTCGTCACTCATAATGATTTTTTGCCAAAAAATGATTGTTGTCAAAAAAGGGGTTTTGCCAAAAATAAAATATTTCAATAATTTCAAAATGTTGTTGAATGCGACTGTTAAATGTGAACTGACAAATGTCATCCAAAACAAAATGGCGACCAAACAAAATCAACCTTGAACATAGAAAGCACCCTGCATATACAAATTTCAGGAAATTTCTATATGTATAGTGCGGTTCACTTGATTAGACGCACTTGCAATTTTACTTTTAAATGTAAATTTTAATGATAGTGAAGTTTGTGATAAAAAAATTATTAACAAATTACACTGTTAAATTTATTATTTTTCCTATTGGAATTTATTTTCAAAAGAAAATTATAAAATTGGCCTCATTCTAAATGTTGTGCCATCGAATCTAGAAATATCTACGCATTCTAGCTGACATTTTTGAGAAGGTAAGGCATACAACTATTCCTAAGATTTAAGTAAAGTATATTTTTGAGATTTGTTAACCACTGTTAAACTGTTACACATTTGTTAAACTGTTAAACACATTGTTGAAAAAGACAGCTCTACGATATTAGAAAGAGATGAAATGCTTGCCATGTTTTTTTCAAATAAGAAGTAAATTAAAAATTCATTTCGTCTCTTTCTAATGATACTCAGCTCACTCGCTCTTTCATATATAACTCATAATGGATTTCGATTTATTTATGTTGAGTATTTGATTATTAAATTTAACTTTTCCAAAAATATTTCATCGAGATGTAAATAATAATTTTGATCAAACAATTAATTTTTCCATCGCTAAAGTATGTATAAACAAAATTCGTTTATTTAATAAGTGTCACATTTTAAAGTCTTAATAACAAACCACCGAAACGTTTATACCATACGGATTGGTCCAGAAAGATTTTTGAGTAGAAGACACTCCATGAGTTTGTACCAAAATGCCACTACTATCGGATGATTGCTACAGGCTTAACCTTTCAAATAGAACAGGTTTAATTTCCAAACGGATGTGTCGTAATACATTTTTTTGAGTAAAACTCGTTCATGGAATTCATTGAGTGGCACATAGCACACTGCACGATGACATTAAAATTGAAGTGGGAGTCAATAATGCAAAAATTAGCATGACGGGAGAAAATACACAATACAACGGTCGTAGAAGCTCACATCTCACCAGAAACAACAGCGTAACGTAACAACAGCGTAATATTTTTTACAAAAGTAACGTAAAGATCGAATGATGAAAGAACAGAAAACCAATTCGACCACGTCATGATCTCTTTAAGAGAGACACCACCAGCGTATCCGACGTTAGGTCTTACACTAGAGGAGTCACCGAAAGCGATCATTTGCTTGTCATATTCAATTACAAGTGTAAACTGTCATTCACATTCAATAGAGGAACACAAAAAACCGTTCGATGGAATGTCGATGCTTTAAAAAATCAAGCTTCTCTGCAGAGATTCCAATGATCTGAAACTCACTAGATCGGACTATCTAGATCGGCAAACTTATAGCGAAATAACCTTCTCTTAACACCTAGGAATCGTGGCTAGTTAACCAGTCAGGTATCGCTAAAGTTATGTACCTAGGAAAACTACAACAATATCTCCGGCAAAACAAGCGTGAAGTTATGAGATCAGGCAACGAAAAATCAGCTTTCAAGTGGAAAAAGGAACTTCAAGTGTTTTGCTAATGCCAAGAATATCGCTAATTACTTCCAACCAAGAAGTACAGTGTTGAAAGAAGGGAATGGAGAGCTGAGAACAAACCTGACTGTTGTTCTATCAGTATGGAAAACCTATTTCCAAAATTTACTAAATCGCAATGACAAAGTGACCCCCGTTATAAAGCTTCCTTTATCATAAGAAGAAGCCTTTGTCGAATAACCCACAAGATTATATTCGCAAGCACTAATCTTGCATCAAATCTGTACGATATTATCGTCTATGTTGACCAAGAAGAGCTGCCGAAAAATTGGACGACTCGCTGAAAACACAACTGGTGACTATATCAGCAGGTTTTCGGCCCAACCGATCAACCACCGACCAATGCTTAACCATGAGAAGGATTTTGAAAAAAAATGAAGTTTAATATAATCATACATCAACTATAATATAGTGTATATTATAGACTTCCGGCAGGCTTAGCGCGAGAACATCCGGATAAACTCGCTTCGCTCTGTAAATTAACAAAGTCTGGATCTGTTTATCGGAAGTGAGAGATGGAAGAAATCGGCTCTTCAGGAATTGGACAGATATTTCGTTGGACTACTTAAAATATTTATACGATTCTCTCAAGGACAGGATTTTTGAAGTAATTTTAATGAATGCCACTACTCGTAGTACAAATTACTAAAAATAGCTTAAAAGATTAAAAGATTTCTAAATAAAAAATTTATTACAATAAAAACATAAATGACTATGTTTTTATGTTTTTATTGTAATGAAATAATTGAAAGGCCAGTTAATTTGCTTTCTAGAATAATTGTCGATTAGTAGGGATTTCTCGCTCTGCTCAATAAAAATGTTATCTCCTGTGGGGAGCGTCAGGGAGCTGGGGAAAGAATTTATATGTAATTTTTGTAATTTCAAATATTTTTTTCCGGCATCCTGAGGTGAAAACCTAATGGAAATGAAAATTTTTTCCCAATTTATAAATATTTACATCAAAATGTTTTCCTCAGTAGGCCAGAAAAAAATATTTGAACAGAAATTACATATAAATTCTTTGCCCAGTTCGCTATTCCCGGAGAATTACTAGAATAGTGCTCTGTGGCCCTATTCTGGCTTTCCCTGGGAATAAGGAATTGGGAAAAATATTTTCAAAGCATTTTTGTTTAAATTGTATTTTTCTACCCTACTGAGGGAACATGATTGGTGTTAATATTTTCGAAACAAAGTTAAATGGGAAAATATTTTTCCCTACAAAAATTTTGTGGAACAAAAGTTTCCCAAATCACTTTGTTTTGAAATTTTTTGCACTAAACTTATTCTTTCAGTAGGCCAGAAAAGTATAATTTTAGCAAAAATGCTATGAAAATATTTTTCCCAATTCCCTATTCCCAGGGAAAGCCAGAATAGGGCCACTGGTAGATTAAAATTGTGTTATAATACCATTCCTTTCTTACCTATAAATATATGCAAACAGACCGAAGAAGGAATAGGCCAGGTATTATTTGGAAAAGTGGTACTTGGTCCTACCAGTCCAATCGATCAATCAATCACCCAATATTACGTAGCCACACATAAAAAAAATTGTTGGCACCCACCCAATTTCCCCATACACGAAATCATGAAAACATCACGAAATGATATTTGCCATCAAAACCAAAAATATACTTCAATCCCATTTCTCACTCTTTTAATTTGTTGAGTTAATTATGATTCAAATTATATTTCACTTTTCTTTCTATTAAAAAGAAAATATAATTAATATCAAATTAATTATAATAAAAACCAATTGTTATTGTTTTATGGTTAATTAAAATTTAATTATTTGTAATTTACATTATTGTGTTGTTGTGTGATTGAATTGTCCGACGACTCCGACTTTCAAACCGATAAATCTGATGCCATCATTAATCAAATTATCGCCAAGGTCATTATGATATATAATGATAAGCCATTCCGAGGATATGACACGAGACAGGATGACGTACACTCGCTAGCTTATATTTAAATATGCGTGAACTGACCCAAATAAATCAGAATGAAATGTTTTTTTTTGTTTTATTAATGCATGCACCTTTACGAAATGTTATTATACAAAGCGGCTATATAAAATTAATGACCAAACCATCGACATTATTTTTACACGTAGCCGAGCACACCATATAGCAATATAATGTAATAATAGCAATAATAAAAGTAAAACTAAACAACAACAACAACAACAACAAAAGTAATAATAGTAAGCAATATTTAAAACACAAAACTACCACAGCAAAATTCGAAAAATGTACGTCATTTTTAAAGAACATCCGTTTCCGTTAAATTGCGTGGTTCGCTTATATTTCTACAATACTGCTTCTGCAACTAACTATATATAGTTAGATATAGAGTCGTATATAGGTATAACTATAAACCAAACTAAATTAAATTTATGTCTGTTTTCACTATATACCTTTCAACTTTGTGCTTTCTAATAAATTTGTCTTCTCAAATAGTTATTTCAATTCATATATGGTATATATAGATCGGGGGTAAAGGGATAGCAACTACCGACAAAACCATTCTCCATTAATTATAACCAGAAAGGATAGGCTTTCATTGGAAATTTATTTAATCTTGGCCAATGACCAAATCTCGAATAAGTTCAGATAGTAAGGGTTGTTTTTTTAAGCCCGATAGAACTTGAGATTGTGAAAAATAACACAAAAAATTAAATTGTAATCAAAATGTTTTTTTATTCGAAAGATCAATACATGGCATTAATATATGAAAATGATTTCGAGCATAAGAGCACCGCGTATGTCACGAATAACACGAACAATGCTGGCCTCCAAGTCGTCAATTGTTGCTGTTTTTTCAGCATAAACCGGTGACTTCACGTAGCAACAAAGGAAATAATCGAGAGGTGTCAAATCGCACGACGTTGGAGGCCAATTGACAGGTCCATTTCTCCAAAACAACTTATCGCCAAATTTTGATTTTAATAAGTCGACGGTTGTGGTCGCCATATGGCACGTATCACCATTCTGTTGACACAACATCTCATCCGGATCAATGTCATCCATATTTTCAAACAAAAAAATAAAAATCAGTGCGGTAATAAAAATCACGCCAGAGTATATTTTTCATAAAAGGGAAGGATTCAAAGTGATATTTAAAATTGATGCGGTATCAGATGTGAATATCCTCACCTTCTCAATTTTAAAAAAAAGAGACTAAGTCAAATATTTAAAAAAATATATTATTAAGAGTGTTTGGCTTTTTCGAATTAGCAATTAAGTTGGAAAGTTCACAATATATAGAAAAATGTATAATCGTAGATTCTGACGTGACGCTTTTAATCGGTTTGGAGACCATTAAGAATTTTAATTTAACAAAAAATATCTGGGAAATTATAAATGAACGTGGAAGTTTCATTTATAATTTGCGGCAAGACCTCCGAGAAGAATCCCGATGGCTATTAAAGAAAAAGTAAGAGCAGTATTAGGCCAATTGGAGAAGAAGAACATTATTGAACGGATACTTGAACCAACTGATTGCGTCAGCAATATGGTTGTAGTTCAAAAATCAAACGGGTCTTTGAGAATATGTCTGGATCCGAAATTTCTAATTGAGGCTATAAAACAAGATTTTTACGAAATACCTATAGAAGATTTCTCAGTTAAAATTAACTGACGCAACACTATTTACGGTGTTGGATATAAAGGATGTATTTTATCAGATTGAACTGGACGACGTATCGAAAAAAATATGTGCGTTTAGCTCACCATTCGGGATATAAAATTTTAAATGATTACCTTTTGGGATTAATACAGCCGCGGAAACATTTCAAAGGCTAAACGAAAGAAAATTTGGAGATATTCTAGGTACATTTATATACATTGACGATGCATTGGTGATGTGACTAGATGAAACGGAACATGATTACAATTTAGAACAAGTGGTAGCGAGGGCAAAAAAATTAAACATTAGGTTTAATCCAGACAAGGTGCAATATAAAGCGAAAGAAGTAAAATTTCTAGGCCATGTTTTTGGCAAACATGCGATCAGGTGTGATCCAAACCGGATCAAAGCTACCATTGAAATTAAAGACCCAACATCCAAGATAGAGAGAGATACAGAGATTCTTAGGTATGGTCAATTACTTAAGAAGTTACATACTTAATTTAACAGAGATATCTGAGCCACTATACGTCAATTATTAAAGTATGAAAACATTAAAAGAAATGATTACCTACTCAGGCACCTATTCTGCAATCATTTAATGTCACCAAAGAGATTATGATACAAACGGATGCAAGCAAGAATGGTGTTGGATGCGTCTTACTTCAGGAACAAAAACCAGTAGTGTATATCTCACGAAGCTTGAATGACACAGAGAAAGCTAGGGTACGCCCAGATAGAAAAGTGGAATTCACTCGGATAATAAGTTTCTTGTTGGTGTAATGAGGAATGAGATACGAAAAGTGAACTCATCGAGGCTTCAGTGCATGAAACTGAAGCGTGCAAATATGACTTAATAGTTCAGTATAAACCAGGAAAGGAATTCGATATAGCAGACCATTTATCACGTAGCATTTTAACAGAGGAGCCAGCGAGAGAATTTCAAGAATTTGAGGAAATAATTCATACCATCAATATTTCTGATGAAACGAAAGACAAGTTGATACAAGAGACGACAAGCGATTTAGTTTTATCAAATTTATTAACAGTGTATAAAGATGGTTTGGAAAATTCAAAAAACAAGCTTAAGGATGTGGTAAAACCATTCTGGAAATTTAAAGATAAGATTTATTGTGAAGCAGGACTTGTTTTTTTGGTGAAAGAGTAGTTGTACCACTTAATTTAAGGTTGGGAATGTTAACAATACTGCATTAATCAGAGAGCTGCCCGGTATTGATACGGACAGTGAAAATTTCATAGACAAATGTCAAATCTGCAAAAAATTTCAAAAATCAAATGCCAAGGAGCCATTAATTTCACACGAAATTCCAAGGAGGAGTCAAAAACGTATTACGATCAACAAACAAACATAAGGCCTAAATTTCAAGAAGGACAACCTGTAGCTTATAGGAAGAATACAATTTGGGAATCTGCCAAAATTATAGGAAAACACAATAGCCCACGATCATTCTTTATAAAAAATGAGAAATGTGTCATTTAAAAAAATCTCAAAATCATCTTCCATTTACAAGAGAAATTCAAGATGGTAACGAGTCGAATGACTAGTAGTAGGTATTTTGTCGAGTCATGTACCGACAGGCAACGTCAGAATCTAGAACCAGCGATGGCAGGTAAGAGTGTTTTACCATCGAATATGGTTGGAGTAAGCGACACAACTAGGTAAGGGTGTCTGATACGGGAGCCTGTAAGATTTCGAGAATATGTTAAATATTAAATTGTATAAAATTAAAAAAAAAAAAAGTAAATGGAAGATGTAGTACGAGTATATATTATATGGTTATGAGTTTGATAAACTATAATACACTTTTGGTACCATTGCGACAATACCAGTCAACAAAACTTAGATTATGTTATATCAAAAGGGGGTCCGTTCAGAACGGCATAATTTAAAGTTTCATTTTTCAAAACGGCATAAGGTACGAAACGACATAATGGGGTGGGGTTGAATTTGCAAATGATTTGGAATAAAATTGATGAAATAAAATTGAATATGACAAATTTCTTCTACAGAAAGGTATTTACCTTCATTGGAATTACATACAAATTATTTGAAGACTAAGTATGCATATAATATTCTCCTTTACCTAAATTTTTTATATATTTTGCGATAAAAATGCGACAAATTGCTGCATTATGTTTCCTGGAACCTGAACAAATCTCAAAATGATTTCATGGAATAAGAAATGAAGTGGGTTCAGAATTAGACCCTGTAACAGAGTGGCTAGAAGAGCATTACATTTTAGGAAAGAATGGCAGAGGTTCATTGGTAATTGGTCACCCACATATCTATGCCGTTTTGAAAAATGCCGTTTTGTATCTATTTTGTTTTGAAATATACAATTTTGATATATGCAATTTTGAAAGAAGCGATTTTGTGAATACCGTTTTGAAAAATGCTGTTTTGACTAATGTCGTTTTAAGAAATGCTTTTTTAAAATATGCCATTTCGCCTGGGACCCGTCAAAAAATGCAGAAAATAAGACTGAAATAATTGACATTGGCTTTTTGTATTAACCGAAAAAATTGAAAAAAACCATTTCTCTTGGTAATTTTTCGAATTGCATGATTTTATTCCTATTTAGCTTTAGTGGAATCGAACGTAGGTAGTTAAACACGATTTTTTGTACATTGCTATATCCTGATTACTTTTATTTTTCCAACTACTTCTGACTACTAAGCATCTGAAATCGGGTCAATCCCATAATTATAATAAACATGTTCTGTCCTTAAATCTGCGGTTATTTGTGAAACCGTTAGTCTTGGTCCAACACTCCAAAAAATTATCGGGTTTATATTTTTGGAAGCTTCCTAGGAGGATTTCCTATGTGGTATCTAAAGTTTCAAAATTAAGGTAACAAATGTTCCAACACATTCGACCTATCTACGTGAACTAATAATGTAAAAAAAGTTTTCAAAACCAATAACTCACTGCAACCAGTTGAATTCCTGTTACCGTGTAGCCCAATTTAGATACAAGCAGGAATGTAGATTCCTACCAGACTCAATGTGGAACGATTTTCAACAAAATATTTACTTAAGCAATTTTGTTCATTTTCGGTTATCACAGGCATTACCTGATACTTTGCTCACTGTCACGAGTTGTGTAAGCCATCTGGAACCCAAAAATTTTTTGTTTCGGTTTTCACAGGGATTATCTGATACTTCGACCACTGTCACGAAGGAGTGTAGGTCATCTGGAATCTAAAAAAAGGTAACCTTATTTTTATACTCACACATGTAACGATTTTCAACAAAAAAATTCGAAGATATTTTCTTTATGGAGGTCACACTTTATGGAGGACAATATGAAAATTTATAAAAATATTTCTAAAAACGCTGATGCGAATTATTTACAAGCCAACCTGAACCGCTTTGCAATCTAGTGCACAAAGAATCATCTCAAATTGAATGTCAGTTACAAAATAGCATAGGCCATCTGAAATTTAAAATATTTAGCCCTATTTCGATACGAGCAGATAAAGGGTTTGTGCCACACACACAGTATGTAACGATTTTCGAGAAAATATTTACAAAGAAATTTTTCAGCCACGATCACGATGTAGTGTAGGCCAACTGGCCCCCAAAAATGTAGCCCCATTCTTATACGAGATGGAAAGTAGGTTCGTGCCAGACTCGTTTGTAACAATTTTCAACAAAAAATTTTCTTTTTTTTCGATTTTAAAAAGATTATTATAAACTTCGACCACCATCGCAAAATAGTGTAGGCCACTTAGAATCCAGAAAATCTTGTCCTGTTTCTACACGAGCTTAAAGGAAGGTTCGTGCCAGACTCAGTATGTAATGATTTTCGCAGAAACTACCTAAACCTACGGTCATTTTCACGATGCAGTGTAGGCCATCTGGAATGCAAAACATGTATTTAAATCTCTATAAGAGGAACGTGCGAGACTCAGTATATAACGATTTTCAAGAAAAAGTTTACAAAGAAATTTTCTCCTCTGACGGTTTTCAAATGAAGTACCAGGCATATCGACCACAGTAAATATTCTGTATGTACAAATTATTTAATCCAATATACGATCACACTCTATATGTATTTTCACCTGAGATAATAAAAATTTAAAACATTCCATTAATTCCTAGTCAACGAGGTTGTTGACACAATTTGAATGAAAAGTTCAAAATGGACATACGCTCCATCTCTTAGATAAAATAAATAATATTTATTGTGTCTTAGCTATATGAAAATCGACTACGTGTTATTTTGAATTAAAGCTTCAATAAAGTTGGTTTTTGGATTTTTAGTCGAATTAAATTTTGTATTTATAAATTTAATTTATCAAATTTAAATTTAAATAATTTATTTTATTAATTTACCTACCTTGGTAATCTACCACGTTCACGCATACAACGTTCAGAAGCGTAAAGATTATTTTGAAAGATGCGAGATACGTAACTAACACTGCAGTTGCTATAATCCGCCGATAGTCGTTGCATCTATAAATATAAATGAAAATAATTGTTTTAGATTTTCAAAATTTGTTATGAGATATAGTATGTAAACATAATTAAGAGTATTGAAAAATTTTACGTCAGAAATTAAACATGTAAGTTATTGGCACCCAAAGTTCGAATTTGTTGTGGGTCAGTTTGTATTCCTAATATTTTTTATGAAAAAAAAAAACATTTACCGAGCAGTTAAAGAACAATATACATACATAAAATTTTCTTCGTCTTATCAAGAATTAAAGAAATTTTATTTTGTAATTTTCTACTTTACAGTAATGTTATAACATTTCAAGTAATTTTTTCTTGGGTCTATCACTTACGTTATTAAAATCCTGACAAAGACAACCAAAAAATTACCTAAGTTAAAAATCCCGTTTCCGTTCTTTAAAGTCCATTTGATCATAAAAAAATCTGTAGGTCTATTTTCAAATCGTATGATTTAAAAGCTTTTGAGGCCTGTACGTCAAGGTGCTGGAAAAACTATTGGTGCAATTGGGAAATCAAATTCCAACGCAAAGAATGACGGCTAGATTTCAACTACACTTTTTTGGTATTTGTTTAAAGAGTTGCAGAATAAACTCCCACTGTCTCGTTTTGTTGCCCATATTATAAAATTTTTCGAAAATAGTTTTCCATTCGTTGTTTTGGAAATTATGAACCGGAGCATCCCTGTACAAATTTCCCAAAATCATTATCCATAGCAGTCATTCGAAAATATCCTCTATCAAATTTTTTAACAATTTTTTCATCAAATCGATTTTTAACACCCAAAAACAAATCTCACCTATTTTTTATTAAAAGTCGATCGACCCGCAAAACTATGTTCCATTTTAGAAAACATTTATCACCACAACTTTTATCTAAATCGTTTGAGAAAAAAAATGTAAATCAATTTTTTCCGCGCCCTGCCAAACGACCCCTTAAACGATTCACGAAATTAGCACCCATCGAAATCAAAACCTGGTATTTAATGCCTTGGCATTCCCTTCATCAAATTTTATGAAAATTATGCTAGCTAAAAAAGACCAAGGCCAAAACATTAATTAGATAGCGAATGCTATATAAAATATCACCGTATCGGAACCAACATAACATGGCGCAACATAACGCAATATGATGGAACATAACATTAACGACGACAAAACGAGTTACAATATAGAGTTACAATATATTACCGGACAAGTGGTGCAGTGGTTAAAGCTTCGGCACTTGGACCGGGAGGTACTGGGTTCGAATCCCATCAGAAGCTGGATGCAAAGCGAATTTTCGTCATCGATTACGATCGGTAATGTTAATAAACACAACTAAGACCCTCTGTTGGAGTGCAGAATTCAGCGCCGACCCACCGTCCATGTCAGTTTACAGGTTGACATGGAGCTTGCAATGTGCAGGTGGTATACTGTAATTGTGTGAATGGGTGGTCTGTGCGTGAATGAAAGGGGGGTATTAATTGACCTTCAAAGGACATTAAATCCACTGGACAATTAATACTTCCTTTTATAAATAAAAAAAAAAAAAAAAAAAAAAAAAAAAATATCTAGCAATCCCCCATAAAATGATGCAACATTAAAAACAACATGGTGCAACATCCCACAGTATGGTGCAGCATAACGAAACATTGTGCAACATAATGCAACAGGATGCAACATCGTGTAATATCATTAGACGTCGTGCAACATCATGCAACATGCTGAACATTACACAACGTGGTGCAACATGACAGCCATCTGGAGGATTCCGAAATGAATTATCCAGAAGCCAGAACTACTTACATTTGAAAATCCTATCCCGCAAAATTTTAAAATATTTAAATCATTCAAGCCAAATAAATTGCTAAAAGAGGACACCAAGCCAACATGACGCAACATAGAAAAATATCACACAACATCCCTCAACAAACCACAACCTCAAACAACGTGTTACAACATCACGCAACTGGGTGCGATATGATACAAAATGATACGGCTTCCAACACCATGGTGCAACATAAGGAATATCGTGCAATACGTCGTGACACATAGTGTAACATCATGCAACATGGTGCAAGATGATGAATTATGGTGCAATATCACCCCTAAATAAATTTTCCCTAAATCAGCACCAAAATCTATGAAATGATGCTGTTAAAGTTAGCCGAAAGTTTCCGGCCGAAAAACGGTAATGCAAATAGTGTCTTTGCTGCCGGCAAAAATGCCGGCAATAGAGGTTTAAAAGTTACAAATGAATCATCAATTTTCTAACATAAAATGTCAATAACAGACCTCTGTACAATAGCCATGAGACGCAGTCACGTTTAGCTGATGAATGGTTTGCATATTAAGATTTTGACAGATGAACGACGATCTGACTGTACCAATTTGATGAACCATGACCCTAAATAGAATTTGATTATGTTTGAAGTGGGTATTATTTGGTTATATTGTTGAAATGTTCCATTTTCCGTTGTTGCGACGGTAAAATTTTCCATCATTCGAGATTTTGCCAGATGGACACCAATCTGACTGCCGATTCGATAGCCCATTACCATAGGTAGATTGTGGTTATAGGTTAAGGGTGGGTCTGATGAGGTTATAAGGATGAAATTTTGATTTCCCCATTTTTCATCGATAAAACCGTTGGTCATTCGAGATTTTGCCAAATAGACACCAATCTGACTATGCCGATTCGATAGCCCAAGAACAGAGTTAGATTTTGATTATAGGTTAGGAATGAGTCTGATGGGGTTG
Source organism: Nephrotoma appendiculata (assembly GCA_947310385.1). Lineage (NCBI taxonomy): Eukaryota > Metazoa > Arthropoda > Insecta > Diptera > Tipulidae > Nephrotoma > Nephrotoma appendiculata. Next base: position 64,952,353 of record OX371225.1, read on the forward strand.
GGTTAATGGGTGAAATTTTTATTGTTCTCTTCTTTTGATGATAAAATTTTCAAATATTCGAGATTTTGTCAGATGGACACCAATCTGCTGATTCGATAGCCCATCACCATAGGTAAATTTTGATTATAGAAGTAGGTCTGACAGGGTTATAGGGATTAAATGGCATATTTGCTTCATACAGCCGACAGTAGTCGATAAAGAAGATTTAAAATTATCAAGCATCGTCAAGAATCGTTCGTCATTCGAGATTTTGGTATATGTCGATTCGATAGCCCATGATCATAGGTATATTCTGAGTATAGGTTAGGATTGGGTCTGATGGGGTTATAGGAGTGAAATTTTTATTTTTCTAGTCAGATTGGTGTCTGGTGGTCGATATGCCAAAATCACGAATGAAGAACGATTTTATCGATGAAAAATGGGGAAAATCAAAATTTTGACAAAAACCTGTGCATCTGTTGAAATTTCGAATGATAAACGATTTTATTGTCAGAAGAAGGGGAAAAAACAAAATTTCACCTCTATAACCTCATCAGATCAACCCAAAACCTGTATTTAAAATTTGCCTATGATCATGGCCCATCGCATCGGCATAGTCAGATCTGTGTATGTCTGGAATAGTCTTGAATTCCAAACCACTTTAACGAAAATTACAAACCATTTATTTTTAAGGTTAAGTTTTAATAAACTAACTATGAATGATATGAAACAATAAATTAATATCGGCTAAATTGAAAATTGTATTTGTTGTTTGTTATGATACATATTATGTTTTCGGCTGATTTTGTAGGCTAGTCACTTTCGGCTAGTCTATTTCAATTTAATATGTAATTTGTTTAACTTTCGGCTGAACTAGTCAAGACACTATCTGCGTTATCGATTTTTTCACTTCCCAGAGAATCCTTCGAACTTATGCAAAGGTGATACGGGAAATTTTGCAAATGAGCAATTTAGACCTACATATTCCAACTGGTTTATTATAGAATTTGAAGAGCCAAAGGCTGTCTACTACTCAGCTACCTTTGTACTAAATAAAGACTAAGTGGCTGTATTCTTGAAGACTAATAATATTACCGAGAGGTATTTCACCCATGTGGACATAAGCACGCTTAAAAGCAGAGTCGTGATAGCTAGTTTGGATTTAAACCCTTCTTCTTCGTAATCTGTTTCTGATTCTGCAAGTGCAATTTTCGGGTGGCTGCAGATGATATCTTCGTATTCGATGAGTATCAAAGCATCTTGGGTAAACATATGCAAAGCGCTCTCAGCTTACTCTCGAAATTTTATCCATAGGGGCGCTCGTATTAGATTGTTGCGACGGGAGTGACAATCCCATGGACTCCAGTTAAAAACTGTAAAAGCGTATGGGTCTCTGGAGCCTGTCAAAAGGACCGAGGATAAGTTGTATAACCTCGAACAAAACTAAAAACGCCTGACCACATATTTCGGTTCAGGAACTCAAAGCACCAGTGTGAACTTTAGTTATCGACATCGAATTACTGCAATGTTGCTTCAGTGGGTCACTTGACCGTTGCACCGTACAATTTGATTAAGTTAATTAACTAGATTGACGATGTTATCTTTGAAAGGTGTGGAAAAATACAGCGGTCTCCGACAAGGAAGGCGCCATGCAAGAAAATCCAGCGATTGCTTTCACTAACGTCGCTATCTGGAGAAAGAGCCAAGAAAAGCACTAATGCGAACAAGAAGGTTTTACTAGCAGGTATAAGAATCAGAATCAGGAAGCTCTCAAGGTTGGTGAAAACGAGAAATAATATCATGTTGAACTTAAAAGTTGGTTAGTATTATCCAAACTTTATACGAATCAGTCATGAGTCAGAAGGGAGCGATTTTGCCCTTCCCAGAAGGCAGGCAAACAGGATTACAAGATCTTAACTTAAGACAAAGAAGCACGAATCATTAAGGTGTATTTAATAACAAGCAAAATAAAACGGGATAAGCAGAAGATTGGGAAAACTTCATTCTTTGATCTGTTACAGAGGACGTTGGAATAGAGATCTGTTATTGTAGCTAAATAGTATAAGAAATCACCCGCAAACCTCTATAGTTCGGGATCAGATAGTTAAACTTTGACCCAATCTGCATTATTGGTGATCAAGGACATCGATGGGGTTACCGCTCCCATGAAATAAGTGGAGGCCTTGGAACCGCGGTTAAATGGAGACAACGGGTTTGTACCATCAAATCAGGAGGAAGATACACTAAAATGCGGTTAGTTTTCTTGCCGAACTAGGAGGAAAATAGAGGTAACATGTTGCTTTTCGTTACCAGACATTCAACCGAAAAAGTGCAAGCGATAAACCAAAACTATGAAGGAAATGCGGAGAAGAGGGACACGTTACTAGAGCCATAGGCAGCAATAAACCCGTAACTTTGAATATCTAGCATACCAGAAAGTGCTACATGTAGAGCAAAGCTAATGATAGTAATAAAATCAACCTTAATGTTTGTGAGGCTGCTCAGGATCCACCGCAACATTAAAACTGAAATTGTAAAATCAGAGGAAATCGATCCTTAGAGGAAAAAAAAAGGATTTGTTCGGCGAAATATCTGGCTGAAGAAAAAAAATATTTTACAGTTAAACAGGAATGAGTTTACTCCAGCAGGAGCTAAAGCTAGAGTCCCGCAGAAGAGTGTCCAAGGGCCATTCCTTTTCGAACTGTTGACTATTAATGCAACTACCACCACATTTGCAAATGACACATCAATTCTAGCTGCAAGTGTTATAATCGATGAAACCACATGCAAACTAGAATATCCTTAAATAATATCCAAAATAGGCTGACCAAGTGGAGAACGCTGTCAAAAAAATGTTAGTGTTTAAAACTACCGCAATGGCGCTTTCAGCGAATACATTATTCCTAATTTCAATACAATCAAGTGGCATAACCAGCATATTTTTATGAGTCGTTTTAAGGAAAAAAATTTAAGTCAACATTTTCGATACTCCTGTATTTCACGTGAACTTTCCGAGCACTTTGGTTAAATAAAACCTAAAAATTTTCCAATTAGCACCATTCCGAAATTATTATGATTGACAAATTACAAATTTTGTAAGTGTCTATTGTCCGCAAATCACTATCCTGAACACCGAAAAATCTGATAAAATTTTATTTAAAGTCATGTTCCATTGTGTATTGAGAGCGCGAGCTAGCAATTTCTATTCTTCGTAAAGTGCAAAGTGTCTGAAATTATAACAAGATTAATAAAATCGAAATCATCTTGCGTCTATACACAAAAAAAGCTCCAAAGTATTTTGATTTATTTATAATTGGATTTATTATGAACCGGGTGGTAAATAAGGGATAATCGTATTAATTTATTTTCTAGACCACAACAAAATCAAAACCATAAAAAAAAAATTAAAAATCGAAGTCATTTCTACAATATTGAAGATGTTATATTCTTGAGATTTCTTTTGATCCGCACAATAAAAAAAAAAAAAATTACATAACATAATTTTAGTTTTAATTTAATGTCAATCAAAAAAATTTTTGGGAATTAAAATAGAATTTTTTTTTTAATGTAATTCGTATTTAAATTCAGAGCTACGAGAACTACAAATCATGGCCCAAATAAAAAAGTAATCCGTTTAATTTCGAAACGAGTGCGTAGCTCTGCCGCAACATGAATCGTTGGAATTTTTAATAAAAAATTCTTTTATTTCTGTTCGTCATTATTTTGATTGGAAATTAAAAATTTTTTACAGGTCAATCGAATTGTTGCACTGCTTGGATATGTTGTGGTCAGAAAAGGTCATGGATTTAAATTTGATTTTTTTTTGTAGTTTGTTGGTATATTGAAGATGGCCTATAATATAATAGCGAACGAATTGAAATTTCGGGAACGTGTGAGCCAAGAATTGGTTTAGTTACGAAATCCCAATGAACCAAATAAATTTTGCGGACGTCGCCCTAATCAAAACAGCCTAACAAAAAAAAAAATTATGCATTGCAAATATTCCACGCATCTTTAATTTAATTTAATACGAACATTTATTTAATTTAAATAATTACATGTACAGCATTCATTAATTATTAACAATTGCGTGAAGTTATTCATCTCATTATAATAATAAAATGTGTACTTGATGTATGTAGTCGCGAAGACAATATTCTTGACCATGTCTTGATTCTTCATTAAATCGTATATTCTTACATTCAACGATGCAGCCAAGGATTATTAGCGCTATTAACATTTTTTTTTTGTTAATATTTTTGTTGTTGTTGTTGTTTTTATTATTAATAATTATTTAATTATGTTTCTATGTCATGATTCGATGTAATAAAAATTAATTTATGAACAACAAATAGTGGTGTGGTTCGGCATGAGTGAGAAATGCTTCAAATTTTGTGTTTGATTGTGATATTCTTATGTATGTGAATGGTCATGATAGGGGTATTCTGTTAAATTTTGTAGTTTGCGTAATTTAAAATTCAGCACACTTCAGGACACGATTTTAGTTATGCTCACAACTTTGTAAACTACTATACTTAGAATCAAAACATTTATAAGGACTGGCATGGTTGAACCGTAGCTAATCGCATAACTTCTTCCTCACTAAATTGAAACCATCTAAAGCTTTGGGCAAAATGGAAAATACCGACAAATTTCCGTTATGTCATTTAATTGTGGAGTACGCAACAAGTCCCCTCCTCTTCTTCATATTCGCACCTTAAACGATAATTACATCAAAAAACACCAAGGGTGTTTTGAGGGTTTTCCTACACTATCTGTCCAACATTCTTTTTTTTGGGGCAGAGGATTTTGGGTTAAAAACTCACTGGGTGGTCGAAGACTATCTCGGCTGGCGAGCACCATTCGTTTTTCGAATTCCAAGAAATACGATGGTAATCTCAGAACACCAATGAATTGTGGTTTCTCGGGCTTTGAAGCAGCTTGATTAGCACCAAGGAGTTTGGTTAATTCGGCGAAAAGTTCTGATTCAAATTGCGTGTTTGGTCAGTTATGATGATTAGCGGAACGGCGTCTCAGAGCCAGTAATTTATCAGGCTAATAAATTTCTTAATATACGTTTGATGGTGGGTGGCATGAAAGCACAATAGTATTAGGCGTGAAATTGTGGCTGAGGAAATCGAGAGCGTTCGAACCGAAAACGCATTTTAAACGTTTCACATTTAACAAAACTCATCGATTTGTTGAAACACCGTCGTTATGTTGTTACGCATTTTTCGATGCCGCGAGGATATCGTCGATGAAAGTGCATACGAAGTTTAAATCATGAGTGGTTTTATTGATAATACGTTAAAACGTTTGTGCGGTATTCGCAAGCCCAAATGGCATGCGTGTAAATTGTAAAAAGCCCAATGGAGTCGTGATTGCCATTTTAAGTACATCCCTCGAAGCCACGAGAATTAAATAATATGCTCTGATGGGATTGCGGTATCGGGTAACGGTCCAATACAGTGACCAAATTAAGTCGTTGATATAGTGTCCGCACGGTGTCCAATCGCTATCTTCCTTTCCTCGTGGTCGAGATATAGGTGAATTAGATGTTGTTACAATATAATGAACCGCACGTAATGTTTTACGGTTAAATCGAACGGCTTATACTGCCCGAATGCATGAGTGAATTTATCGGTGTGAGGTATTGATCTCAACGCGCTGGGGGATCGGGAACTGTTACGTCATCAGCAACAAAATTGTGCTTCATATTGGTGTTGCGCCGCAAATCGTACATTTCTGTTTGGAGATGGGCTATTGTTTCTCCATGTTCAAGATGGCTATCTCGAGTCGCGTAATTCTCACTTCCATTGACATTGCTTCTGTGGTGGTTGACGGGGTCATGTTTCGGTTGAAATTCGTTTATCCTATTAGGGATTGTCGAAATGCTCGGTTTGTTTGAAACGATGGGGAAGAATTTTTAAATTCAGAACCTCATTTTTCGGCCTTTTTCGCTATCCATTTCCTCCGGTTGTGAAAACAAAGAAGTTAACATCGAACTCTCTCGACTACCAACCACAGTAAGACAACTGCTCACAAATGTAATCTGAAATATCGAGTTTCCATTGCCCCTATAGGGAAGGTTAGTGTGTTTTCTGTGTTCATTTATACCACCGATGGTGCAAGCATTGAAGTCAGTCAGTTACCGGTAATCGGTATCGATGTTGTGCGTCATTTGTCGGAGGGTAAAGAAAGTTTTTGAAAACCTGTTGCAGTTGGGCGAGCATAGTTTCCTTTATTTTGTTACTTATTTTTAGAAGCTCTTTTATACCAATGCAACCTATCTAGTTTGCTGGATGTGCGTCTCCACAGTTGACAGTTGCTCCTTGTCAGTGGTTACAATGAAAAAAATGATCGGTGATATTGACAAAAAAGCGGAGTAATATTTACCGAAAAGTGATTAAAAATTGAGCCATACAAGCGCTTTGTATTTACTGCAAATCAATTATTACAACTTGCTGAGTATCTTTTATTATTTTAATTCCACGGTGGATAAGCAATAGTTGCTATTGCTTTGATATATTTACTCTGCACTTTGAAAAATAATTTAGAAATTCTTTGCAGAGCGCATGCTAAATATTGACAGCAATGAGGATAATGGTTTACAATGCGCATTTTAAAATTTGCGAATCGAAAGAATTGTCGCGCTTTAAAATTTACTCTGCACAGAAGCAAACACTCGAAACTTCTAGATTGGAGGAGACAGAATTTAATATTTAACATATTAAAAACCAATTTTAATGAAACTCATTTTTTATAATTAACTAGCTGAGCTGGCGAACTTTTTTTCGCCTCAATTTACTTCGTCCGAGCAAACACTTTTGACCTTCACGAAAATTGATTTTGATGAGAGAAAAATCAAACAACTAAACTCAATTCTCAATAGACGTTTGAGTTAGACGATTGAGTGGCCATTCCATTCACTTTTTTATCGAATTCAACACTAATGGTACACTCAAAAAAATAATTCTGTTTTTTTTACAAATTTTACATCGTAATTTTTTTTCGTAAATTTAACAAAATTTTTGTAAGGTTTCACAAAGTTTTCATTGTAGATTTATCAAAGCGTTCGTAAATAAAACAAATTTCATTTCGTAATTCTGGTTTCTGTACAAATTCACTTTTACAAAGAAATTGAGTATTATTTGCGGGAGAATTTGTAACATACTTTTACAAGTTTCTCTGTAAAAATAACGGAGTGTACCTGATTCATTTTTAGCGTTACAAAAAATTGTGGTATTTTTGCAAACTTTGCATCATACAAAACAACTTGTAAATTTAACAATATTTTCGTTAATTTAACACCAGCTTCGTAAGGCGTTGATTGTAGGATTAACGGATAATCCGTAAATAGAACAAATTTTACTACTTAATTTCAATTTCTTTGCAAAGCCAAATTAACATTGAAATGTATATATGTGATATTTACAAAGTTCTTAATGGTTTTCGCATTTTAAGGATTAAGGAGCTTCTAAATGTATTATAGTTAATATTCCTATCGTTTTTAATGAATTAAACAATTTTATTTTTTACGCACTTAATTTTTAAGATATATAAATATAATAGAGTAATCTTCGCTTTGTATGACGAACATTTAATTATTTCACTTAGGAGCAGCGGTCCAGTATTAGTTATTCAGAAAGGCCTTCCCTGACTTAACTTCATTTCCAAAGATTGTCAGAGAAATATATCTTTTGTGTATATTTTCTTATAAATTAATTGAAGGAAATGCAGAAAGATATTTTTAGAAAAATTTTTATGATGGTGTAGTGGCGTCCATTTTTACAAATTTAATTGTAAGAAAATAGGAACAACTTGTATACTTTACAAATATAATTTGAGTTTCATTTTTAATTACAAGTGTAATCGTAAAATGACGTTAATGCTCCGTAAAATAAACAGCATGTTTTGTAACGTTACTCAATTCTTTGTAATTTTTACGAATATTTTCGTTATTAAAACAATAATATTTGTAAGTTTTACAAAATTGTTTCGTAAAATTAGTACCAGTAATCGAAGATTGAACATGTTTAAACAAAATTATTCATTGTGGTTTGAGCTTATAAAGAGTGCAGTGTGTTTTTAAAAGTATGGATAATAGTGCAAAAAATATGAAAATAAAATACGAGGAAGTAGTGATTTTTTTTCTAAAAAACCGTAATTTATATACAACGGAATTATTTAATGGTAAAAAAGGTTAGTTTTAAAATAAAATATTATTATTTAAATTTACTACAACTAATTGCAATATCACATGTAACGGTAGCTTTGTTGGTTGTTTTGTGCATTATATATATATATATATATATATATATATATATATATATATATATATATATATATATATATATATATATATATGGGATTTTATTATTTATATCTTTAAATAAAACTATCGACGTCTTTTCACATGCGTTCTTTTATTATTTTTCATATAAACTAACTCGGTTACTATCTGTTAAACAAAACGAAAACGATTATTCCCTACAACAACTCAGGGCTGTATAATACAATCAGGGATTCGAAACCCACACTCGTCCATCCTACTCCTCATCCGACCCGGATGATTCAAACGACGAATCCATCCAAGGCTTGATAAACTCGGCTGCTGTTGACATTCTCTTAGGGCCCTCGTGTTCACCTACCCTTTCTACATCGTAGCGTTCATTTTCTTTAATTTTGCACACCTTGTATGGTCCGAAAAATCTTGGCTTCAATTTTAAACCTGGTCCAAATTGAGTTCTCTTTATAGCTAGTAAATCTCCGACTTTGTAGGACGTAGAAACTTTGCGGTTTTTCCTAAATGATCGTCGATTTTCAATTTGTATTTTTTCTATTTGCTTCTTTGCAGTTTCTCTTAAACTATCTCGAGAGTTTCTGAAATTTTTAATAATTTCTTCATTAATAATTTCTTGAATTCTCGTATCAGTTTTCTGATGCATTTTAGTGCCAACTAATAACTCAAACGGAGTAACACTAATGCTTCGATTCAGCGTGTTGTTAAGACTTTGTTGCGTACTTCCGATGAATCTAAACCATCGATCTGGAGTGTCTATCGATAGCTTCGAGAGGACTGATATTATTGACTGATGGATTCTCTCAACTTGGCCGTTACCCCTTGGCAAGCCTGTAGTTATCGCAACATGTTCGATACCTTCGACTTCGCAATACTCCTTGAATTCGTTGCTTGTAAATGCGGTTCCCTTATCAGTCACAATGCGCATTGGATTACCAAACACTTCTCTATGCTTTTGGAGTTTCTCCAACACTTCCTTCGACGTTGTGGATTTCGTCGCATATATCCACACAAACTTCGTAAAACCATCTATCATTACTAACACATGATTATATTGCTTCTTAGTTGTCGCCATTGGCCCGAGATGATCTAAATGTATAGTATGAAGAGGTAGATTTCCCTTTTCGATTGGATGTAAGTATCCTTCTTGTTTACCCATTTTTCGGTTGCACAAGATATACTGAACGCAATTCTTGACACTTGTTGTAATCTTGTCAGACATCTTTTCAAACCAGAAATCTCGTTCGATCAACTCTTGCACCTTGCGTACACCGTAATGACCAATTTCGTGATTACGCTTTATAACCTCTGCTTGCATTTTACGCGGGACGACTAACAGTTGGTTACCATCTTTTATTTTGTACAAAAGATCACTCTCTACCATAAAATCTTTGTATAGGCCATTCTCAAGTAATTTTATCACTGCAGCGATGAACCCGTCACTTTGCTGAGCACACTTCAAACGTGAAACAATATCGTCGTCAACAATTAGAACAGGATTGCGTGAGAGAGCATCAACGTGTTTCATTCGGGTACCTGGTCGGTGATTAATTTGATAGTCGAATTCTTCTAGAGACAACGCCCACCTTGCCACTCTAGTCGTCAAACTTGGTTTTTTCATCGTCATCTCGAAAGCGGCACTATCCGTTATAATTTTAAAATGCGTGCCAATCAAATAAACGCGAAATTTTTTAAGTGCGTAAATTATGGACAACACTTCCAACTCATAGCTGCTATATTTCTTCTCTGCGTCTGTCGTCTTGCGGCTTGCGTAATAAATTGGGTGGAACTTTCCATCGTCATGCTGTTGCATCAATATGGAACCGTAGCCATGCATTGAAGCGTCTGTATGAAGCTCAGTGGGCAGCCCGTGTCTAAATAATTGAAGCACAGGATTACCCGTGAGATGTCGTTTTAGCGAATTAAACGCCATTATCTCTTCCTCTCCGAACACAAAATCCACACCCTCCCTCAACAAATCGCTTAATGGCCTGGCGATCACCGAATAATTGTATACAAATTTGCGAAAATATCCCGTCAGACCGAGAAATTGCTGAATCTGTTTCTTTGTCATGGGCTGCGGAAAATTCCTCACGGCCCTCGTCTTGCTTTCCGATGGACTTATCTTCCCGTCATGAATAACATGTCCGAGATATTCCACTCGTCTAACAAGAAATCTGCACTTCTTCCAGTTAATATCGAGTCCATATTCAGAAGCTAATTTCAGTACAATTTTCAAATTTTCAATCGCTGATTCATTATCGGTAGCCAGAATAATGATGTCGTCTAGATAAAGCGACAAGATGTTATTCACGAATCTCATGAATACACCAGGACTGTTACATAGCCCAAATGGTACTTTCCTAAATTGGTACTGCCCCGTTGGTGTCACAAACGATGTATATTTGCGACTTCCTTCTTCAACAGCGACATGGAAAAATCCGTTTCTTAAATCGAGCAAACTAAATACCCGAGCTTCTTGTATTCGATCCAACTGATCCTCTATCAGCGGAAGGGGGAAGCGGTCTTTAACAATTTGGCGGTTAATCTTCCGGTAATCCACGCACAAACGTTTTGAGCCGTCTTTCTTTGAAACCAAAACAATTGGACTAGAGAACTCAGATGAACTAGGTTCAATTATTCCGCTTTTCAGCCAATCTTCCACTATTTTATCAACCAGCTCCATCTCGTAAATCAACAAACGTCTTGGATTCTGACTAATTGGCGTTTCATCCTTCAATATTATTTTGCAGTTTACATCTGAAGTCTTCGTCGGTGTTGGTGAATACTGCTGATATAATTGCTTAACGACCTGAGCATCACTTCGGTCGATAATATGCGTAACATCAATAATTTCATCTTTAACTTCTGATAGTATCGCACAAAATTCGTCGTTTTTACGGATATTCACACCGTTCTCATCGATAATCACTTTTGCTTCACAAAGCAGATCACAGCCAATCAAAAGATTTACGGGGATAACATCGTTAGGCACTACATGCACCGGCACATGGAAATTGTCACCGTTAATAAGGATATCTGCTTCAAATTTTCCAAATGTCTCAATCTTCTTACCAGCAAGTCCCGTCAACGTTGATCTGGATTTCAGAGGTTTCATAGTATTCAAATTCAAATATACGTCAGATCGGATCAAATTTACGGAACTTCCCGTATCTATCAGAGCACACACTTTCATATCGTCAATTAATACGTCAATTTTCATTCGATGTTCTTTTGTCGTACACAAGCTAACATTCGTTTTCGATAAAGTAGAACACTCGAAACTTTTGTGTCCAAACGCATTACACTTAAAGCACCGTACGCCATCAGATTTCCTTTGACAATCCTTCGACAGATGACCGTATTCATTACAGTTGTAACACTTATTCTTATTACGTCGGGGATTTATTGATTTATTACCACTCGGCACTGGTTGCTCCAGTTGTTGATTAGATTTAGCATTATTTAAGGTAGCCTTGTTCTTTGATTTAATTTTTAATTTTTCAAATGCTTCATACTTTACTCGAAGATCTTTAAAATTTTTAGCATCAAATAACCAAATCTTATTTGAATCCTCAATACAGACACCATCAATGATGTATTCCAAAATTACTTCGTTCTCGATGTCAGCCAATGCACCAATTTCGCGCATACGCAAAATGTACTGATGTATAGTTTCATCTTTTCCCTTTTTAGTTTTTATTAGCATCTGGTGAACAGTAGCGCTACTAACATTCACATGAAATTCGTCGAGTAACACTTGTTGCAATGATTCCCAATCCTTTGCGCTCGAAGAACGTAACAGCATCTTGGCTGTGCCCGTCAAAAGTCGCTTTGCATACACAAATCGCTGTAAATTACTCCAACCTAATAGTTCTGATGTTTCACAAAACTCTATCAACCACTTTTTAATTGGATAGTTGTCATCGCCGCTAAATTTTGATACCGAATCTTCAACGTCTTTAAATGCGAAATTAGTTTTCTCGGTATACATATCAGCATTACTTCTACTTTCCAATTCCGAACCGCAAACATTTCTTGTAAAATTGTCCTTGATTAGCGTCATCGCTCGTTCAAAGCGTTGAATTAATTCATTACGCTTTCCATCCGTACTAAGCCCCAACTTGGATAGCTCTTCCTTCATGGCTTTTACCGTTTTTGTTTGAAATTCTTCCATTTTAAACAAAACTTAATTCAATAATTGAATGTTTTCCCGTTTTAAATTCTCTCAGAATTTTATGAAAACCAATTATCCGTCACGTCTATTAACTAGATCTCGGTTGAGCCCCCAAAATGTGGGATTTTATTATTTATATCTTTAAATAAAACTATCGACGTCTTTTCACATCCGTTCTTTTATTATTTTTCATATAAACTAACTCGGTTACTATCTGTTAAACAAAACGAAAACGATTATTCCCTACAACAACTCAGGGCTGTATAATACAATCAGGGATTCGAAACCCATATATATATATATATATATATATATATATATATATATATATATATACATATATATATATATATATATGTATGTATATATGTATATATATAAATATATATATATATATATATATATATATATATATATATATATATATATATATATATATATATATATATATATATATATATATATAAATATATATATATATATATATATATATATATATATATATATATATATATTTATATATATATATATATATATAAATATATATATATATATATATATATATATATATATATATATATATATATATATATATATATATATATATATATATATATATATATATATATATATAACTCAATGTCAACTAAACAACATAAATAATATATTTAGCGTTTTGCATATATATTTGAAAATGTAAATAATAAGTAAGTACATTTGCCTGAAATATCTAAAGGATAAAAATTTCCTATTAATAATCAAATAACAGAAAATAGCAAAATGGCATACCAATTTTCAATGAAAGCAATTGTAAAGGTGTAATATTTCTTTTACAATTTCAGTTTAAAAAAATATTTGAAAGAGGACCTCCTAGAACATGCAATTAGATTAGGCGATTATTATAGTTTTCTATTACAACATTAGAAAATAACTAGAATTTTTTTCATTTTATTCAGGAAAATCCATTTTTAAACATACCCATATAATAACTGCGATTTTTTTTTTCTAATAATTATTTTTAGAGAATGTATTTTACAACTCGAAAATTCAAAAGATCATCAACCGGCCAACTTGATAACAGATTTGATTATATTTTCCGAAGCAAATTGATAATTTGTCCAACGGAGACTGTTTAAAAATAAAAACAGAACTCAAAAATCTTCGAAGTCCTAGAGAGCTGGTAAATGAAAATGAAAAGCAATATCCTCGCTAAGAGTGAAATACTTTCTCACTAATAACGGTAAAACAATATTGAATATGTTTAATGATTGGCCTATTTTTATAAACCCGATTGTGCCAGAATTGGTAATATATGTATATTGAAATTCTAACATTATGTTTTAACACCTAACTTTACAGGTCGAAATAGATTTTAACTCTGCATAGCCTGGGAAATACATCGATGGAGTAATGCAAAGGAGCCTAATTAATGAACAAAAAACTGGATATAAGTTCAGGTAATACTTATTGTTTACTTCACTTTATTGAAATTATGTAAATTTATTATCATTTAATTAAAAATCAAAGCGGCCAAACTGTACAGTGGTAACCGCTTTGGCGTTTAAATCAGGAAGTACCAATTAAGTAATTACCGTTTTCTTTTAAAAATTAATTCTTTTAACTAGCCTTTTAGCTAGTTATCAAAAATAATAGTAGAGTAGAAAAAATACAATGGGGCCGATTTGAAACCCAGAATTAACCCTAATAGCTAATACACAAGATCACAACCAATATAAAAAAAATTATCAAAATACTAACCAACAATTATTTCTATTTCAGATAGATTCAACATAAATATTCTACAGTTAATTTCTTGTGTAGTACCGCCTTCCGTGAAAAATAATTTTAAGTTCAATTGCGTGAGTTGAGTTACAGTAAATCATCCATAAAAGATAGCCAGGCATGGTTCATCCGTACCCATCTATTTAGTCCGTTCATCCATAGACGCCATACGAGCTGCCAAAAGCGATAAAACGAACAAATGATATTTGGATGGAACAAATCATTAAGTTACAACCAATATTGTTTGGTATTGAAAGTGAAATGAACGTGCATTGGTCATATTCATTGATGATCAGAAATGTACTTGTGGGAATTTTTAAAAGAGTTTGGATAAGATATTAAAAACCTATCAAGCTTTTCAACTTGAGTAGGGATATTTATTCAAAGATATTTTGGGAAATAAATACGAAATACGATCAAGATGTGCCAAGTGTAATTACGATCTACATAATAAAATTGTAATCGAAATTAAATAGTTTGTATATTGTATATAAAACAAATGAATTAAAATAGTTTTGAAAACCATTTGATTATCAAAATTTCAAATGACAATAATAAATGAAGCGATTCTTGAAATTTAATTTACCTAATATGATTATAATTATTAATAAATGATTAAAAATAATTAAAAAAATATTAATGATAAGGAAGGCTAGTTTAATACTTTTATTTATTAAAGATTTGTAACTTTTGTATTGCAGACTTTTGTATTTTATGTTGAAATATGAAAGCAATAAAAAAATTTAATTAAAATAAATTTTAAATTTGTAATATTTTTGTTTATTTCAGGATTTATATATATATATATATATATATATATATATATATATATATATATATATATATATATATATATATATATATATATATATATATACGAGTATATATATCAACCAATAAATGTAAATACAACAGCTTGCCTTTGTAATTTTTACAAACTAGCTTCGTACAGTTAACTGTTCTAGTTGTTAAATCAACAAATGTGACTTGTAAATTTTACAAATTGTATTGTAAATTCTACAATTTGCTTTGATAACTGCACAACCACGTTTTATAGATTTAACAAAAAAAAACTGTAATTGTACAAATAAATCTGTAAACAATTTGTTTACATTATTGCTTTGTAAATATTACAATAGTTTATGTATACTGAAACCGGACAAGTGGTGCAGTGGTTAAAGCTTCGGCACTTGGACCGGGAGGTACTGGGTTCGAATCCCATCAGAGGCTAGATGCAAATCGAATTTTCATCATCAATTACAATCGGTGATGTTAATAAACACAACTAAGACCCTCTGATGGAGTGCAGAATTCAGCGCCGACCCACCGTCCATGTCAATGTACAGGTTGACATGGAGCTTGCAATGTGCAGGTGGTATACTGTAGTTGTGTGAGTAGGTGAATAGGTGAATGGGTTAATGATGTGGCGTGAATGCGTGGTATCACAATGGGCCAAACAAATGGCCTAAGTGTCAACCACTGAAACCTAACCTAACCTATGTATACTGAACGACATGCTTTGTACCAGATTTTACGAAACACGAGGACACATTTTACAAAATATCTCGAAATTTCCTGTAATTAAAAATGGTTGTAAAATTAACAAATTAAAAACTGCTATATTTACGAAATGCAGCGTTGGCTGAAAACGTACAGTTTTTTTTGTTGATTTTACAGTGTTTTTTTTTGTTAAAATCGCCGGATTTTTTTTTGAGTGTAGGTTTATGGTTGCGTTCGGTCATTTGTTCGACCAATCATCTTTTGTACAAAAATCCAGAATCTTCATTTTTGAGCAATATGATTGGTGGAAAAATTGTCAGAATTATCCCAATGTTCATCGTTCTGAAATAAATATAAACGCGTTGGCGTGCTTCGTGATATGATTCGCCCAATACTTTCGTTACGGTTCTCAAATGCTGAAACGATGTTGGACTACGAACATTTATCAAAAGCAATCACATTATTTGTTGGATTCACTGTGTATATTCTGCCTGATGCATCGCTTGAAAACACATTTGGATGTCCAAGTACTACTTGTCCTATTTTACGACGTTCAAATTGTTTTCGGGAGGGTTTCAAGTGTAGTAACGTGGAACTTTGGAATACAGTAATGTTTTAGCAAATTCATCGACACAAAGAAAAAAGTTAATGTTGTCTCTGGTGGCTGTGCTGCCTGTTCAGCATTTCATGAATTGGAAAAGTGAATATGCGCCTCATTGCAGTTGATGTATTTTCCCATTTAATCTGCTTCATTTCATCTAAATTATTTGTTGGTGCTACTCTGAAAACGGCCATATCGCCTGCTTTATTTACATATTTGCAAATGTATTTTATTGATTTAACTGAATTGGAATATCCTACATTTATATGAGCTTT
This sequence comes from Nephrotoma appendiculata, assembly GCA_947310385.1. Lineage (NCBI taxonomy): Eukaryota > Metazoa > Arthropoda > Insecta > Diptera > Tipulidae > Nephrotoma > Nephrotoma appendiculata. The sequence continues at coordinate 64,968,969 of OX371225.1, forward strand.
GTAAATTTTTGGTAATAAAGGTGAATATGGTACTATCCAACGGTTATCAATTTCAATGTTAGTTTAGTATTTTCCATTATGTGCAAAGGAGCATCGCTTGTAATCGTTTCAGGAAATAATTGTCTGGGACATCTTTTAAAGCATTTATCATCGATCATATAAATGGTGAATTTATGTTTAATGCTCCGCATGGGTCATGTGCCATATTTTGAATAACAATTTGGAAAAGTTCAGGATCATTTGTTGAGTCGGGTATTTCTGCAGATATAATGTTGTCGATTTCATTTGATTGAATTTTGTTCATGCTCCATATAAGAATATGAGCGTGTGGCAGTCCTCGCTTTTGTCATTCAATTGAGTACATCCAACATCAAACAGAGCCAAAAACGTTGTGTTTTACAATAATATCAATCAAAGATTTTAATTTCTGTTTAAACACCCGTACAGTGATGTCATGTCGATTAATAGGAGATACACGTTTCAATTGATCATTTCGATGTTGTAAATAATGATGTCTCTTGGTTCGAATTGATCGCCAACAATGACGATGGCGCCTTCATTTATTGTTGGAGCATTCAATCGTCGGGACTGCTCACCAACCGCTGTTTTATCAGCTCTTATAACTATTTTGTGACTGTCGACTGTTATTTGGCCAATTGCAGTTTTAAAAAATTTTACTAATTCAGTGTACTGGAATTTTGCAAAGACTGAACAATATCGCGGTGTATTCTCGAAGTAATTGCACATCTTGTGTCGACTTCGTGATCATTATTTGCCAGAAAATGTATTTGAAGAAATTTGTGTTGTTCGTCTGGAATTGATAATAAGGAACCTGCAGTATCAAATATCAGTTCTTGGACTTTAAATGATGACATAAAGTGATCAATAATGATATTATTTGCTCCGAAGGGAGTCATTAGGAAGCAAATGTTATATTTTCGAATATTGTTTAGAAATTGTCTTGATTGTGGCGTCGTTCCTGATACCAATGATAAAAGCGGTTCTGGAGGGATGTTTAATGGTGTCAGTTTTACTTTGCTATTAACGCAACACAACCCTGATGGTTTATTTTTGTATTTTAATGCTTTACAATGCAAGCATACGTGATCTATATTACCAATATCAATTTTACGAAGTTAATTGTATTCAATTATTGAATTATATAGAAATGCAAGTAGATTAAAATTAATTCGATTAGTATTGTATCTTGCGGAACGTACTCGTATTTGGCTATTGCTTTGTTTATCGTGTAAAAATTGTATAACGGCTGAATCCTGCATTATATATCGAATGTTTTGAACACCATCCAAAGAATTTAAAAGTACAGAATGAGTGTAAGCAACTGTCAAGTGTCACAAATTCGGAGGGTAAAAGAGAAAGCATCTAAATCAACGGGATTACAAAAACAAAAAAATCTATAAGAACCCCACACCAACAACCAAAATTGTTTTCTTAATTTTTTCTTATTTATAACTTAAATTAAGGATAAATTTACCACAAATCACTAGCTTCTTATCACAATTTACATTTTATTTTATATAAACACTTGGTAAACTTACTGATGGTACGATATTCCTTTCTGTATTTTCTTAGGCGTGTTTTGGCATTTTTTCACAATACACTTCATTTTACATAAAAGTCTGTAATTTTTATTACCAATAATGCACCACTATATAAACCACTAACTATTTGATAATGTTTTAATTAATATTTTTAAAAATTAATAATTTATAATTTTACTGCGCAAAATTAAAACGTCACATCATACAAAAACAACAACTGGTTTGAAGGGTTCTTATTTTGAGATATTAGTAAGCCACCTGCATTTTTTATATAACCATCCTGCTCTGGTTTGTGACAGATGAAATAGCAAATTTTATATGGGTAAAATCTTGACACCCGTTCTACAGTTTTAAATTCTTTGGCACCATCTATGTGGTAATAGGCAATGTTCAGTGAAATACTAGCCGTGTTTTTTTATTAGCGCCCGATAAATTTATCCCGAGCACCCAATTTTCTATGTCAAACTTGCATATAATTAATTTATTTAACTCCAAACTATTATTTTTCATTCAACTTTTTAGTTAAAAATCGGCATAAAAATATTTTGCCGCTATCGGGACCGCTATCCATTTCAATGGGAAATTTGAAAAGGCCTTTTTTGTAAACCCCTGAAACCATTAGAAACTTAATCTTAGAATAAAAATTTAAAGTGCTGGAAGAACGAATGTGAAGTTATCCTCGGATTCTATCCCCGAAATTAAAAAAAATTAATCAGGCAACACCAACATCGTTATATACCTCTAACTCTTGTGTGAAGTTAGCCCCGCCCCGTTCATCTTGGACCAAAAATAATATTTTAATTCGACATGTTGCGAAAAGTGACGTAAGGGTGTGGCCATCTCAAAATAATATAGTTCTGATCCGAGAAGTTAATACTTTTTACATGTCCAATTAAAGTATTATTTTTGGCTCAAAATGCAATTATATGAAAATATTTTGCTTGGAATCTAATTTCACTAGGCTGGAACGGTACGAATTTTTCATGTTTTCATAAATGTGAGATATGTGTTTTCCATCTTTTGATCATAATGACAAATTTATTAGCCAATTTAAAAATTAATTTACTTCATTTTGTTCAATTATTACATTTATTTTGTGTGTTTTCCGAATTAAAATAATTTTAATAGATTTTTTTTTCATATAATAAAATTCGGGGATAACTTCACATATAAAGTGTATTTGGAATAAAATATAATATAAAAACGGGGCGGGGCTAACTTCACAAAAGAGTTACACGGATATAATTATGTTAGTGTTGCCTGATTTATTTTTTAATTTTGGGGATAGAATCCGGAGATAACTTCACATAAGTGCACCAAGATGAATTCTTGTTTATAACGTTAAGTCAAAATAAATGTCAATTATTATATTTTAGGTGATAAATGTTTGTTTTATGTATGCATTTATTGTTAATTTTCATGGTATAGCGACACCAGTGAACAATAGCCGCAATTTCAGTAGAAATTATCCATTCGGCTCCGAATAGTGCACGAATAATAAAACATGGCTACTGTGTACAAAATAATTTATTCATGTGTTCAAAAATTTCCGTTATGCTAATTTATGAATTTGTCAAAATGTTGTTATTCTCGCAGAAAATTTAAAATGTTCAACTTTTGGTTATTCACGGAGAATTAAATGTAGACAATGACCGTATATTATTAGCCGTGTTTTATTATTCGAGCACTATCCGGAGCCGGATGGCAAATTTGGTGTCGCTAAACCATAAAAACCATAAAAATTAAAAATAAATACATACATAAAACAAACATTAATCACCTGAAATATACTAAACGACATTTTGACATGACGTTATAAAACAAGAATTCATCTTGTTACATTTTAAATTCTTATTTAGCGTGTTTTTTTATTAGCGCCCGATAGATTTATCCGGAGCAGCCAATTTTCTAATTAATTTATTTAACTCCAAACTAAGATTTTTCATTCAACTTTTTAGTTAAAAATCAATAAAAAAATATTTTGCTCTACCTATTTATCGGGAGCCGCTATCGGGAGCGCTATCCATTTCATTGGGAAATTTGAAAAAACTTTTATTTAATCTTACTTAAACTGAAACTTAATCTTACAGTAAAAATTTAAAACCTAGCAAGATGAATTCTTGTGTATAATGTCATGTCAAAATAAATGTCAATTAGTATATTTCAGGTGATAAACGTGTTTTATTGATGAATTTAGTTTTAACTTTTATAGTACAGCGACACCAGTGAATAATAGCTGCAGTTTCAGTAGAAAATTGCCATTTAGCGCCGGATAGTGCTCGAATAATAAAACACGGCTATTGTAACACTATTTTCTGTAGCAACACAAATGTTGATCTATTTTTGATCTTTTTTTGATTCAAAATGGATTTGTTTACATTTTTTATCTATTTTTTGAAAATGGATCAAAAATAAAATCCAAAAAATTTGTTGGATTTTTTTTTTGATCCATTTTCAAAAAAAAAGACAAAAAATGTAAACAAATCCATTTTGAATAAAAAAAGATGAAAAATAGATCAAAATTTGTGTGCCACAGAAAATAGTGTAAGATCAAGTTTCTAATGGTTTCAGGGGTTTACAAAATAAAGGCCTTTTCAAACTTCCTATAAATGGATAGCGGGCCCGATAAATAGGTAGACCAAATATTTTTATATCGATTTTTAATTAAAAAGTTTAATGAAAACTCTTAGTTTAGAGTTAAATAAATAAATTACAATAAGAGGTTTTATGATGAAGAGGTTTTTATGATTTTGTTGGTATTTTTTGTATTATTTTAAATTAATATTGAAAACTCTGGCCGTTTTGTTTAATCGATGACGGCAAAACCTTCTGTAAGGTGTACACTAATCATGGCCTACAGAATATACGTATAAAAATTTATCAAAATCGAATAGTTCTCGAGTAGTAGAAACTGTCACTTCCGATGGACCGATGATTTCGATCAAACGTTAGAAAAACCTTCTCACAGCCCATAGATATCAAATGTATAAATTTTCATTAAAAACAGTTTTTATCCAATTTATTAAAAAAAAAAAAAAAAAAAAAAAAAAACTTAAAATGGAAAGTTTTCTATGGAAGCTGCAACTTCCGGTGGGCCGATTTCGACTACGCCTTACAGAAACAATCTTAACGACCCACCCATAGAACACATGAATAAATTTTTATCAAAATCAGTGTTGTATTTCTTGAGTTTTTCGATCGAAAATCTGCTATGGAAGCTGTTACTTCTGGTGGACCAAATTTCACACCAACAGTTCTCACGACCAATGAATCATAAGCGCAATATTTTGTCAAAATCAGATCAGTATGCTGCCACTTCCGGTGGGCCGATTTCAATAAAACCTTAAAGATACACTCCTCACTACCCATAGAATATAAATTGATTGATTGATTGATTGATTAGTATGTACGGCCAAGACTAAGCAGGGATCCCGGATACGCCGGGCCTACCGTACACACTTTTTTACACATAACAAGATGGTGAGATAGGTTGTTAAATCTGATAGACTTGACCCGGTTACAGACACCTAAGTCAATAGTTAGTAAATTGTTAAGCACAAGACAGCACAGTTATTTTTGTTTTATGGTACAAATGTTCAGCAATCAGAATCCTGAAAAACTTTTAATAAATAATTAAGTAGCCATACATAATAGTAAATTTCCTGGTAAAAAACATTATTATTGTGAGTTGAATTTTCCATAAACTAAATTAAACTAGTTCTCCAAAAACATTGTGCAACACTAAGTAAGATTAAGCCCGGTTAACCCGGGCGCAATCAGCATCCTAAAAAAATTCATAATTATAATTAGTAATTTATAATTAATTGAGTTGCAGTAAATTTCCTGAAAAACTGTCACTATTATGAATTAAATTACACTTGAATAAAATATATGTAATGTCATGATTAGTATTAACTCAATTAATTCGGCTCTCTTAAACCAAACCAAATCAAAACAAAATAAATCGAATCCAGAAATCACCAAATATTGTAGAACTCGTATCGACTTTTCCATCTCCAACTGATAGAATCTTTGTGAATCTGTTGATTTAATGGATCTATTTATAAAAATAGTAAAAAAAAAAAAAAAATTAAAGGACAATATCACTTAACCTTGCCATTCCTATCTATGTATAATACAAATGTTTATTTAAAAAATAAAAATAAAGTGACCAAATGAAATCTGGTTTCTAAAACAGCTAATCTGAAATCTGTAAGGTAATATATCAATAATGAATGTTTAGCACAGTTTTAGAGCCCCAATCCCTAAAAGTTAAACCAGAATTAAACTTTAGAATAAAAATTTAAAGCAATCAGGAATCTGTAAGATAACAGAACTAATAAAAGTGTAGCTAGCACAACTGTTGGATCCTTGATAACTAAATAATCCAATCAATTATTCAACGTTTGAGTATAAAATATATGATTCAGTAAATATTAAAATAAGACATTTGAAAATATTCTATGGTTGTCAACTGTATTAGCTAAAACCTTCACAGTCTCCCAAAACAAACTAGAACATAATTTAATTAAATAAATGCCATGATCGTTGACAAACTATCTAAGTATGTACATCAATATTTAACTGCATTTTAAATTTACTCTGTAGCTTCCAATTTATCTGTAATTTCAAACTGAAATATCGGCTGAAATATCAAATATATTATCAACCCGATAGCCATTATGATTCCTTCCCTATCTGCTCCTCGGACTTTTATTTCCAATTAGAAAGCATTACGGCTTCAAAGATCTTCTGTAATCAAAAATGTTCATTAGAACACAATATATAAGCTCAATCAGGAACTGCAATGAATAATAGTATTAACGATAAACATTTGATAAGCCGGATCACTCTAAATTGCAATCCAAATTAAAACAAATAAATATAATAAATTAATTCTCAAACGCTTAATAAAATTGGATAAAGGAGTATTAGTAAAATTAGCTAGTCTCAAAATCAAATTGTGGAAAGAATCATTCCCACAAATAACCATAGTAAAATTCACCAAGAAAAATATGTAATGTTTATAAAGGAGTGCTCGATACCCGCACTTCTAAAATAAAAACTAAACACACTGTAACCCATAAAGTTATTTCCGAATCAAAATACACGGTAACCATGCGATCTCCCGCCAACATCACTAATTAACAACATTTATGCTTAACAAAGCCGTAATGAATCCACGACAGATTATAAACGAATCATGGTAATCACTCAGCTCAAAATTTCATTGTACGACTGATAATCCTAAAACCTTAAAAATGACCCCACTCCCGCAAAACTGACGGCAAACCTCATCAAAAACATCCATAACATTCAGCAGTGCGTAATTTGGACATACAAATCTGAACCTCAGACAAAGGTTCTATAAACCGCCAAATTTGCATTCTTATAGTAATAATTGAAAACTAAGCCAACGAGAACACATAGGTTCCCAAGCGGTCACCCATCTAAGTACTAACTATGCCCAATGTTGCTTGACTTCATTGATCAAACGTGAACCGGTATGTTAAATATGGTATCGTCGGGATCCCCCCGTTATTCATCTTTCCAAAATCCATTTTGCTAAAATCCGTAGTTTTTTATAAAAATCCTCTTTTGACAAAATCGATTGATGTTGAAACCCATGATTGTTGAAACCCTTTTTTGTTATTTTCCAATTTTAACTAAATCCATTTATGACTCAATCCACTGTTGTCAAAATCCTCTAGTACAATGTCACTAAACTCATGATCGTACAAATAAAATAAATTTCGTATTTCCATGAAAAAAAATCCAAGAATCCATGAAAAAAAAATTCGAATCCATCGTTTTTGTTATTTTTGTCAAAATCCATGAAAAAACCATCGAATCCATCACCCCTGTTATTTTTTACAAGCCCGGGCTTGTAAACAATAACAAAAACGATGGACTCGATGGTCCCTTCATGGATTCTGACAAAAGGGATTTTGACAAAAATGAATTTTAACAGAAATGGATTTTGTCAAAAATGGATTTTATCATAAATGGATTTTAAAAAGGATGGATTTTGTCAAAAGATGATTATGTCAAAAATGGATTTTGTCAAAATGGATTTTGTCAAAAAGGATCGTGACATAATGGATTTCGTGGGTAACCCGGTATGGTCGTTGTCTTAGTCACAAATGTTTAATAATACAACAAATATGTACTACAAAAAATATGTACTACTGCAAATATGTAAGGTACATTTGTGGCTGCTTGAGGCGGGTCTCTATGATCTGACACTTCGACTTTCATGTTATTTGAAGACTTTGTGAAAGAAAATTGCGTTGAAATATTTTACCGACCAGACTATAGTCATACTTGTTCTGAATGTATCCTTATGTATCCTCTTGTATGTTATAACTTAGATGGCCACTTGGATTTGCGAGATTATCAGGATCACTAGCAATAACTTGAAAAACGGGAGATCCTATAGTTGCATTGCGTGTTGATCGTGTGTTCCTCACTACCCATAGAATATAAATTAAATATAAATTAAATAATATAAATTAAATTTTTTATAAAAATCGGTGCAGTAGTTTTCGAGTTAATCGATAGGAAAACTCTTACGAAAGCTGCTACTTCCAGTGGAACGATTTTGACCAAACTTTACAAAAACCATTCTCACGACCCATAGAACATTTATTTCCAAATTTTTATCAACATCGATGCAGTAGTGCTTGAGTTTATCGCTTACGAACCAACACCTTTCTTTTATGTATGTATACATAGAGATTATTGGTAATAACTCCAAATTTGGGTTTACACAGCAAAATGTGTAAATATGTCAGAGCAAACTTTTTCAGTGTAGTTCGTATTAAGGATATATTCTCGAACCGATCGCAAGCGTGTTAAGCAAGATAACACAGCTGTATTTCCAAACTGGTACCCTCGATAAAAGTGACAGTCGCAACTCGTAAATTTTTTCTTATTATTTTACGACGCCGATTTTTGAATAGTTGATAAATTTAACACATTTTTTGTGCAGTGTCGCTTTATGTAAAGCACCGCAATGTTCATGATTCATGAATTGAGCATTTGTTTAGAAAGGCCGACCAAAAGAAGCAAAGCATTTCCACCTCAATTAATTGTATTTACGTATTTATTTACTAAGAGTTCTTTTTTTTTTATAAAATTAATATTCTGAATATTCTCTAGGTTTGTACATCTCTTAACCCTTTCAGACCTGGAGATTTATTTTAACAGTTGTGTAGAAAGTTACATTCATTTTTAATTAAGTTTAGGTCGTATAATTCAAATCTTTGATCAAAATTTAATTCCGGCTGCTAATAGCCAAGTTACGGCTTGGCAACATATGTTGCCAAATGGACCGGATGGTTGTAAAAAAAATTTTTTTTTCTAAATATTTATTTCAAATCTACAGAATTTTATCACATTTAAATTCACTATTTGTGTGTTTAATCACAGATTATTCATATTTACATTTAACAAATTCAATTTATATACATATACTTATACATACGAATTCAAATATAAAATTAATAAAATTAAAAAATCAGTACATTCTTATACAAACATATTAACTTATATACTAATTCTTTCAACAAATAATAATAATAAAAATATTTTGTACTTAGAAATTATCACAAGAAAAGTTATCACTTTGTATGGAATAATAGAAAGCAGTTGTTCTTTCCATTTAAACATAAATGTAGCTTGCATTTAGTACAAACTACACGTGATCGCGATAAGCAACCTGGCCGTTTACATCTAAATGCCGAATGTGAATCTTCAAAACTTGGAAGATGGTTGTAACCATCAAAACGAATATCAATCGCTGGTGTTGTTTCATGACTTCGTCGAACGTTATCGGAACCTTCAGGGCATTCTGTATTTTCGGATTTTCGTTTCTTGTTTGAAATTTTAACATTGGTTAAGCTTTGGGCTAGATTCATTTTAAAGTCGATGAGCGTTAGTATGTCATTGCGCTTAAGTTTATTGATCTCACATTCCCTTTTATACTCCAGGTAACTTGCGCAAACAGCAAAATCTATGAAGTGAGTTATTACACGTAGTGTCCATTTTTTCGATTTTATGAATATTCTATAGTAACTCATAAATTGATCAAAAAGATCTACACCGCCCATTCCTCCATTATATTTATTAACTATTGAAGGTTGTTTAATCTCCACATATTTTTTGGCCTTCTTATCCCAGCGTCTAACATCTTGTGATTCACCTATTCTACAAAAGTTAGAAGCCAGATGCACGGATCGATTGTCCTGCCACTTCACCAAGACAATGTTCCCGTCTCGATTTGTTAATTCCTCAGCGCTTCCTCTGCCCTGTTTTTTCAATGCGGCGTCATTACTGAGCTGAGGATTGTTGAAACGATTCACCCGAATTGTTCCAGCAGCATTTATTTGTTTCTGGGATAGAAGTACAAATAATTGATAGGTTGAGAAATAATTGTCGAAAAAAATGGTGTGTCCTGTTGATTTAAGTCGATCAATTAAATGAGCCACAACTGCAGAACCGAGTCCTAATTGAGCACGATCAAAACTCGAAATTTCTGTTTGAGTGCCCTGATACAGTACAAAATCGTACGGATATCCCGATTGTCCACATAACATAAAAACTTTAAGGCCCCAAGGGCACGGCTTGCCTTTTATGTACTGCTTAATACTTAGTTGCCTTTTAAAAGGTATTATTTGTTCGTCCACGCACACTAACTCCTCTACTGGCATTTCCAAACACCGTCGACGAACACAATCGATCAATGGCCGCACTTTTACGAATTTATCCGTGCAATTAGGTGGTATTTTCGTATTGTCCATTATATGGATATTTGACCTTAGCCAGAAAAACCTATCCCTCGTCATTACTGACGCTACAGATCGAACTTCTAGCTCACGACTCCAGTACATGCGGCAACTTGGTACTTTTATAATACCCATTATCATATGAATACCAAAAAATTTCATTACTTCATCTGGTGTAGTGTGTTTGAAAGAAGTGCGGCCATTTTGAATGGCATACATATTTGTGTATTGGGCAATTTCTTCATAAAGTTGAAATGTTATATATTGTTGAAAAATTTGAAGTGGTGTTCGAGATCCCACAGGCGAAGGAATCAGATCAGCTGTTGCGAATGGAAAGGATGTTGCCTGAAATGGTCGTCGTCTCCACGTTATATCTTTTTTATCAGTTAATTTATAACTTTTCTGCTCGTCAATAAATTGAATTTCATTCATTGGTTCAATGTCGATAAATTCGGTTTCACTTGTCTCATTTGTAACTTCCATGTCATTATCATTCACAACATCTAAACTATTATGGCCCTTACGTTGAGGAATTTTTTCAATATCATTACCATCAATGATATATTCTGATTCAATATCCGAATCATCATCCATTATCAAATCTGCAGCTTCCCCCAGAGTGTAATATTTAACGTAACTGGACATTTTATCTACAAAATCTAGAGCAATATGATTGTTTTAATTACCTTTTATATGATTTGGCAACAAATGTGCACATGGCAACATATGTTGCCATTACACTTCAGAATATTTGGCAACATATGTTGCCACTACATAAAGCTGTTTTATTTATATATTAATATTGAAATATTGTACAATTCTAAATAAAATTGATTCATAACAAACCAATAATATTAAAAACAATCAATTTCGTTAAAAAAAGTATATATATATAAGATGTATTATGCAAAAAACTTACGACTTTTCCACAGTATATTTTTTATAAACTGTCTCACACAAAACTAGTAATTACACTAATATATTTTACATTTGGCGGGAAAATTTGACAATTAGGCATAATAGATTGTATGAAAGAAAAAGACAACTATATTAAAATACATAAACACGATAATGTTTTAATTATATTAACCAATTAATACAATGGCAACATATGTTTCCAGGCGGTCTGAAAGGGTATACTTGGCACTGGAAATTTCCAATTTGTGAGTGGACAGATTTTATAACATAGTTTGGGCCAGTCTGCCGGTAGTAAGGTTTTTAAAGAATTTTTGTCCGCCTAAATTCTACACACAAAAAAAAAATATAAAATTTCCGAAAATGACGTGGAAATGGCTATATGGTAAAATGGGGATTTTATAGAATCTATGGCTTCCCAAATATGGTTTGCTATTTTAATAATATTGAACAGTTGAACTAAATACTGTATATTGAATATTTTTGATTTCCATTGGTTTTTCACTCTGACAGTCGCAAATTGAATTCAGCAAAAAGGCTGAATTGTCGATATGCGATTTATATATGATTCTGCTTTTCGTGGTTGTTTCCAGACAATTAAGAAGGACTTCTTTACCTGGAAGGTGACTAACGGTAACTATGTCCTTACATTATATGTTTAAATGGATCATTCACATCTATGTTGCCAATATTTTGGTGTGAAAACCAACCATCTCTGGAGTGAATCGTAGCGTCGAGAACGACATCTAAAGTACAAAGTTTCAGTTTAGAGTCCCATTAGGAATGATTTTAGCGAGAATCAATTGGAAATCTGTTTTAATATGTGTTTAATATTTTTAAGGACTGGGAAGCTGTTGCTGTAAAGCTTTGGATTTATATACTTAAACTGCTCTTTGCAATTTAGAATATTAAAATATTTTAGACGATACGAGAAGGTTATACATTATGCCTTAAGTATGTAGAGTACGCGTTTTACAGAAACCATTAGCCATGTCGCGTGTTTCATTAAATTTTTTTGTTAATTTCGGCAACCTATCGAATTCTTATCAGATTCTTCAGCTACCGTCATATAATTTACAACGATACATGTAATAAATCATCGAACATACATTGTAATCGAATGTGCAATGCCAACAACATCTAGCCTATAATGATATGGCTTTGTATAGATATAGTCTTGTGTCAGACAATAAACAATTTATAAAAATGTCACCTGCCCGCTTCACGTACGATCAAGACAATTTTCTAATTTTGCTATAAAAACGACAACGACATTATATTAACGATACTACATTTTATATAAGAAGGTGATACTTTGATAATAAAGTCTGTCCGCAAACGAAAATTTTGTCTAAACATATTTTATGCGTGGCCCGAGGGCAAACGTTTTAAAATAATATTATTAAGGCAATTACCCAATTAGGATCCTAATTACATTTCGTATAAATATTTGGAATCTCTTCTATAGATGGTTAGGTGCACCAAAAAAATAGTCATCGCGCGTATGTATATACGCCCCAGGCTATCTGATCAAACAAACATATGATATGAGACCCTGTATGCACGTCTTTAATATTATATCCAACAAAACCAATTATTGATTCAAAATTATATATATTTTTATTAATATTGTGTGTAACGGTTTTTTTATTAAAAGAATATCGCAAGGTGGATTATTTTCTTAATTTATAAATAAATTTACTAAACCGATTATTTCTCGTCTTCCAATTTTCTCTTACCATATATACCTGTTACATGTTGTAAAATACGTTTATAATCCAATTTGGGTTGCAGACGATGGGTTCATCAATTCATTCTATGTATATCTTAAGATGATTATGATGTGAGAAATTTTAAATCGCGCGCGCCCATTCACCGGGAAGAACCTGAGTGCGTATTAAAGGTGAATGAAACTCATTTATCATATTTTGATGGTCCTTTAACTGTCAGAATCAATGTAACCTTAAAATATTTTTATTGTATGAAACGTCCGAACAAAACGACGTCATTATGTGTATATCCGACATGCACCTGCAATCAGAGAATTCTTCTCTTATCAGTCGTCTTCTTTATATATAACATTCACATACGCGACTACGCGAGTACAAAGTCTTGAGAAAAGTGTAAAATAATTTTTTTTTTTTACTTTACGTAAAAAACAGAACCCAAATAAAATTCTTGTCATATAATATTTTTAAATCCATTTGAAAGGTAAAAAAAAAAAAATTTTTTTGTTCTCTTGACAGGTGAAACAGTTTTTTGGTGTTCAATCAGAAGAAATTTATATTAAGAAACCTAACATTTTAAAGAATAAAAATATTTTTTGACTTAGTGTATTATGCTTATTGTTATTGTTGTTGTTCTCCTTTTAAAGCCTATCTCTTATAACGTATTTTTAATAATTGCCCGCGCGTGCCGTCATTTAAAGTAAAAAATAATTCTCGCGGTGTCTGTTATTATCAATGTTTATCTCCCTCCACATCCATATATGTGCCATAGTACGTTTTGTATGATATAAACGCTATATGCGCGCAATAATGTATAGGAATTCAAGATTGCCTCGGGGATGAATATTTTGATGCTGATTTATGTTTCAATCGATTATAAATAGAAAAAATTATGCTTCAGCTGGGTTTTCTCGGCGCGGTATAATTAAAACGCATCGATTATGTCATAAATGTCATAATTTAATTCGATTTATTGAATGGAAATAATTGTTAAGTGACGTCAGCGTCGATTAAACATTGATTTTAAAAATACATTTTGTATAATGTGTCGGTGTCACTTATCTAATGCTAATTTAATTCTTCTTGCTTTTAGATCCAGAAATCATCAATGGAATTCATTATTTACCTACTTTCTTTTCCTTCTGAGTTTCGTAAGCTTACCGAAGTTTCACCATGCGTAAAGGAGTTTTAAATCATCATTTGTTAAACACGGAATTATTACGCAAAGTTCGCCTTATTTAACAACATAGTTTCCTCGAAGAGTGATACAAAAGAGAGGTCCTCTCCAAATGTTGGAGATTATACCAAACGTCTCCCCGACAGTCGGAGTCCCTCGAGTAGGATAGTACCTGCCGTGCAGCAACAACTCTCGTAAGTAAGAAAATTTAACATTTCCGTGCAGTGCAGTTGACTAGGGAAATTAGTGAAACAGTGACATTCTGGTGGTATATGCCCCTATTATGGTTCTCACCTCACCATACCTCAAAAATTTGAGGTGAAGTGATCACATCAATACTTTGGTATTGCAGTTCTCGTGGTGAGGTGTGGTGAAGTGATTAAACTGTCAAATTGGTTCACCTACAAAATCTTGGTAATTGGTTTAAAAATAACACAATGGAAAACAAAATCGGGAAGGTTTTGTCTATTTTATTTGGCGTATTATTATTTCTAAGACGATTTATTTCATTTTCAAAAATTAAAATGTTTATTTTTAAGACAAAAGAAATTATCAAATAGCCAGTAATTCACCAAGTTGCTCGAAGAGATGAATAAAAATCCGGATATTGCAAAAGCATTTCCCAAATTTGGTCAATCAAAAGCGGATGTCGCGAAATATTGGAAAAACGTAACAGTCATGCTTAATGCCTTCGGGCCTCTAATAAAAGAAAGTTTGGAGTGGAGAAGAGTAGGTTGTAATACATTAGTGATTATTGTATATTTTAATAATATTTTACTTATTACATAGGTTTGGCACGATTATAAAAGAAATTTAAAGTTAAAAATTGTCAAAAATAATAAAGAAAATAAAGCAACAAGTGGCGGCCCGAACGTGCAACAACCGCTCAGCCAAATGGAACAAGAGTTTGATGCCCTACTTTATTTATCAACATCTGGTGCTCCAAGCGGTACTAGTATTCCAACAAAGGAACCGGATAGGGAAATAGAATCAGAATTAGGCATGACTCTCGCCAATGAAAGATCAACCACACTAGATAATAACGCCGTAATCCGCCGTAAAATCAAGTTCAAAACAACACAGATGCACAAATTAACACAGATGAACCACTAAATATTATTTGCAATACACACAAACAAAAAAAAACATCCAAAATCTCAACGTGAAATGTCAAAACATTTTAAAATACTAACATAGAAAAAAATACGTGCGGCGCCGCATGCAACTGCTCACCTCAAAATAGGTGAGAATCATAATACCAAATTATGATTTGGGTGAAACTTTGAAGTGAGGTGACGAGAGGTGAACCGTACGAAGAGGTGAAAACCATAATAGGGGTAATAACCAACATAATTTGGTGGTACAATGACAACTCGCGTCAACTAAGCGTCGCTGCAGCGTGCGCTCGAAGGAACAATAAGGAAGAGCGGCGCACAGGACCAGATTGAAGCCATGTGCAGAATAGAGGAACTCGAAAGAAAGTATGGTAACCGCGATCAAGCGGATGACTATTACCTCGTCGTTGCAGATTCAAATTTAACAACCATACAGAGACAGCTATCAGCCACGGTCGAAAACCGGCAAGGTAACGCTAAGCTAACTCACGTACAGCAATCTCCCAATTAGACCGAATTTGAGGATTTATTCGTCGACCTCGTTCACAATCATAAACGGCTATCCCAATTCGCAGAAGCTACGCAACTTAAAGGCGAACTTAACTGGAGATGCATTATCATGAAAAAGCATGCCGCAATCTAGGAGATCGATAAAATCATGTTCCGAACCATGCCTGGATTACAAATCGACTAAGCCGTGGAATTGCGCAAGATCCTTGATACTATGACCGACACCGTTCGCATTCTGAAAGTTTTATGAGTATCGGTCTCAATATGGTAATATCTGATCGATTTCCTAAACATCCGATTGCAATCACTGGAGATGATTTCCGTGACAAAAGCACAATTGAATCCACCAAAGTCATACAAAGAGGTTATGTCATCAACGGTGATGAAGAATTTCCTAAAATCTTCCTAAATTAAAATTATTTGATAGTATTAGTGAAACTTTCAATTATTGCTTATAATAAAGCATTCAACAAAATAATTGAAAATAACAATTATAAAAATAATAAAATTTATTATTAACAAGCGAGAGCTTTAGTAAAGCAGAAATATTGTTAAAAAATCATAAAAAACCAAACAAAAAAAAATAATAAAAAATAAACTAAATCATTTTTATTCTAAAATTACTATTCAAACTAAACAGCAAAGGAAAAACTAAAATACACAGTACAATTGAATCGTTTTGCATGCATAATTTGCTTTCCTAAACCACTTTAGAAGGCATCAAGCGATTTTCGCGAAACTTTTTGCATAGCTTAAACTGACCAATATCTATCTACAATTATTCGCTTATTGATGCCTTCGAACTCTAAAGTGGTTTAGGCAAGCAAATTATGAATGCAAAACGATTCAATTGATCTGCAATTCAATTATTAGAGTTTTATTCAAATTTGACTCCCAAAGCCCCAAGCAATTTTCTTGAAACTTTTTGTGAACATCGAGTAAATCAGGTAAGGAGTATACATTTTCCAAAAAATTGTAAATGTAGGATTGTTTATTAACTAAAGCTAAATTTTTCACTTCCCACTTTAAAAATTTTTCACTTTCGACCTTAAATCTCCGCTTTTCCAGAATTTATACAATTCTTCGAGTGTCAAATTATATTTATAATTTTAAACCGTTAAGTAAAAAAAAAATTTTCAAAAATTTCAAAATTTTGCTAGAAAAATGTAATTACATATTTTTGAATAGTTTTCTAAAATCATTTCCTAAAACATTTAAAAAAAACATTTCATTTTATTTTTTTTTACTTTTCTTAAAATATTTTGAAAAATAATTAAGAATCGCACATATTAAATCAACTTCTATTATTTCATTTTTATCAACTTTTCTTAAATCATCAATCAATTAAAAACATTTATTTAAATTCAGAAAAAACACTTTCATTAAGAAACTTTTCTTTATTCGGGTAGCCGTTGAATCAATCGTTCATCGTGTAGTCGATCTATTTTTGTGTATTATACTCACTAATACTAAGATACATTAGTAGAGTTTTAAGAAAAACTTCACATTTCTATATAGGCCTGTGAAGTATTTCCTAAACTATTCCTAATTTTTTGTTTTTGTTTTTAGGAAATATTTAGGAAAAAGTTCACGCGCATCTGTCATCATCACATTTTACTTGTCAAGTTGGTGCTGGAAATCACAACCTAGTTCATCAGTGCGAACAATTCAAACTTCTAACATTCGAACACAAGTCAAATATCGTCAGAGAAGAAAGGTTGTGCTTCAACTGCCTACGCAAAGACCACATCAGTTCGATTTACAAATTCCAGTTTGAACCGGGTTTGCAAGAAAAGACAGCATACGCTATTATATGCAACTCGTATCTGAATAACGAATATGTACTGCCGCATTCGCCATCGTATCGCACTCGAACCAAAACTTGGTCATTCGCACTTTGTTTGGTTCGGAATCGCACAGGTCAGCTTCATATCGGAAAATACAGCAAATATCTTCGGATTAGTGAGAGACCAGCCGCAGTCACGATCAGTGGAATCTGTGCGAACGATATTTTACTCGGGGCCAACTTCATCGGGATGAATCTGAAAGATGGTTGCATCAGTAGCGTTAACTGTTCACCATTCGCACGAAATACGAAACTTGGTTAAATCCTCTTCGATAAAGTGGAGCGCAGGACATTCAATCAGCGGCCAAGTTTAACGACAACTATCCAGGTCTATGACACCATCGTAAACTAAACTGGGACAATTCAGTCAAAAAACTCGGGTTTCATTTTTCTCATTCGGCCAATTGTTTTGGAATCAACATCAACGCGTCAACGGATGTGTGTGCACCAACACAACGCTCGGCTGAGTATCTCCTACCACAATTATCTCGAAAATTATATTGCAGGAATTGTGGGTGCTAGGCATATCGTGGCATATCAACCGCTCAAAGATGGCTCAGTTAAGGGTTCAGTTGCGCCTTGCAAACTCGTTTTCTTAACTCTTTACAATTGGAAAGAAAATCTGATGAGGATACGGAAGTGTATAGTTTGACAATAATTCGGTGGTTCAATTTTATTAAAACTCTAGTAATGGTTTGGTATGCTTGGTTAACGAAAATTCGTATTAATCCCGCAATAGCCATTTGATAGGCCTTAATGCCTGTTAACTCGATATCAATTGTCAAGAAATTCAGAGGAGACTATGAATGATCCTAGTGACATCAATACGAATTTAGGTTAACATACAGCGTTGGACCATTCAAAGAATTTCTATTAAAAAATCTATGAAATTTTGTAACATTACACCTTCGTAACCCATCAAAATTTCTTCGCAATTAGGTAAGAGTTAATATAAAGGCATTTATCATGGCATATAAAGGCTTTCATAAGACCAGTGGTAATCAAAGTGGAGTTAGATTAACGAAGGGCGTCGAACCATTCAATGAACTTACGAGAAGTGAACTATCAAAATCTGAGTGTCATTTTGACTTTTTGTGCTGTACGAAAATTCCAAACTAGATTTTTTAATGCAAAATCAAAACTGAGCTAACTAACAAAAAAAAATTTCTCGCACCAAATAATCTAGAAGAATATTTTTCCGTTGTGACACTCGTTTTGTTTTTTGCGCGCATCACTACCTTACCCATTCCTACCGCGCATCAATAGTCTCTCAGTTGGTCTGCTCTCAAATTATTCGACGTTTATGTCGATGGCAGGAGCCTAAAACAGATGATGCGGAAGTCGACATTATCATCAGATGGAGAAGAGTTCTTTTTTTAGAGCGTTTGGCCGATGGTTTAGTAGGTGCAGTTGACTTCTTTTTTTAATGTTCTTCGGATGAGACACAGCTGCTCGCTTAGCGGCGTTCTTGTTTAAAGCAGCAACATTTCCTGGAGAAGTAAGCATGGTGCTTTGCATCGGTTTACGACCACGTTTTGAAGGTTTTTTTTGGTGGAGTGGCTTACAGGGAACCAATTTCCCCCAAGACTGATAAGCGGCTCGTTAAAGACTCTGTAGATGTGGAAGGTTTTGGTGTGGTGATCACTTCCACATCATGTGCAACATTTGTCCCAACAAAGACGTATCAATGCTGCTCCTCTTCATCAATGCCATCCTCAGAGCCTGCTTCTTTTACATTCAGCACGATCGCTTAAATAAAATCAACGTCAGAGTAGATGTCTGGGTTGTATGGATGAATTCCGGATGCTCTGAAGCCGGATCTCATAACTTTGGGCCAGATGAGAAATAAAAATTTCAGATCGAGAGTGCAAGGTTCAATGATCTAATGTCCTACCTTGTTGGCATTATTTTTTTGCCATCCAGAACACTTTGACTTGTAACAGGTCTTTATCAGGTCTACAGTGACTGTAGTTTATGACTATAGTGAGGCGAAAAAGAAACAATATGCACTCGATTAAAGCAACGTGGCTTTATTTGATAGATGCGAAGCATAATTATGGAGAAGCAACATCACGAAGGTTTTACGAAAATGGTGCATTAGCGCAAAAACTTGCTGGCAGCCAGAACGATTAGCATAACAGGCAGTCCCATCAAGAACGTTGCGATATTGGCTCGGAAACTGTGTACTATCCAAATACCAGTATGACATCAGTCAGATCCGCCATATTTACATTTTGTTAAACGTTATGCAGGAGTGATAACAACCGGAGATTCTCCCATTAGTATATCCTATTAAGATACCATAGACATTTTTTTTTTCTTTTGGACATTTAAATTTACAATGATAATTTTATTTTCTTGAAAGGTTGAAGAGATCACCACAAAATATTAAATCAATATTAATCTTAAAATATCGTCTGCTAACTTTAGGGACCGCATCTCCGCAATGCGTGATTCATTTGGATTTATTCAGTAATCTCTGTTAGGGTTTAGGAATCTCAATCTTTCACCTCCAGGTTAGACAGTGCCGTTTCAGAGCCGATTCTACCCATTTCTACTCAATTCTGGAGGAAAATTGAACTAATGTTGGAGAGATTTTAACTGCGTGAGTTAAATTTTAAACATTTCGCGCCAAATCTAAACTGAAGGACCATTATTTGGTTCCCACCGCTAATGGTTGGTTTCCGATAACAAACAAATTTATGCATATGCATTGCGTTCGTAAGGAATAATCGCACATGCACACGATAAATCGTTATAATGAGACACATACACACACATCCAATTGAATTGTCATGAAATTGCTTTTTGTTATGATTATCTGCATGTTTAACAATAACTAAAATATAAAACTAACAAAACCGCCTATTTAATGAAATGTTTCAAAAGTAAAAAATTCGAAAGAAATCGTACGAAATAATTACATTCAATTTGTGGTCGTGGTTCCAATTTTGTCATATCGCTGTACGATTCGTTGAATTTAATTTACATAAATCATAATAGCAGTGTGTGTGTGTGTGTTGTGCTTTTTAGACAAATTAAATCAAATTTCAAATTTTGATATCTCGATCAAACATTGTTTATTGTTAATTAGAGTGTTAACATTGATTGGGTTGGAAACTTTTATGATTTTGTATCGCGCGCGCGGTCTTATCGTGGCTAAAATGACAATTTAGCGGTATTGTTTGAAAATCGTTTTCGTCGTTCATAATTTACATATTCGTACGTACGAGTATGTGTACATGAAAGAAACATTTTCGTGGAATTTGCGCAATGCTTTGTAATTAAAATAATATTATAATTTTTTTGTATGAATGAATTTGCGGTTGAGGTACTGACCCGATTCCATAAAAAACTATTTATATACAGAGAATATATTTTGTTGCATTTGAACGAAGCCAATGTCGAATATTTTGTCTGCGTATAATGCATCGCCTGTGTTCATTCATAAAAAAAAAACTTATATATTTTTAATTATGATTTAATTTATTTTAATTAATAATTCTCACAATTAATTACCGAGTATATTGGAATTAATATATTTCTCAGTACTTTTCATTGTTTTTATTTTACAGATGAATATGCATATAACCTTCAACCGCGACTTTTTTTACAATTACACATGCATTGGCAACGTAATGCACAGAAATTATTTGTATAGTGCGGGAGGTAATGTACATATATAATAAATGTTCTCGTATAAAAGCTTAAAATAAAATCGTCAACAGAAATGTGTCTACAACTGCGCAGGAAATCAAATTTTGTGAAATAATATTTCAGCCGATGACTAGTTCGATTCAAAACGTCCCTAAAGCTAGCCATCTAAATCAATGGGTTCTACCAGCCTTAGAAAAAGTTAGCAGAACTCATATCTGAAAATGATTTGAAAACAATTAGAAAATTAAAGGTTAATTTTAGGCTTTATCACTTCAAAGCTATAGCAGAAAGTGACCGAACGCAAATTCCTAAATAGGGGTACCTACACTTAAATTAAGGTTTTATTTTCAAAAAAACCTCAAAAATTAGCATGGTGGACAATTGTTGGATTAGTTTTAATAAGAAGTCCTTTTTTAGGGTAAGAGTAAGTATGAAACTGTAAGGGCGCGGTTTTCGATGTGGTGTCTGTCAATTTGTCGGTAAGTGGATTCACTAACTTGGATGAAATTTCATACTTGGGTATTTTCCATGTGTTGGAGATTCAAGTGGAGTTTTGGCAGAGGTCGGCCCACCGGACGTGGTAGCTTATTTATCTTAACTTGGTTTACGCTTTCTCGTTTTTTGCTGTTTTTCAATTATTTTGGAAGACAGAGCATCTGCGAGGGAATCGTTTCAGAACGAAAGGAATTTGGATTGCATGTATAATAGGGCTTTTCCGAAATTTAGGCGTAAGTGACGATTTGGGCAGTAAACTATTATTTCGCTATAGTTCAGCCGCTCTGCGTCTCTGGTAGGTTGACTGCTCAGGATAGAACTTCATACTTGGAGATTTGTGGCAGTATGGGGTGGAAATAAACAACAGGGTTTGGCAACAATCGGATTGAGTGTAAATGATGACCAGTTGATACACATTCGTAATACTAAACGTCAAAGGAAGCATGGACCGCGTTGCAAGAGTATCATGAGAAAAATACGGCAAATAGTAAGGTGCGCCTGATGAAAACAATTATGCGGCTTCGTTTGGAAGAAGGTGGCGGCATGGACGCACATCTGAGCAGAATCGATGAATTATTTCAACAAATGGTCGATTTAAATACTGATGTGAAACCAGAAGATTGGAAAAGTGCAACGATGTTGGGAAGCCTTCCTGAAAGTTATAATACATTGGTAACCGCACTGGAATCTCGTAAAGAAAGTGAATTGACAGCAGCAGTTGTGCAATCAAAGTTAATCGATGAGTATAAACGTCGAAAGGACAGAGGCGAGATGGATGACGGGAATGTCTCCACATTGAAAGTAATGCACAAAAGTAAAAATAAATCAAGCCAATCTAAGAAAAAGGACATAGTATGTTATCGTTGTGGCAATAGAGGTCATTATGCAAAGAAATGTAAGGCACAATTAGGCGATAAAGGAAAGAAAGCTACCGACGAAAAGAAAGTAAACTTGGCAACCAAACTTGATGAAGGTGACACATATGGTGAATTTGTGTTCATGACAAGTGAACTTAAAAGTGGATGGTTTGTTGATTCAGGAGCAACGTCTCACATTACATCGAATAAACGTTGCTTAAAAATCTGGATACAAATTATCGTGATGAAGTTTCCGTAGCGAATTAGTAGTCTGAATTGCAAACAATTTAATCTACTTTTCCAAACATTCAATGCGGTCGGTCTGACCTTCTTTATAAGTTCTAAATTAGTTTGTGTTATTTGTATATATCGTCTTGGTTATACAGATATCTCCAGTTTTATTGATGAATTCAATGTGCTTTTTGAGGATCTATCCCATTCTAACTTAATTATCATGGGTGACTTTAACATTGACTTTCTCAAACAGAATGCAATGCTGGATAGGCTACTGCTTTTATTATCTGAATATGGATTAGATAATATTCTTGAACCAACACGAATTACAAATACCACAGCTACTTGTATTGATAATGTACTCTATAGATTTGATCAAAGGTATTTTCCGGCAGTTTCCTACAGTGTATAAGACTTAAAAATTTCAGATCACTGTCTAATTGAAATTAAATTAACAGGTACTGCCTTTCACACAAAATCTACATCTCGGAAAACCTCTGAAGTTTTTCATATCGATTTCAACCAACTACAGCATCTACTTTTGTTTGAAGAATGGACTGATGTTTATTCTTGCCAAGATGTGTCTAAGGACATATTAAAAAATGCACTTCAATTAAGTTGTTTGCCAGTAGAACAACGAAGCTAAAGCCATGGATGTCTGATGATTTATTGAGACTTATACGTAAAAGAAATTATATTTGTCGCCTTGCAAAAAAACATAACACCAACCGTAGATTGAAACAATATAGCTTGACGCTGTGTGACTCTGTTAACCTACAAATTGAAATAGCCAAAAAAAGTTTTTATTCTCAAAAGTTCATCAACAATGGTAATGATGCTCGTAAAAATTGGAAAACAGTTAATGAAATAATACACGGACAGCCTGATCCAGTTGAAATTAAAGAAATCGTTGATCAAACAGGCTGCATAATATCTGATCCAGTTCAAATCGCAAACGAACTTAACGAGTTCTTTACGAGTGTTGGTGGTGCAAATGCTACCAGTCTCCTCTTGGATAAAGCCGACAAATATAGATTAATATGTCAATATTACCAATCTATTGATAGTTGCGTTTTTTTCAGAAATCTCATCTGGAGAACTGTATTTTACCATTCTTTCACTAAAAAATAATTCAACTCCTGGTTTGGATGGCATCTCAAACAATGTTGTTAAAAGAATGTCCTGGTTTTTAGTTGATGTTTTATCTTTTATTTTCAATTTAAGCTTGGTAACTATGGGATTTTTCCTACTTCGTTAATATTTGAAAAAGCTATAAAAAGTAGAGTTGGTTCTTTCCTAGATAAAATAGATTTTCTCTCTCCCGACCAATATAGTTTTAGGAAAAACAAAAATGCTATTCTATCCTTCCTAGAACAAGTAACTAAACATATTAATAATGGGTTCAAAGTATCTACTCTGTTTATAGATTTAACAAAGGCTTTCGACAGAGTCCAACATAACACATTGTTAAAAAAGCTACATTGTTGCGGATTCAGAGGAATAACCCGGGATTGGGTGTACTCGTACTTAAATGGGCAAACGCAATTGGTAAGAGTAAATGGACAATTAAGTGAAGAGTTACCGATTCATGTGGGAGTCCCACAGTGTTCTGTCTTAGGACCTTTATTATTTTTAGTGTATGTAAATGGAATCTTCCGACAACCATTACGAGGGTCTCCAACTGCTTTTGCTGATGATTTCTCGTTTACATATGCTAGTCCAAGTTTTCAAGACAATATCGCGCTCATAGATCATGATTTAAACACCTTATCCATTTGGTTGGAAGCACATAATTTTGTTTTGAGTCATAAAACGAAATTATTGCATTTTAGGGATACTCCATCGTCGTATCTTCAGAAAACATATCACACTTTCGAATGTTGCAAAAACTATAACATGCAGTGCCCTTCTAATGATTGTTTCCTAGTGAACACAGTTGATGAATTTCGATATCTAGGTATTATTATTGATCGAGATTTAAATTGGAAAGCGCATACACAAGGGCTAAAGTCTAGACTATTATTGGTCTCTAGGAAAATGTATGTTCTACGACTATTTGCTCCACAATATTTACTTAGAATGATCTACTTTGCATTAGTGGACTCAATTCTGCAATATGGCTTATCATGTTGGGGTAGTGCGTGCAATGCCACGCTACATCCTATCTATACGTGCGACAAAAGCAGTTAATCAGAATTATGTGCTTCAAACCATCTTTTTCGCCATCGTGGCCATTATTTCAAACTCTCAGTATGCTGCCACTACGGCATATATACGTTTTTAAGGTTCTAAGAATATTTTATGTTAAAAGTGGAAATAATTTTGTGACCCATACAGGTTATAATCTCAGGTCGAATCATACCTTTTTAAAACATATTCCAAAATTTAGATTAGACCTACGGAAAAATTTTTTTAATATCGTTGCACCAATTATTTTCAACAATTTACCTTTGGATATTCGAAAGTGCAGCAGCTTTTCTAGCTTTTCAAAACACCTTAAAAAATGGATCCATCAAACTTTTTCAATTATTAGTTTAAAAATTGTTCGCGTTCTCACATTGATAACTCAAATACGGGAAGGATAATGAAAGAAGGAAAAATTATTTAAATGTGGTATTTTAAGAGGCTTTAATATATCCATGTGTAATGAATTTAGAATAGTAGTTTTAATTATCTATTATACATATGCTATTAATTTTAAACGTAAATTATATTGTTTTTATTTCTAATTTTTGTAAATAGTAGTTAAATATTTTATATTATATTTTATATTTTATTTTTGTTTTGTAATTTAGAATCAGGGGACCAGTCACGTGATCTATTTGATCCAATGGTCCACTTATCTTACCTTCTGAAACTTTTTTAGTCTTAATATTATTTGTACACACTAGTTTTTATTTATTTTAATAAAGATGGTAATGAATTAAAAAAAAAATAAAAAAAAAAAAAAAAAATTGAAAAATTGTCAAGTTGCTGATGTTAAAGGTAAAGACACCGTTCAAATTGAGGTTATGATCAAATTCGATGAACATAATGTTTTGGTATTAAACGATATATTTTGGGCACCTTCGATCAAGACAGATTTAATATCAGTGAATAAATTAATTGAAAAAGGTTGTGATCAGTGATGGGCACTTTACATGTAAAAAACGTCATTTATATTTTTATGTAAATAACGTAAATTATAGTAAAAAACGTGTAATTTACATAAAATATGTAAAAAACGTGAAAGTTCTGAAAAATAACTGGAAATAGTGTATAATTGTAACAAATATGTTTAGAAGGGTTATACGCATCATAAATATCAATTAAACAGTTTATTAAGACGGTCAATCATAATTATTTTAAACTTTTAGTTATCTACAATCACAGTTATCTACAATGAAAAATTCATTTATGTATCTACACTGCCATCTCCGTTTATCTTAAACAAGCTCTAAAATCGACTACTGACATCTATAAGTTTAGTTTAGCCATGAGAAAATTAACAATTTTTATAGTGTAATACGTGCCGTGCCATCTATTATCAAATTGAAGCATTTTACTTCGTAAATGTCAAACAGTCGAGTAAACGTCACACGTCATCAACATTCAACATGAAAACATGAAACCACCACCAAAAAGGCCACGAAAGTTGGAAAGAATTGCGCCTGATGCTGGAAATGTGTTCTTTATTAGATCTCACTGGTCGGGATGGTGAAATAATTTTGGTTGAGTTTTGTCATCCCCAAGAACATCCCCTTTTAATAAACCAAGTAGGAAAGTTATGAAACCGACAGCAACAAAGAAGAGAATGGCCAAAATTTATAAGTGTGACTAGAAGATTGTTCAAAATCATTTAATCATCCTTGGGGAATGCAACAATATACTAAGTAGGTTTATACATGAAGCGTCGAAATTTACGTGTTATTTTGTAAATTGCTGGCAGACCTTAGGGACACGCGTCTCACTTAAACGACATCCTCTAAAGTATCACGACACTGAGACATTAGTTATCTTCCATTCTAGCAACCATCCTGAATGAGACCAACCACTATCTTTTTGAGGTGTGTCCTCTGGTGCGCTAAAAATACAATAATTATGCAACTTAACTAATATAATTACATTTTAGGCCATGGATGGGGAGGGGCAACAAAGTTGACAGATCGAAACATTACTGGTTGTGCAAAAGTTGAGAAACAGAGAGGAATAATTCTTGGAATTTTGATACCTAAAAATAAATTGCAATCATTTTACGATGATGAGGAGGGAAAGTATCCATGCAGAAATAGGAAATAGAAAAATTAATTAACTTTTCAAAAAATGAAATATTTATTTTGTATAATTAGTGCTTTACAATTCTTTTCAACTTCTTGTTTGTACCAAACGATTGACTGTGCCGCCCGGCTTTCAATACGATAGCTGTTGTCACCATATTGGTAATCGCCTTTGCAAGATCCCGTAAAAATGATTAGTTTTGTTCTTTCTCAATAGACTCTTTAAAATATTAATTTCAATAATAATCCAATTTAGATTATTCTGGATCATCGTTTAGAATAGCATTTTTTACATAGCCTTTCACCAACCTATCCAAAATGATGTTGCAATACTACCATTTGTCTAGAGAACCATCGGCTGCATACCAAACTCGTTGCAATAAATCTTGACTTACACATCGACCATTATTTTATGAGATTCAGTTTTTAATTTGAAACAATAAAATGAGATTCCACTTAATAGATCGCTTAGATAAACGGCAGATTGTAGATAATGTACGTACGCTTTATAGGTGGCAACAGTTTGCAATACTTTATTGCAACAATATACATATGACTAGTTATGATTATTAAGCCACATGTGTTCAGCAAACGAGAAATACATATCTTGCTCAACATTTCTATAGTTGGTGATTATTACAATGCGCATTACTCGGCCCATTTCGACGACGGCTTGCATGCGAGAAACGGCCGTCTCAATATCTATGTTTATTAAATTTTTATTCGGTGTTGGCATTATAAGAAATTCACACCATCTACGGGCGCGATCATCTAATAAACGTAATCGTTGATACATAAATTCGGTAAGGAATGGAGTAAATGGATCCATCATTTTAACCATACGTATGTTAATACTCCATAAAGCGTATCCAATGATGAGACAGTCCTTGACACCAAATTCACCCTTTACATGACGACGATTTATACGTACATACCAATTTGTAAGCTGATTAATAAACTTCGTTTGCCGCGGAGCAACCGTATACAGCCAATAAGCACACATGCATACCTTTAAAATCCACCACAGAATCCATAAATCGACCGCTTTCGTTTACGGGACATACAAATTCCATATCCCGCTTTAAAACACTTGCTATAGACAAACTCGGTAATCGTCTTCTCCAAAATATGGCGTATGGCGATTGAAGGACAACGTCAGTACCCGACTCAGCTGCGTAACATATCCAAATTCGTCTGTCTTTTCCCGATAACATGCAAAATATAGAAATAGTGGTTCATATTTTAAATGTTTTAAATTCTATCCGGGAAATTTGTATATAATCTTATACCTATCAGCCTTGAATGTAGCTTCTAATCGGTCCTGCATTATAGAATATATAATTTTCCCGAGCTCTTTTCACGTATTTTGACAAAAATCATCTCTGCGTTTACATAAAGTGCTAAATTACTAGGCAATGCCCACGGAGTTGCTGCCCCATGCAATCAAAGCAGCACCATCTTTATCATCGAGCTGTTTAATACTGACAACGTATCTACGACCTCCTTATAATTTTGACACGGTTCAAAATTAGACAGTGGAGTTGTACACGGTGTTGAATACGGCACAACTTCACCGTCTTGATAAACCAAACCTTTCGAGTAGAGTTGTTTAAACACCCTCCAACAAATAGATTCCATATATCACGGATAAAGAGTTTTGTAATTATTTTTAAAATCTCAAAAAAAATCGAATTACACAAGATCGCATCTAAAAGTATTTTCATTAAATTACCAATAAAATGGTCCATCCGAACAACAATTATTTCCCATTTTTCTGCACAGCGTATCACTGTTTTGCGGCACAGCATTGTAAGCGGGAATTCCCATATTCAAATCCAACACATCATCACGCACTTTAATTCCGAGGGTACCCGTGCGAATAAACAATAAACATATAACATACCGTGTGACCAAATTTTTTATGGTTCCAGTTAAAATATGGCCGTAATCTGTGTATAGTCTCTTTGCTCCGACTAATGGTATGGGCAACAGTTCATCCTTTCCCATTATTTAAAACATTTTTTACGTTTTAATTTTGTTTTGTTTTATTTTCAGCGTTACACAGTCAATTTTTATAGTAATTAAATAGTTATTAAATTATATAATAGATAGCGCGCTTGTCAAAAAAGTCGTTATTTACTTTACATAATGTAAAAAACAAGTTTTGTAATTTACATGTAAATTACATGTAAATAACCGTGTAAAATACATAGTGTAATTTACGCGCCCAACAGTGGTTGTGATGTATTATTTTCAAAGGACAGACGATGTCAAATCAGTTTAATGGAAAACAAGTAGCAGTTGGTTTATCGCGAGGGAGATTATGCCGTTTAAAAGAAACAAATATAGCTCTGATTGCAGGTACAGACAATAAAAATGAAGAAAATATAGAGTCTGGTCATTCAGGTTGCATTCATAAATGGCACCGATTT
Source organism: Nephrotoma appendiculata (assembly GCA_947310385.1). NCBI lineage: Eukaryota > Metazoa > Arthropoda > Insecta > Diptera > Tipulidae > Nephrotoma > Nephrotoma appendiculata. The sequence goes on from OX371225.1 coordinate 64,998,538, forward strand.
TTGGGTCACCGTGACAGTGAAGTTGTTAAAACGTTGTCAAAACTTGGATATTTCAAGGGTGTGAAAATTATACCATTCACAGATGAATGTAAGAATTGTGACGAAAGATGCAGAGTTTGTTTACAAGGAAAAATGACGCGAATTAAATTTCCAGAAAATGCCCAACGTGCAGAAAGTATGCTTGATTTGATTCATTCGGATGTGTGTGGCCCAATGAAAACAGCATCAGCGTCAGGTAAAAGATACATTTTGACATTAATTGATGATTTTTCGCGATATACAGTAATATGTTTGCTTGAAAAGAAATCTGAAGTATTGCACAAATTTAAAGAATATGTCGAAATGACTAAACCAATGTTTGGCAAGAAACCCAAATACATACGATCAGATCGAGGTGGTGAATACGTAAACAAAGAATTTCATGCATATTTAAAACAAGAGGGTATTCAACAACAACGAACAGCTCCGTAAACCCCTCAGCAAAATGGTGTAGCTGAACGCAAAAATAGGACGCTGGTGAATGGCTCGATGTATGCTTATAGATCCTGGAATGCCACACGTATTTTGGGCTGAGGCAGTTGTTGCTGCGAATTCTATTCAGAATAGATTACCAGGACGATCGATTTTAACCACTCTTCATATGAGTTTTTGGTTCAGAATGCTATGTATGGATTTCGCCACAGAAACGGCATAAGCTTGAAAATAAATCCTTGCATGCATTATTTGTTGGTTATGATACTAAATCGAAAGCTTACAGATGCTACGACGCAAAAACAGGAAAAATGTTAAATAGCAGTGATGTTCAATTTTTACACAAAAGGACAAAATTGGAAACTAAAATAGTTACTCCATGACGATCACACTGTAATTGTGAGATATGGTATGGATGCTTAACAATCTGAGTTGAACTCGATTGAGATTACACGTGATGCTGACATTGCAGCCAAACGCGGTTTCATTTTCGTACAGTGATGCTTATTTTAGTGATAAAGAGACTTTAATGGACACGGCCGACTGTTGATAATGAAGAGAATACACATGGTAAAAATGATGTACACAGATCCGGACGCAGAAACAAAGGTACATGGACATCAACTAAATTTCATGATGAAAATTGTTCAGTTAAACAAGCAACGGAAGAACCATTGACATACAATGAGGCAGTTAGTGGTGTGAACAAAATGGTTTAAAGCGATGGAAGACGAAGTGATTTCACTACGCGATAATAATACATGGAAACTGGTAAATTTGCCCATTAATAGAAAACCTATTGGTTCCAAATGGGTAAATAAAATAAAAAGAAATGAAAAAGATGAACCACAGCGATTTAAGGCACGCTTAGTCGCGCAAGGCTTTACTCAAAAATAATGCTTTGATTACTATGAAATTTTTGCTCCAGTCGCACGACAAACGACATTTAGAATTTTGTTGACAGTTGCTGCAAGGAAAGGTATGAAAGTTATTCATTATGATGCAAAAACTGCAGTTTTACATGGTGAATTAAAGGAAGAAATATATATGAAGCAGCCACCAAGTTTTATGGATAATGGAAAAGAAAATCAAGTTTGTTTTCTTAAACGTTTAAAGCAATCAGCACGGGTTTGGAACCAGTCAGTGCATAATGTGTTTTTAAATTCTGGCTTCATACAAAGCAAAAATGATTAATGCCTATACATTCGAAAACAAGGTGAAGATATTTGTTATGTGGTTATTTATGTCGATGATTTGCTTGTGGCGAGCGCAAATGAAAACATGATCAAACAATGTGAACAGGTTTTAAGATCCGAATTCAAATTAGAAAATTTAGGAGAAATAAGAACATATCTCGGCATACAAGTGGATAAAAATAAAAATGGAATGTTTACCATCAACCAGCCCAAAGATTTCTGAAATTCCACTGAGTGTTAATTACAGAAAAGGTGGAGAATCAGAATTATTGCGTGACAACAACGATTATCGTAAGCTGATTGGAAGCCTGTTGTACATATCAACAAATACTAGACCCGATATTGCTGCCAGTGTTGCCATATTATCACAACACGTTTCTGCGCCTACACAAGAAGATTGGAACGAGACAAAACGAATTTTAAAGTATTTGAAAGGAACAGTCTCGTTAAAGTAAAATTTAAATGTTCGTGGTGATTGATTGATTGATTGATTGATTGGAATGTGCGACCAAACCTAAGTAAGATTACCGGTTGACGCCGGGCCCATCCGCCCACTCTTTTACATATAAGATGGAAGGATAGGAAAGGTTAGTTAATTATTATGGAAATTGACCCGGTTTCAGACACCTAAGTAGTCAATAGTTAGTAAATTGTTAGTTGAAATGTAATATAAGGTTAGCATGAGACAACACAATTATTTTTGATTATTTTGGATATATTCAGCAATCAGCATCTTAAAAAAAATTGATTATTATAATTAAAATTTATAATTAATTAAGTTGCAGTAAATTTTCTGAAATAAAATGTCATTATTATGAGTTAAATTACATTGATTAGAATGTACGGCCAAGACTAAGCAAGGATCCCGGATACGCCGGGCCAACCGTACACCTCTTTTACATATAACAAGATGGAGGGATAGGAAAGGTTGTTAGGTATGATAGACTTGACCCGGTTACAGACACCTAAGTAGTAAACAGTTAGTTAAGCACAAGACGGCACAATTATTTTTGTTCTTCGGGATATAAATAATCAGCAATCAACATCCTAAAAAGTAATTGATTAATTAGTAAATGTCCTGAAATAAAATTTCATTATTATGAGTGATGAAATTTTATTTAATACCATTTCCTTATATCAATTTACAATAACACGACGCCAGGCCCTCCACACACCTTTATTATAGCATTTTAAAAAAATTGAAAATCAATAATGTTGGCATCTTAATGGTATGAGTAAGTTTCCTGAAATAAAATGTCATTATTATGCGTTAGAGAATCATTATTTTGTACGATATATTTAAATTATTCTTGAATAGTATAAATGTAATGCAATGTAATGATTATTATAACTGAATTAATTATAATTTGATTGTCGTAAAACAAATAAAATAAAATAAATCAAATCCAAATATTGTAGTATCAAACAGATGGAACCCCTCTTCAACGGATAACCTTACAATCCCTAATAAACCAATATGTTTATTAATAAAAATAAAAATGAAACAAAGACATCTGGTTTCAAAATAACTAATCTGGAATCTATAAGGTAATATATCAATAATGAATATGTATAATAACCCATTACAATTTATTCTCAATCAGAATTAAATAAAACTATTAACATTAAGCTAATCAGGAATCTGTAAGATGACATAATTAGTAATAAGTAGCTATTAGAAAATAATCTAATTGAAGAAGTGCCATTGATCCCAAAAATACAAAAAAACATCTATGTATCAATATTTGTCTGATTATAAATTTTATTGTATAGCCTCCAAGCCAAAAAATAAGTCAACCCATAAAGTTTCCATCCACTTCAATGTTACATATAGCCATAGTCATTTAATCTATTAAAATAAAACCAATTGTCGTGAGACAAATTAAATCTTAAATATACAATTAAATTAAATTAAAATAAGAAATAAAATTTGCATGGAATGCGAAAATTCATTTTGCGAAAACTCTAGGATGGAGTGTTAATTGGGTGTGTAAGTACAGCTTCCATATAATTTTTTTATCAAAATATGAAATTTTGTCAGAGGAGCCCAACCCTTTTTATATGTACGGGCTATACAAATTTAAATAGACTCGTATGTCTATTATTTGATAATACTAGTGGCTATATTGCGAAAACTCTAGGATGGAGTGTTAATTGGGTGTGTAGGTACAGCTTCCATATAAATTTTTTATCAAAATATGAAATTTTGTCAGAGGAGTCCAACCCTTTTTATATGTACGGGCTATACAAATTTAAATAGGCTCGTATGTCTTCTATTCGATAATACTAGTGGCTATATTGCGAAAACTCTAGGATGGAGTGTTAATTGGGTGTGTAGGTACAGCTTCCATATAATTTTTTTTATCAAAATATGAAATTTTGTCAGAGGAGCCCAACCCTTTTTATATGTACGGGCTATACAAATTTAAATAGGCTCGTATGTCTTCTATTCGATAATACTAGTGGCTATATTGCGAAAACTCTAGGATGGAGTGTTAATTGGGTGTGTAAGTACAGCTTCCATATAATTTTTTTTATCAAAATATGAAATTTTGTCAGAGAGAGCCCAACCCTTTTTATATGTACGGGCTATACAAATTTAAATAGGCTCGTATGTCTACTTTTCGATAATACTAGTGGCTATATTGCGAAAACTCTAGGATGGAGTGTTAATTGGGTGTGTAAGTACAGCTTCCATATAATTTTTTTATCAAAATATGAAATTTTGTCAGAGGAGCCCAACCCTTTTTATATGTACGGGCTATACAAATTTGAATAGGTTAGAATGTCTACTATTTGAGAATACTAGTGGCTATATTGCGAAAACTCTTGGATGGAGTGTTAATTGGGAGTGTAGGTACAGCTTCCATATAATTTTTTTTATCAAAATATGAAATTTTGTCAGAGGAGCCCAACCCTTTTTATATGTACGGGCTATACAAATTTGAATAGGCTCGTACGTCTACTTTTCGATAATACTAGTGGCTATATTGCGAAAACTCTTGGATGGAGTGTTAATTGGGAGTGTAGGTACAGCTTCCATATATTTTTTTTTATCAAAATATGAAATTTTGTCAGAGGAGCCCAACCCTTTTTATATGTACGAGCTATACAAATATAGGCTCGAATGTCTACTGTTCGATAATACTAGTGGCTATATTGCGAAAACTCTAGGATGGAGTGTTAATTGGGTGTATAGGTACAGCTTCCATATAAATTTTTTATCAAAATATGAAATTTTGTCAGTGGAGCCCAACCCTTTTTATATGTACGGGCTATACAAATTTAAATAGGCTCGTATGTCTTCTATTCGATAATACTAGTGGCTATATTGCGAAAACTCTAGGATGGAGTGTTAATTGGGTGTGTAGGTACAGCTTCCATATAATTTTTTTTATCAAAATATGAAATTTTGTCAGAGGAGCCCAACCCTTTTTATATGTACGGGCTATACAAATTTAAATAGGCTCGTATGTCTTCTATTCGATAATACTAGTGGCTATATTGCGAAAACTCTAGGATGGAGTGTTAATTGGGTGTGTAGGTACAGCTTCCATATAATTTTTTTTTATCAAAATATGAAATTTTGTCAGAGAGAGCCCAACCCTTTTTATATGTACGGGCTATACAAATTTAAATAGGCTCGTATGTCTACTTTTCTTAATACTAGTGGCTATATTGCGAAAACTCTAGGATGGAGTGTTAATTGGGTGTGTAAGTACAGCTTCCATATAATTTTTTTATCAAAATATGAAATTTTGTCAGAGGAGCCCAACCCTTTTTATATGTACGGGCTATACAAATTTGAATAGGTTAGAATGTCTACTATTTGAGAATACTAGTGGCTATATTGCGAAAACTCTTGGATGGAGTGTTAATTGGGAGTGTAGGTACAGCTTCCATATATTTTTTTTTATCAAAATATGAAATTTTGTCAGAGGAGCCCAACCCTTTTTATATGTACGGGCTATACAAATTTAAATAGGCTCGTACGTCTACTTTTCGATAATACTAGTGGCTATATTGCGAAAACTCTAGGATGGAGTGTTAATTGGGTGTGTAAGTACAGCTTCCATATAATTTTTTTATCAAAATATGAAATTTTGTCAGAGGAGCCCAACCCTTTTTATATGTACGAGCTATACAAATATAGGCTCGAATGTCTACTGTTCGATAATACTAGTGGCTATATTGCGAAAACTCTAGGATGGAGTGTTAATTGGGTGTGTAAGTACAGCTTCCATATAATTTTTTTTATCAAAATATGAAATTTTGTCAGTGGAGCCCAACCCTTTTTATATGTACGGGCTATACAAATTTAAATAGGCTCGTATGTCTTCTATTCGATAATACTAGTGGCTATATTGCGAAAACTCTAGGATGGAGTGTTAATTGGGTGTGTAGGTACAGCTTCCATATAATTTTTTTTATCAAAATATGAAATTTTGTCAGAGGAGCCCAACCCTTTTTATATGTACGGGCTATACAAATTTAAATAGGCTCGTATGTCTTCTATTCGATAATACTAGTGGCTATATTGCGAAAACTCTAGGATGGAGTGTTAATTGGGTGTGTAGGTACAGCTTCCATATAATTTTTTTTATCAAAATATGAAATTTTGTCAGAGGAGCCCAACCCTTTTTATATGTACGGGCTATACAAATTTAAATAGGCTCGTATGTCTACTTTTCGATAATACTAGTGGCTATATTGCGAAAACTCTAGGATGGAGTGTTAATTGGGTGTGTAAGTACAGCTTCCATATAATTTTTTTATCAAAATATGAAATTTTGTCAGAGGAGCCATACCCTTTTTATATGTACGAGCTATACAAATTTAAATAGGCTCGAATGTCTACTATTCGATAATACTAGTGGCTATATTGCGAAAACTCTAGGATGGAGTGTTAATTGGGTGTGTAGGTACAGCTTCCATATAAATTTTTTATCAAAATATGAAATTTTGTCAGAGGAGCCCAACCCTTTTTATATGTACGGGCTATACAAATTTAAATAGGCTCGTATGTTTTCTATTCGATAATACTAGTGGCTATATAGCGAAAACTCTAGGATGGAGTGTTAATTGGGTGTGTAGGTACAGCTTCCATATAAATTTTTTATCAAAATATGAAATTTTGTCAGAGGAGCCCAACCCTTTTTATATGTACGGGCTATACAAATTTAAATAGGCTCGTATGTTTTCTATTCGATAATACTAGTGGCTATATTGCGAAAACTCTAGGATGGAGTGTTAATTGGGTGTGTAGGTACAGCTTCCATATAATTTTTTTTATCAAAATATGAAATTTTGTCAGAGGAGCCCAACCCTTTTTTTATATGTACGGGCTATACAAATTTAAATAGGCTCGTATGTCTTCTATTCGATAATACTAGTGGCTATATTGCGAAAACTCTAGGATGGAGTGTTAATTGGGTGTGTAGGTACAGCTTCCATATAATTTTTTTTTATCAAAATATGAAATTTTGTCAGAGAGAGCCCAACCCTTTTTATATGTACGGGCTATACAAATTTAAATAGGCTCGTATGTCTACTTTTCGATAATACTAGTGGCTATATTGCGAAAACTCTAGGATGGAGTGTTAATTGGGTGTGTAGGTACAGCTTCCATATAATTTTTTTATCAAAATATGAAATTTTGTCAGAGGAGCCCAACCCTTTTTATATGTACGGGCTATACAAATTTGAATAGGTTAGAATGTCTTCTATTATAGAATACTAGTGGCTATATTGCGAAAACTCTTGGATGGAGTGTTAATTGGGAGTGTAGGTACAGCTTCCATATATTTTTTTTTATCAAAATATGAAATTTTGTCAGAGGAGCCCAACCCTCTTTATATGTACGGGCTATACAAATTTAAATAGGCTCGTATGTCTACTTTTCGATAATACTAGTGGCTATATTGCGAAAACTCTAGGATAGAGTGTTAATTGGGTGTGTAAGTACAGCTTCCATATAATTTTTTTATCAAAATATGAAATTTTGTCAGAGGAGCCCAACCCTTTTTATATGTACGAGCTATACAAATATAGGCTCGAATGCCTACTATTTGATAATACTAGTGGCTATATTGCGAAAACTCTAGGATGGAGTGTTAATTGGGAATGTAGGTACAGCTTCCATATAATTTTTTTTATCAAAATATGAAATTTTGTCAGAGGAGCCCAACCCTTTTTATAAGTACGGGCTATACAAATTTGAATAGGCTTGAATGTATCTATTTGAGAATACTAGTGGCTATATTGCGAAAACTCTAGAATGGAGTGTTAATTGGGAGTGTAGGTACAGCTTCCATATAATTTTTTTTATCAAAATATGAAATTTTGTCAGAGGAGCCCAACCCTTTTCATATGTACGGGCTATACAAATTTAAATAGACTCGTATGTCTATTATTTGATAATACTAGTGGCTATATTGCGAAAACTCTAGGATGGAGTGTTAATTGGGTGTGTAGGTACAGCTTCCATATAAATTTTTTATCAAAATATGAAATTTTGTCAGAGGAGTCCAACCCTTTTTATATGTACGGGCTATACAAATTTAAATAGGCTCGTATGTCTTCTATACGATAATACTAGTGGCTATATTGCGAAAACTCTAGGATGGAGTGTTAATTGGGTGTGTAGGTACAGCTTCCATATAATTTTTTTTATCAAAATATGAAATTTTGTCAGAGGAGCCCAACCCTTTTTATATGTACGGGCTATACAAATTTAAATAGGCTCGTATGTCTTCTATTCGATAATACTAGTGGCTATATTGCGAAAACTCTAGGATGGAGTGTTAATTGGGTGTGTAGGTACAGCTTCCATATAATTTTTTTTTATCAAAATATGAAATTTTGTCAGAGAGAGCCCAACCCTTTTTATATGTACGGGCTATACAAATTTAAATAGGCTCGTATGTCTTCTTTTCGATAATACTAGTGGCTATATTGCGAAAACTCTAGGATGGAGTGTTAATTGGGTGTGTAAGTACAGCTTCCATATAATTTTTTTATCAAAATATGAAATTTTGTCAGAGGAGCCCAACCCTTTTTATATGTACGGGCTATACAAATTTGAATAGGTTAGAATGTCTACTATTTGATAATACTAGTGGCTATATTGCGAAAACTCTAGAATGGAGTGTTAATTGGGAGTGTAGGTACAGCTTCCATATAATTTTTTTTATCAAAATATGAAATTTTGTCAGAGGAGCCCAACCCTTTTTATATGTACGGGCTATACAAATTTAAATAGGCTCGTACGTCTACTTTTCGATAATACTAGTGGCTATATTGCGAAAACTCTTGGATGGAGTGTTAATTGGGTGTATAGGTACAGCTTCCATATAAATTTTTTATCAAAATATGAAATTTTGTCAGTGGTGCCCAACCCTTTTTATATGTACGGGCTATACAAATTTAAATAGGCTCGTATGTCTTCTATTCGATAATACTAATGGCTATATTGCGAAAACTCTAGGATGGAGTGTTAATTGGGTGTGTAGGTACAGCTTCCATATAAATTTTTTATCAAAATATGAAATTTTGTCAGAGGAGTCCAACCCTTTTTATATGTACGGGCTATACAAATTTAAATAGGCTCGTATGTCTTCTATACGATAATACTAGTGGCTATATTGCGAAAACTCTAGGATGGAGTGTTAATTGGGTGTGTAGGTACAGCTTCCATATAATTTTTTTTATCAAAATATGAAATTTTGTCAGAGGAGCCCAACCCTTTTTATATGTACGGGCTATACAAATTTAAATAGGCTCGTATGTCTTCTATTCGATAATACTAGTGCTATATTGCGAAAACTCTAGGATGGAGTGTTAATTGGGTGTGTAGGTACAGCTTCCATATAATTTTTTTTTATCAAAATATGAAATTTTGTCAGAGAGAGCCCAACCCTTTTTATATGTACGGGCTATACAAATTTAAATAGGCTCGTATGTCTACTTTTCGATAATACTAGTGGCTATATTGCGAAAACTCTAGGATGGAGTGTTAATTGGGTGTGTAAGTACAGCTTCCATATAATTTTTTTATCAAAATATGAAATTTTGTCAGAGGAGCCCAACCCTTTTTATATGTACGGGCTATACAAATTTGAATAGGTTAGAATGTCTACTATTTGATAATACTAGTGGCTATATTGCGAAAACTCTTGGATGGAGTGTTAATTGGGAGTGTAGGTACAGCTTCCATATAATTTTTTTTATCAAAATATGAAATTTTGTCAAAGGAGCCCAACCCTTTTTATATGTACGGGCTATACAAATTGAAATAGGCTCGTACGTCTACTTTTCGATAATACTAGTGGCTATATTGCGAAAACTCTTGGATGGAGTGTTAATTGGGTGTATAGGTACAGCTTCCATATAAATTTTTTATCAAAATATGAAATTTTGTCAGTGGTGCCCAACCCTTTTTATATGTACGGGCTATACAAATTTAAATAGGCTCGTATGTCTTCTATTCGATAATACTAGTGGCTATATTGCGAAAACTCTAGGATGGAGTGTTAATTGGGTGTGTAAGTACAGCTTCCATATAATTTTTTTATCAAAATATGAAATTTTGTCAGAGGAGCCCAACCCTTTTTATATGTACGGGCTATACAAATTTGAATAGGTTAGAATGTCTTCTATTATAGAATACTAGTGGCTATATTGCGAAAACTCTTGGATGGAGTGTTAATTGGGAGTGTAGGTACAGCTTCCATATATTTTTTTTTATCAAAATATGAAATTTTGTCAGAGGAGCCCAACCCTTTTTATATGTACGGGCTATACAAATTTAAATAGGCTCGTATGTCTACTTTTCGATAATACTAGTGGCTATATTGCGAAAACTCTAGGATGGAGTGTTAATTGGGTGTGTAAGTACAGCTTCCATATAATTTTTTTATCAAAATATGAAATTTTGTCAGAGGAGCCCAACCCTTTTTATATGTACGAGCTATACAAATATAGGCTCGAATGTCTACTGTTCGATAATACTAGTGGCTATATTGCGAAAACTCTAGGATGGAGTGTTAATTGGGTGTGTAGGTACAGCTTCCATATAAATTTTTTATCAAAATATGAAATTTTGTCAGAGGAGCCCAACCCTTTTTATATACAAATTACGGGCTATACAAATTTGAATAGGCTTGAATGTATCTATTTGAGAATACTAGTGGCTATATTGCGAAAACTCTAGGATGGAGTGTTAATTGGGTGTGTAGGTACAGCTTCCATATAAATTTTTTATCAAAATATGAAATTTTGTCAGAGGAGCCCAACCCTTTTTATATGTACGGGCTATACAAATTTAAATAGACTCGTATGTCTATTATTTGATAATACTAGTGGCTATATTGCGAAAACTCTAGGATGGAGTGTTAATTATGTGTTTAACCTCAATTGGTAAATATTAGTGTATGATAAAACTTTGAAAACTTTAGCTGTGTTGCTTTCAAAATATTACAACAACAATTGCATTGTATTCAAGCCGATTGTCTTAGAATGTTAAGAAAAAAAATTTTAGGATTAGGGGAAATAAAATCATTTTATGGTTATGGTGTTTACCGCAAGGCGTTATTTTTTCTATTTTTCTAGAAAAATCTTGTAGAATAATTTAGCATTTGTTATTTTATAGCAAAATACCGAATTTAATTTGTTCTATTTCATAAAACAAAACAAAACTAAAATAAATATTAAGAAAACGAACCAACACAGAAAAATTAAAACGCATTAAACAATTAAAGCCAAAAGTTGTTGCTTTCACATTTCTTAGCTAAGCTAAGCGGATTAGCGAAAGCAACACTACTTTTAATACATATTGGTACATATATTTTTCTTTTGTTTTTAATTCGAAATTATTAATTTAAGGTTAGTTTTTTGTGGTTTTTCTTATAAATTATTTACATACCTGTTAAATAAGTTGCATACACTGCATAGATAAGTTGCATGCGCTGCAGAATATTTGTTGCGTATGCTACACTTTTAATTAACGTTAGAAACTTCACACCGGTTTTTAATTCATATTTTTAACTTAAAATTATGAATTAAAAAAAGCGATTTAGAAAAAGGAGAAAACTCAGAAATAAATTAACAAAGGCTCTATTCTATTTAAAATTTAAATTTAAATTCCAAAAAATTTTCATTAATGAAAATAATAGTTGCATGGATTTACATTGATTAGTTATAAAATATAAATATAAATAAAAAGGCTTATATTATTTCATTCTATAAACATTTATATTAATTCATTTTAAAAACCACATTTTCGGTGGTATTTAAATGTACATTATATCCCGCTATACACCTCCAATACTAATTTCCATACGAAATATAATGTACGTCGTACGAATAAATAAATATAAAAAACAAAAGTTAGAATTCAAAAGTACCAACGAAAAACAATCGTCGCAAAAAGAACAACAAAAATTGTTATCGAGTGTAACAAAACAGAATAACAGAATTGAAAAACACTTTCTGGCACAAACAATACTCAAACAATACTACCACCATGAGAATACTAGTACTCTACACTTTTATGAGTTATAGAGTACAGTAATCATTTTATTATATACTTAAAATTTATTTGGAAAAATATATGTTAATAATTAATATGTATTAAAACGTGTTAAAACAATGGAAAAATGAGAAAAAAACACTTATCTTATTCCTCCTCTGGAATCATAAAAGTCCTATACATATTGAAAAATTACATACATACAATGCGTATGATCAAAACCAACAACAATTAAAAGCCCTGAACAAAGTCTGAAACGCAGATACCAATATACGATAAACTACAGAAGATTGTGTTTATTACACTAACAATCCCATGTTAATTTTGTTCTTTCGCACCACTACTTATTAAACTAGTGCGCACATACGATGTACAAATACATTCTAATACAACTATCTATAGTGTAGTTTTTTCTGTATTTGTTGCAATAGCATGGCTTTATATTGTTGTTGGTTTTGGTATGATGCATTCAACAACGGTATCAAAATACATATAAACGAAATTGTAATATACATATTCTACGCCATTGAAGCGCAACACACACACAAATTAATATAATATAACTATTCAATATGTATCTTATTACGGCTTCAAACTTCTTTAAATCACACAATATATTATTTATGTCTATGAACACTTAGATATATATTATTTAATTAATTAGTTAATTAAAACACATTTAAACTATTTATTTTTAATTATTTAGAGGAGAGACAAAAAACACGTTTTTCCTCTACGACGTTCAATCGCCGACCCCAAATTTAAATGTTCGTGGTGATGAAGATAAATTGATTGGTTATTCAGATGCCAATTTTGCTGAATGCCGATCAACACATAAATCTAATGGTGGATTTACGTTCAGTACATGTGGTGCTACAATTAGTTGGCAATGCAAGAAACAAGACATTATTGCACTATCGTCAATGGAAGCTGAATATATATGGCGTGTCTGAATGTATGTGGCGCAGTGAAAGAAGCAAAATGGTTAAAACGTTTATTGAATGATTTTGGTGTTAAAATTAATGAGCCCATTATACTCTATGAAGACAATCAGAGTTGCCTCAAATTTGCTAATGAGGAGAAATTCTCAAATCGATCGAAGCATATTGACATCAAAACGCATTCAGTTAAGGAGAGTATTGATGCAGGTATAGTTGAATGTGTCTACTGCCTGACAGACGAAATGGTAGCGGATATGATGACAAAACCATTACCAAAACCGAAGATCCTGAAATTTAGAGAGGCTGCCGGCTTATTTGAACGAGGAAAAGTGTGGAAATAAATAATATGTTTATTCAGCATTCAAGTACTTAAAACACACTCATTGTGAATTATACATACTTTAGCTGAAAATGTTTTCTCATCTTTCCTCTCTCATTCCAAAACGTATTGGTGTACTACTAACATCGTATGGCGTAATGTTCTATAAATAAAAGTATAAAAAACAAAAAGTTTATCTTTTTATCCTCAAGAGGCCAGGTGGATTATAAATTGGGTTGGCATCTTCATTGGTTCAGTACATTTTTTTTGGAATTTAATCGGAAACAAACTTTTTTATTTTGGATGTCATGAATTTGGAGAAAATAATTTGTATGTCGTTGATCTAGTTTTGCGTTCTTATGTCCGTTTTGATCCGATCTTCGATTTAGGTGCTGCTGGTTTAAATTAAATGACCTAGGTGTGTTACGACTGTGTTGGTCGCAACCACCATTTTATGTTTTTATTCACCTCAAAAGTTGTCTGTTAAATTGTGCGCTGAACGCACCCGCGACGTTTTGTTTTGTACCCCATCGTGTGGTGGCGCAGAGGTGAGAAGAACGACGAGAAAGAGAGAACAATGCGCATCGAGTGTGTGCAAAGTAAAACGTTTTGGAAAAAAAAATGTTTTTCTTATATGTCTCTCTTTTATATCAACGAAAATTTGATATAAAGGAGAGACAGAGAAGAGAGATTAATTTCTTCTAGAACGTTTTGCTAGCTGTGCGGCGTAAGAGTTTTTTTTGGATTGTCATTCGAGTTTTGGTTGTATATAGAAAAGGTTCAGTTTTTGATTGTCATTAAAACACATATTGAGTTTAGTTTTTAATATAAAGAAAAAGTCGCGTTCATTTTGGAATTTTATGCATTTTATATTTGCAAAAATTTAAAATTAAAAAAAAAGAAAAAAAGGAAAATAAAGATTTTTTTTGGTGAATTAAGTTCAGTTTTGTTTTTGTAACTAATCCTGTCATAAGAAAATCGATACTGTGTCTAGCGATATAGTTTTATATTTTTGATTTACAAGTTCTGGATGGCGTATAAAGGAGTCGGGAAAAGTGTATTCTCAAACAAATAAAAATCATAAAACCAAACATTTGGATGTGGTTGTGTTCTTGTGAGTGCCCTAATTTTTATAGAAGCGTCGCATTGTAATTTCCTACGGGTCCTAAATTAATTAACGTGTACCACATTATTAACGGGTGGCCAAGTGAGGCCAGTATAACGGGCCCCATAAAGTGAATCGGGTACCGCATTTTTTGTTTTTCTTAACTGTTCAACGGGTGACGCATAATCCACGAGTGCTGTAAATTTCTGCAGGCGGCCAGTTGAGGCTCGTCGCACATTTTCGGGATTTATAAAATATTATAACGGCGGACGTGTCGCCACGTTCGATTCAATTTTCGGTAGCCAACCGGCTATTGATTTTGGGCGGCCAGTTGAGGCTCGTCGCACATTTTCGGGATTTATAAAATATTATAACGGTGGACGTGTCGCCACGTTGGATTCAATTTTCGGTAGCCAACCGGCTATTGTTTTTGGGATTTGGTATCGGGGAAAGGCCCCGCAACGCCCGACCGCACTAGGTCGCAACAACGGGTAGCCAACCGGCTATTCGCTGCTTGTTTGGTATCGGGGAAAGGCACCGCAACGGTCCGGGTGTGAGCAAGGTCACCTGTGGCATGACGGCCGCGCAAGGCCGCAACAGATTTTTTTTTATTTTTTTTTGATTTCATTTTTATATTTCTTTTATATTATAATAAATTTTCAAATTTTTTATATTATATTAAATTTTCAAATCGAGCGCCGCACAGCGGGTGCGCGCTCGGTGCGTATTGCATCTCTCTCTCTCTCTCGTTCGTTCTCTCTTGTCGTGGTACGGGGGGGGGGGGGGGGGAGGGAAGTTGTTTTCTCTTCTTTTGGTTTGTTTTACGTTAAATAAAATGAACTACTAAATTTTTCGGTGTGGTGTGATGGGAGCGGAGACTCCCTCTGTGTCGGTGTAGTGTTTGCGGTCCCTTGGTGCCCGCATCCAATTTCGTAACCGGGGCTTTGCCCTGTTTGAATTCGAATGGATGCGCGCACCAAGGCACCTCTACCGTTATTATTATTTTATTATTTATTTTGATTATCTGCTGTTCGTTCCTCAGGTTCCGGCCGACGAATTTCGGCGGAACTCGGTTATTATTATTATTCGTGTTTTTCCCTTCCTAAATATCTGTAATCACGGCGTAAGCCAGGAGCCCATGCAAGCCTCAAACCCCACGACCTTAGCACTTCTCCCTGAGAACGTAGCCGGCAAAAATCACCGGGGAGGCCTCTGTATGCGCTTAGTGAAATCTGCAGGTTGGCAGTAGCCAGCCTGTAACAGGTGTCGTAATGAAATGAGTGGAGCCCAAAAAATTTTAGAATGGTACGTTTGATCAGGCTATAATGAGCCTAAAATTATTTATATGTCGATAAATCTTGCTGAGCGTGCTAATTTCGGTTTTGGTCTGTTTTCGGTTTTCATTTATTGATTTGAATTCTGCTAGTTTTGAGAACGAGCAGAACAAAATAATTGGCCCACAATTATTCATACTATCTTGTAATGTTCTGTTGTATGGGTTCTGCTAGCTTTAGGGACGTGATTGAAAGATTGGTTCTCTAAGTATAGATTATGGTACTAATAAAAATTAAAAAAATTCATCGTTGATCACGTACGTTTTTTGCGGCCTTTAAATTTTTGCGGCATGCCACCTCATCATTTGCATCTTAAAGTTGGATCTGTCATCATTAAGCTACGAAATCTTCATGCCCCGAAACTATGCAATGGAACCCGATTGATTGTGACGAAGTTAATGCACAATGTGATAATGATAAGGATTTTGAAGGGACCGTTCTATAGGGAGAATAATACCTATGTCCGCGAATTCCTTTGACTTCAACCGATTACTTCACACCGGCATATGTGGTGTGTTCCCGAGTTGGGAGACCATTCTCACTATTCATTGCGCTCCGGGGCAGAAAAACAAAAATGTTGTGTATTATTCAGTCTTAAATTGAACACAATCAGTGGTCTATTCTTTTTTTTTATATTTCAATAAAACGAATAGAATTCAATGAAATTAATATTTGATTTTATTATATTTTCACATATATTGGACGGAACGAAGTCCGTCGGGTCAGCTTTCCGTATAAATATAGGATATTGAATTTAATTAAATTCGAAACGTGTTTCATTCAATCTATAATTGAAATTATATTATTGCGTCATCAGTTAACGATCGATAATTTTCGATCAAAAAACAACAATTTCGAGTGGTATCGTGAATGCTCGAAATTAATCCAATCAAAAAATCAGTTTTGGGCAAAACGAAGTTTGCCGGGTCAGTTAGTCTTCTATAATTACGATTTTATTAAATTTCAGCCGAAATTTCAACAGAAAAACTATTTTATCGACACATTGAAGTGGTCGCAATTATACTACTGAAATTAGCCGAAAATTGGGCAGAAAGCTGCATTATCGACAGTGCAGCGGAAATTTCGTCAGAAAAACTACCTTTTCGACATATTGAGAGGGGAATACATAACAATATGAAAACTGAATTATCGGCATTTCGGTTGGAATGACAGCAGAAATATACTTTATCGACATATCGCGAGGAAATCCGCAATAATATAAAACTGTATTATCGCCATTTCGCGCTCGAACTTGCTTTAGAAAACTGCATTACCGACAAAATTATAGAAGGAAACGAAAACTAGAAGATCTTATTAAACAAATAAACTGAAAATTTTAACAAATTTTAAAATAATATTCAAATCGGTTCTACGATATATTACGTACATTGAATAAAGCTACCTAATTAATTAACAGCTTCTAAGTATGAAAATTTTAAATTTCGTTTAATTATAATTTTATAATTTATAACGTGCCACGAGAATCCACGAAGCTGACATGATTCATTTGTTGTGTAAGCGAGTTAAAATTTAAGGCTCGGGCCTACAAACAGATGACCCTAATGCTGCACCAGCACTTGTAGCACAATCCAATGAAAATGGTATTGGAATTTTTTTACAGGTCCCGTTATCCTGCAATTCGTGTGTGGGCTAGCGTTAGACAGAGCTACACCACACTTTTCGTATTTTTGTTAATATCTATTGTATTGTAGTGGGGGTGGTATTGGAATTTTTACAAATTAATTACAACATATCGACATAGTTCAACCCCCAAAAAAACTACCCCTAAAGGGTGCAATTCTTCATAACCCATATTTTAGGTTAAACTGTGTTTTGGCATTTCAGTTAATATTTCTTATATCGTACTGGGGGCGGTATTGTAATTTTTTACAAATTAACTACAATACATTGGCATAGCTCCCCACCCCCTCCCCCAAAAGCTACCTCTACGAGGTGCATCTTTTAAAAATTTTATTTTTCGTCACACCCCGCCATTTGCGTTTCTGTGAATTTTTGTTGTATATTGTGCTGGGGTAGTACTACAATCTGTTTACAATAAAATGGCCTAATTTAACTTATAGACAACTACCCCAAATGGCAGCAACCGTTTAAAATCATTGTATTGTACTGGATGATACAAGAAGATTTTACTAAATAAATTACAAAATATTAGAATAGTTCAATTGCCAAAAACTGCCCCTCAAAAGTGCAGCTCTTTAAAACAATAATGCTCTGCATAGATAACCCCCTGAACCGACCAAATGGCACAGTGGTTAAAGCTTTGGCGTTTGGATCGGGAGGTACCGGGTTCGAATCCCAATAGGGGCAGGATGTAAAGTGAAATTTCATCAGCAGATTTCGATCTGTGGTGAAATGTAACACATCTATGACCCCCTGTCGGTGTGCAAAACCCATGGGCCGACCCATCTTTAATGCCGGTATAGGCTGGCATGGAGCTAGCAAAGTGCAGATGGTCTTAAATCGGTCCTATAGCCGTACGTCCTCGAGTTGGCCGGAAGGCGTAAAGTAAGGACGTAAAAAGCATAACCGCGGAAGAGCAGGGTGAGCCTTGAGCCCCAAAACAGATCGCATAGTTACCAATAAAATAAAAAATAAAAAAAATTAAAAAAAACCCTGAAATAGGTACCCATGAATTTGTAACAACAACCCACACCCACAGAAATCGATCAAAACAGTATCGAACTTCATTCCTATGCAAGAAATAGGAGCCCATGTATTTATTACAACAGCCCACACCCACGAAAATCGATCAAAATGCTTCGAATTACATTCCTATGCAAGAAATAGGAAGCAGCAAGAAGGAAGTTCGTTACATTTTGATCCATTTTTGTGGGTGTGGGCTGTTGTAATAAGTTCATGGGCTCCTCTTTCTTGAATAGAAAGGTAATTTGATACATTTTGATCGATTTTTTGGGGGTGTGAGCTGTTGTAATAAATTCATGAGTTCCTATTTCTTGCATAGAAGAAGAGAATTATTGTTTTAAAGAGCTGCACTTTTGAGGCTAAGTTTTTGGCAATTGAACTATTCTAATATATTGTAATTTATTTAGTAAAATCTTCTTGTATCATCCAGTACAATACAATGATTTTAAACGGTTGCTGCCATTTGGGGTAGTTTTCTATAAGTTAAATTATGCCATTTTATTGTAAAAAGATTGTAGTACTACCCCAGCACTATATAGAACAAAAATTAAGAGAAATGCAAAAGGCATGGTGGAGACGAAAAATAATGTTTTTAAAAGTTGCAAGAAATATTAACTGAATGTCAAAAACATTGTAGGTTAAAAAATATGGATTTTGAAAAATTGCACCCTTTAGGGGTAGTTTTTTGGGGGTTGACCTATGTCGATATGTTGTAATTAATTTGTAAAAAATTCCAGTACCATTTTCATTGGATTGTGCTACAAGTGCTGGTGCAGCATAAGGGTCATTACAAACAGAATATCTGGCCAAAGTTTATGTGGGATCATAGTTAGATTTTCGAAAATCCTCAACCATGTCTTAAATTTCGTTTTCTCATGAAATGATCTACATTCAAAAATTCGAATTATGAATATATGAAAATGAAATATGAATAAGCCTCAAATTTTGGACAGATATTCTAGTTGTAGGGCCGAGTCTAATAATATATTCCACTTACACGACAAATATATAATTCGAGCTACACGAATTTTTCAATTCAGATTATTTCATAAGAAAACGAAATTTCAGACATGGTGGAGTATTTTCGGAAATCTAACTTTGAGCCGACATAAACTTTGAACTGAAATTTTACATGAATGGATATTGTCTACTACGGCCTGAACTGTTAAATTATTGCACGCTTAGATGACAAAAGAATTACTAATTTCGCGGGCGAGCTGTATGTATTTATTATGTATAATAGACATAATAACATAATCTTAACTATTTACTAGTACAATGAATTTATATATACATTAAATTTGTATAATTGTATCGATTCGATTTTATCGTTTCGATAATGCAGATTTTGCCTGAATTTTCTGCTAACTTCAGTAAGGTCACAACATGTATTAACGAACATCCGATTTCAACACTTGTTTATCGACATTTTGCGGCTAGTAAATTTATGTTGTTATTTATAAATTTGGATTATCGTAATTTTTCGGATGACTATTTTCAGTTGCTACGGCCAAAACCTCATTACCAACACTTTTCAGCTGCTTATTAAAATGGATTCTCGTTATCGACATTTATCGGCTTATACGGTCATTTTACACGTGTTTTCATTATATTTATTGCTCTTAGGTTGATTTACTTTTCTCAAATCACATGCTACAAAATAATGTCTATATTTAAAAAAACTTTCTTCCTCTTTCAGTAAATAACTAGTAGTACCTTGTAGACAGCTTCCCTATCTGCTAAACCAACATTAAATTTTCGCACGATCACAGTACTTTACATGCTTCGTAATCGCAATATAAAAATGTTTGGTTTGTCGTTATTTTCCTCTGGATCGTAAAATAAAATTTTGCTGGGAAAACATTATGTGTTTGGTGGGTTTGCAAATATTAGACCCGCGCGATTAAGAATAATGCAATTTCGCATAAAACGATTTTGCATGCCTGACCACAAAAAAAAAAAAAATATTGTATCATAATTAAAAGTAATGAAGATTATAATTGTTTTGTTGAAGAGTTAATTGAAAACGAAAAATAAAAAATCTGATTAAAATTTAATTACAAAGCATAAATAAAATCAAGACGCAGCGCGATAATCTTTGACGGGTTGTGCATTCCACTTGATTGATTTTTTAACGTTATACATATATATACGTCCAATAAAATGCAGGTGTGTATAAACCCTTTTATACGTATGATTTTAATTCAGGTGTATTAACCTAGATCCACAAATTTAATTATGAGTTAATCTTACGCCATGGATTATATTATAGCCCCAGTGAGCAGCACCCGCCAAAATATATACACATTCGTTCGTTAATAATCATATAGTCGTAAAAAAATAAAATTTATTTCCACCTGTACCATAACCCTCTGTGCATTGTACACACACACACACACACAAAAAAAAAATAAATAAATTATATATAGGAACCTTGTAGCTTACGAGAATTATATAATTTTATTTATTTATTAATTTTGAAACAATCACCTGCCTCTAGTGGCTGGACTTCTTTGTGTACGTACGTCTGCACAGAGTAAATTTAATAATTTTCATTTTGTTGTTGCTCAACTGTCTTGATATACATAAAACACTTTCTTTCCGTGTTCAAACTTCCTTTTTTCGTAAAAAAATATTTAAGGAAATAAAGCTTCAGGGCATATTATCAAAACAAGGTGCGTGTGAGTCAGATCTACATGGTGCGCGGCAAAAAATGTTTACATTTTGTTTGTTTACTGACATAATTCGTATAAATTAGTAAATTTTCAGTCTTACCTACATCTTTAGTTAAATGATCTATGCACTTACATAAAAAACTCATTCAAGCCTCGAAACTAAAAACAGAATGAAATCATAAGATTAGCGCGATTACGATTCCACCTATATTGCATGCTCATAGATAAGAATCATAAAATATGCGTGTACTGCTGGTCAAAATGTTATTTGTTTATTTTTTTATGAATCTTGTATTTTTAATCCTCCTTGAGATGCGCGCTTCTTAATTATAGTCGCGCATTATAAAGATGTTGTGAAATTTTATTATGATGTAGCGCATTTAATAACAAGATGATATGAAAGGATGATGGATTTTTTAAGATGGTTATAAATTAATTAAAATAATAATTTATAATTAAAATGGAAGTTGGATGAGTAAGGTTTCTGTGGTATTTGAACTTAAGGTATTTGTGATAATCGACTGGCTATAACTTTAATCACTGGGATTTGTTTGGTGTGGTTAGTTACAGAGAAACAGATTTGGCTTAAAACTTGTACTCGTGGCTAGGTTTACTGCTCAATTCATGTAGTGCCAATATTAAGATAGCTGTTCTCACCAAAAGCTTTTCAATAACCACTTAGTAACCTCACGAAGCTCGACTACAAGTCGATCGCTACGAATTGAATAACGAAGTTCCTCATTTAATAGGCTTACAAAAGCCACCTCGTGCTAACATAAATTCGTGCATTCTTTTATTTATGCATAACCAGGGCCATCTTCAACTATGGCCAGAGACAACATTGATTTTTTGCTAATAACGACACTTTATGTCGACAAATGCTCATCGATTTTATTCGACTAAAATTGAGCACATTAAATCAGTATAGAGAAAAATAAAATTCACATCTAAGCAAATTATGATAAAAATGCGAGCCTACTTTGCTTTAGAGAGACTTCATTTGTTTTAAACCGCCATTTAAATTTTTTTTGAAAATAGGACAAGAATGAAATTAGCTGTTTTAATGCATGTTCGAAAAAAATTCCATTATGCGACTGAGCACTTGTGGCATTCGTGTGAACAAGCAGAACTAAATTTAACTGTCAAAACAAAATAGTAATAAATACTGCCATAAGCCATTAAATTTTTAGAAGAGAAACGAATTTTGGGTTTCATATAATAATATTTAAGTATATAACTTAATACTTTTGATATTTAAAGTGAGGTTAGGTATTTAGTGAATCGGTACTCCATTTATACAACAATATCAATTTAAACACATTGACACAAAATCAATGCATAGGAGATTTCCTGCGTATAGATGAAAATAATTATTATCGAAATAATTGGAGAGGTACATCCAAGAACAGTGAAAACCAACTCAGCTCGAGCATAAGTCTTTACAAAAGCTAATCGGTTCACCCACGTTAACGTGGTATAAATTTATTATCATTACCAGGAACCGTAACCGTCAGTAAAACATTGGAGCTATTAGACCCGATTGTAAATGGACAATCAAAGTTTTCTAAGAAATGAAAACAAACACCATTCTCTCACTCAAAGAAGACAAGAAAAAATCGAATTCCACTGCTCATAACCAAATATGGGGAGATATAATATCTGATTGGCCTGAGGAACAATTTAAACTTTTCAGCGCATTGATCAGACCCTCACAAATAGGATCGATATGCGGAAAGACCCGGAACAAACAATACTAAAAGACTGTATACGATATAAGAATTAATTAAATTAGGAAGATTATGATCATTCCCGAGAAATAACGATTCATTACAAGCGCGCAACGATCGTTCCCAGTAGCTAAACGAGAGACCGGTACAACGAATATATTATGTCCGAACTTGTTTTCGAACATTGGCCGATCCGCAACGCGGTAGCATACAGTAAAGAAAATTTAGCGCAACCGTTTATTTATTTCCCACCTATAGACATCAGACTCCTCGTCGGTTCGATTGCAGGTTTACCGTTACTGAGCCCGGATATTCCGATCTATTTGCCGCAGTAAAACATAATAGTCCAAAACATAAAATACAAATAAAAATTCTATATAAATGACCAATTAACGGAACTGCCGATTTATACCAAAATTCGGTGTTCTCGGTGATGGGATGTTGTGTTATTATCGAACAGCATTCCGACATAGCGTAACGAAGAAAGAAATAGTAAGAAACTAATGGCGTATTTCTAAATCTTATTATTGACTGGGCAATTTGAGATGGCAACCGAATTTTTATCTCATATCTCAGGTAATGTCTAGAAACGTAAAATGTAATTTAATTGAACCGTTCTGCTTTAACCAATTCTAAATAAGCTTTGTTATATTTTAGTGATAGCCGATATTGAGGGCACCCTGCACACCGTCTGCACACGCTCCTAAATTTAAACCACCTATCCGGCCGAAACACTTCTGTATTTCTACTGCTCTTGCTTAAATTAAAAAACCCGAAAAGTAAAAATGCATTTTTAATATATTTCTGATTTGTCATCGAATGCTATAAGTTTGATTTGCTATTCGGAAAAAAGGCCAAGTAGAAGAAATTCACGAGCCTTCCTTGATCAATTAGAAACGATTGATGTTAAAGTTGCTTGTGGTTTAGTCGCAGGTTATCTAATAAAAAAAGAATGTTTGAAAATGCCATTCGAATATACGAGTACGAGTTGGCATGTTATGATGTAAATATGATATAATGGTGTATATATGGTATATATTTCTGTATGTTTGTTATATTGGGTTATGATGAATTATGGATTACGAGTTAATATAATTATCAAATACTATCTTTTGGTTAATCTGATAGTTATACTCTCCAAACTTAAATAAAATCTTAAACACATTAATATTTTGTTAATGATTTGAATTATATATATTGTAGTATATTTATAGTATAACTTATAATTTAATTTTATATTCTATTCTTTGCACTTATATAACTTTAATTTAAGATCAATATATCTTTCACTCAACTACTTAATACTAACTCTACTGATACTGTACATTTTAAGTATTTATTCACCACTAATCTTAACATTAAAACTATTAACCTTATATACTACAATTTCCAGAAGTAAATTTCTTCCGTGTTTACAATATATGAAAACATATAATGCTTAATTATATAAAATAAAATGTTTTGGTTTAAAATATAAAATGTATAACATATTTTATGTTTATGTCTGTGTTTCCTATTTATTGTCATTGTCATTCATATGCAGAATATATACAAGGTCGCGCTTAAGAATTTTGTATTATTTACAAACTTATGTAAATGTTAATTTTGCTATGCTTCGAGATTTAGCATAAGTGATTTTTTAACTATTTCCTTATTTTTGGTGATGAAGTATTTTTGTTGAATTTGCCAACTTTAATTTCCGCGTTCTTGCAATCATAAATGTCGTACCTTTACATGCATTTTATGAATGATGACAATGGTGAAAATTTGAATGAATGGTCCGAATATGTGAGATGAATGATCTCACAACACCTCCTTCTCGCGGGAGAGAAGTTTTCGGATGGAAACTTCTTTAGTTGTAGGTTTAGTGTGTATGTGTATGTTATTTGAGTGCATTTTGTTATCAGATTATTATATGTTTTCATTTTTCTTTAATACTTAAATTATCTTAAAATTACTACTCTTAGTTCTAAATTAGTAAAGTTTTAATTTTGATGATCTTGTTCTTACTCGATTGTTAATAGTTTCGAGATAAGAAAAAGTTATTTTAAAAATTGTTCCGAATTTTTTGTTAATTTGTTTTGGTAAGAAATAAAAAGTTGGTTTTTGCTCAGAAGTTTGATGATGAATCTGTTGTGCATCGTAATGATAACTGGTTTTGCTGGAAGATGGAATTTGCGTGAGCATCGTGATTTGTAGCTTGCTTGATGATGAATTTTTGTAATGATGAATTTTACTTCGTGATGAATTTTTGTTGTGCATCTTGGTTTGTATTTGTAGAATTTGCTTGGTGATAAACTTGATGAATGTATGTTGTGCATCTTGATTTGTAATAATAGATCTTGCTTGATGGTGCATCGTGACTTGTATTGGTAGATTTGTGTGTCATATAATGACTGAATTTGATTGATTATGATTTCCCATTGTGCATCTTCGTTTTGTAATTTTAGTTCTGCTTGATGTTGATTTTGAATCGAGATTTGTATTGGTAGATTTTGGTTGAAAGTCGATTATTGATTAATTAATCCTGCGTATTGGAATTGTAGCGATGACTCTTATTTGATTGTTCATTGTTGATGAGCTTGTTATTTTCTTTAACAATTTTCGGCTTTTTTATAGACAAATATTATTTTCTATGACATTCACAATGTTTGAGACCTTTCGGGCCACCAAAAAAAGAGGTCATTTACTTACAATATCTCTTTTCTGATTTAGTGGTATAATTCGCTAAATCGACGTGTTCTTGTTTCATACTATTGGTGTGAAGCAAGAGGTAAATTTTTGTAGTTTGGTCGTTGCAACCTGATGAGTAGACCAATTTTTATCAGTACGAAACCAAACTACCAAGAGGAAACTTGAGGAAGTTCACATTTTTGTAAAGGGTTGTGTGGCTTTGAACACACAAGTACCCTTGGGGTTAAAAATGGGGGGGAATGAATTTTCTACTTTATGGTAGAGATATTGTAAGTAAATGACCTCTTTTTTTGGTGGCCCGAAAGGTCTCAAACATTGTGAATGTCATAGAAAATAATATTTGTCTATAAAAAAGCCGAAAATTGTTAAAGTAATACAGACGAATTTAAAATTTCTTAATTTGTTATTTTCTGCATTCTGGTCACGCTTCTTCTTTGTTGTTTCTAGATTTTCTTTTGTTTTCTGTTAGTTGTGTTGTATTGACATTGAGATACATTAGATGGCTGTTTGAATTGATTATTGCTTTGTTTATGGGATGTTAATTTTATTATTTAGCGGCTGGACTCTCTGAGTGTCTGGACTCGTTAGTTTGCTTGATGAGTGTCTGAACTCATTTGTTCTGTTGCTTACATACTAGGTTGCGAGAGCTGGTCTCGTCTTTGTTTGATGAGTGTCTGGACTCGTTTGATTTGTTCCTTATATACTAGGGTGCGAGAGCTTTTCTCGTCTTTATTTTGATTTAGTTTTGTTTGAGCTGCTGCTTTTCTCATACATACATACATGGGAGTATGATGTTGATCAATCTTTGTTCTGAAATTGCTTCGACTAATGTATGTTGTATTGCTGTATTCGACTGATATTGGATGTTGTGATAAATGTTCTATGATGGTGTGAGATGAGTATCTGTCTGGTGTATTTGATGAATTTTCGATACAATTTTGATGCTTTTTTTTGTGTTGGTTTGATGCTGTCTTTCGATTCGATTTTGTTTGATGCTGTATTGATGTAGTATTAGATGCTGTTTTGAAGAAGTTTTAATAGTGTTTCGATACTCGTTTTCGATGTGGTTTCACTGATGTTTTGATGCTCATTTTCGTTAATCTTTTGATGCTGGTTTGATGCTTGTTTCACTGCGTTTTTGATGCTGTTTCCATGTTGTTTCGATGTTCATTTGATGTTGGTTTTAATGATGGTGTGTGTTTTGATGATAGTTGGATTTTCTTATTGTTGTTGAGGTATATTTACTTCTGCTTCATTTTGGTAATTGATTATTTCTGTTGTAACTTTTCTGATTCATCTCGATTTCGGAGTTTAATTTGTTAGTTGGTTAATATGTTAGTAGAAATTTTCTTGTTTCATCTCACGTTTGTTAGTGTATTTATTATTGTGAGAAGAAAAAAGTGTGCTTTGCGTAAGTATGCAAGCGTAAAAAAAATATTGGGTTTTAAGAGTTAATTCGTTAGTTTAGGAGTTGGTTAATAGAGGTTTGGAAAGATCTAGTTTTGAAATTTGTTAGTTTTCGAGTTGGTTAAAAGTGAATTGTTTGGAAAGATCAAAGAAATTTAGTATTGTTTTTTTTTCTAATTTTGTAATTTGTGTACTGGTATGTGGAATCTGGGATGTAGGATGATGGAGTATTATTCATGCTATTCTTATTAGGATTTTGAGAATAATTATTGGTTTTTGAATTTCTGAGGCTGAAAGGTGGGCTTAGATTATTTTGGTTTGCGAGCTTATGGATTAACTGTGTTGAAGGGGTGTCTATAATCGAATAATTGTCTTGTTTTATTATGGGCGATAAGGTGTCTCTACTTGATTTGTATCTAGATAATGAGTTTATTGTCATAGTTATTTCGGGATATAAGAGGTTTGTCAAAATATTTTCTTCTATTTCGTCAAATTTTTGGTCTAAGAGGTTGTATTTGTCTGATTTCATTGACTTGTTGATTTGATCAATTGATTTTTGGTTCGGGTAAATGCTTGTTAAATTTGGTATGTGGTTAATTTGGGTGTTAGAGTTTGAATTTGTTGGATTTTCGGATGATTGGTTTTCTGTATTGAAATTCGGATTGTGAGTGTTTGGAGTTTTAGGTTTGTTATCTAAATTTGTTGAATGGGTGTTTGAATTTATATGATTATCTATTTGATGAGGTGGATCTTTAATCTGGTTATTATGAGGTTCATTTTCGATGTTTGGGAATGCTTGGTTATGGATTGGATTTGATGAACGGTCGTCTATTCTCGAATAATTGTTTTGTTTTATGTGATTAGTAACTGAACGTGTTGAAAATGTATTGGGGTTTGGGTATGAGTTATTCGAATCGTTTGATGGTTGATAGGTTATAATTTGATCGTTTGAGTTCATTATCTTATTATCTGGATTTAAATAATTGTTATATGGTATATTTGATAGTTTATTGTTTGTAATTTGTGTGTTTGGACTTGTTAACTTATTATCTAGGTATGTTGAAGAGGTTTCTGTCTTTTGATGATTATTATTTTGTAGATTTGATATTTGGTTGATTATTATATTATGAGCATCTGAGCTCGTGTATTTATGAACTAAATTTGTTTAAGTGGCGTCTGGGCCTGGTTGATTGTAAGGTAATTGATTTAATGATTGGTTAATTGAGTTATGAGCGTCTGGGCTCGTGTACTTATAAACTAAATTTGTTGAAATGGCGTCTGGGCCTGATTGATCGTTTGATAATTTGGTTAATGATTGGTTGATTATGTTATGAGCGTCTGGGCTCGGTTGCTTATATACTAAATTTGTTTGAACGGCGTCTGGGCCTGTTTGATTGTTTGATAATTGGTTTAATGTGTTATGGGTTTGCTTATGGTCTAAATATGATGGGATGGCGTCTGGGCCTAATTGGTTGTTTGATGATTCGATTAATGGTTGATTGGTTATTGGTTTATGATTTGGTTTGTGGATATTTAGGTTTAATTGATGTTCAGTTGTTAATTGTCGAGAATAGGTTTCTGTTTGGTTTATGTGAGATTCGTTGTAGTTTGATGGGTAGTGGTTCTGTAGATATATATTTGGGATAATGCCCATTTGGAGAGGGTATGTGTGCTCGTATTCCATTTGATTTAGCATTGGTTGAAGTGGTAAAGGATCCGATTTCAGTGTCTCTCCGGTTACTGGTCGGATCCGTTGGAGTTTCCCTGATTATAATGTTCTATTTGTTCTAAATTTTGTATTGGTTGCGGGTATATCATATTGATACGCATATTGTTAAATTTATTGGTTAAATCTTGAGTATCGGGAGGTGCGGATGGATGGAATTGGTTATTGGTTTGGTTGAAGCTTTTGCTGAAAAATTTGCTACGACATTCATCAAATGTGTGTCCCGTGGTTGTTTTGCAGTGGGAACAATACTTTGGTGTGTATCTATTTATTTGGGGTTTTGGTCTGGGTGGTGTTTGATGTTGTGTGGGGGTGAAATGATTTCGGTTTTGTTGATGATTGAATGCATTAAATTGATTGTTTTGTTGTGGATATTGTTTGTTAGGAAATTGTGGTCGATTTGGATTGTAATATGCACTTTTTGGTTGGTACGTTTGGTTCTGGAATTGTGGCTGGTATTGTTGGGTTAGAGTTGTGTTTCTTCTCGTCTTTTCGTGATTGATGCGTGTGCGGCATCTGTTCCATGTGTGATTCGGTTGATTGCAGTAATTGCATATGATTAGTCGGTTGATTGGTTGTGAACTGTGATTGTAGATTGGTAGCGGTTTTTCTGTTATGTCATGTATTGTATTATTGGTTGGGGTTGTGGCGAGCATACTTTCTATGATTTCTGTTTCGTTAATTATGTTTTCTATGTTTTTAGCTGTTGACGTGAATATTTTTTCTCTTATGATTGTGTTATTTAGTCCGTTTTTGAATATCTGTACAGAATTTGTCTCGAGGAGTTCTTCATATGATGGGTCGATCTGGTTTAACTTGAATTTTGTTTTGAAGCCTGTCTTGTATTGTTGTAGGGCTTCTAATAGTCTGTATCCGTAATTGCGTGCAGTTTCGCCGTATTTCTGTTGGATATTAGTGTATCCTTTTTCTAACTCGGCTAACGAATACGTTTTAGAATACATGTTATTAAGTGTGTCCCTTAGTGTTGGATAGTCATCGATGTTCCTATGTGTAATTCTTGTGAACGCTTCACCAGTCAGTCTTAATTTTATTAGTGTGGTAAATTTGTTCTTTTCGGCTTCTGTTATTAAATTGTTGTATATACTGTCGGCTGTTGCTGTGAATCTGACGAGGTCGTCTGTTCGTCTATTTATATTTTCTCCGCTGAACTCTGGGACTGAGTTTGAGACGTTTTGTTGTAGTTGTAGTGCTTCTTGTGGTGTCATTTCTGGGTTTAAATTAGTTTCGAAGGGTTTTTGTGGTGATTTTGGTGGTATAATTGGTGATTTGATTGGATTTTGATTTGGGGTGTGTAAGGTTGTATAGTTTTTGATGATGTTTGTGTCGAACAATTTCTAATGAGAATTTTGGAAGAGGTGGTGGAGGTGGAGGTGCAAATGTTGGTCTTAGAGTATCAGTGGTGTTGAGTGGAGGGACTTTTGGTGTTTGGGGTTTAAATTTATTTGGTTTTGGTGGAAGGATTGGTGGTGTGTGCGATCTGGAATGGGTTTGGGCTCGAGTGCGTCTATAATCTCGGTCTGGGGATCTACTGAAGGGTGACGATTCTGTACCGCTCATAGAGTTTTTTTATATGCGATTCATTAATTTGACTCGGGTTTGTGGTTTTGAGAGATTTTTAACCTAATTCTAATCGCGAAAGGTTCAAAAGCTACAGCGCCAATGATGTAAATATGATATAATGGTGTATATATGGTATATATTTCTGTATGTTTGTTATATTGGGTTATGATGAATTATGGATTACGAGTTAATATAATTATCAAATACTATCTTTTGGTTAATCTGATAGTTATACTCTCCAAACTTAAATAAAATCTTAAACACATTAATATTTTGTTAATGATTTGAATTATATATATTGTAGTATATTTATAGTATAACTTATAATTTAATTTTATATTCTATTCTTTGCACTTATATAACTTTAATTTAAGATCAATATATCTTTCACTCAACTACTTAATACTAACTCTACTGATACTGTACATTTTAAGTATTTATTCACCACTAATCTTAACATTAAAACTATTAACCTTATATACTACAATTTCCAGAAGTAAATTTCTTCCGTGTTTACAATATATGAAAACATATAATGCTTAATTATATAAAATAAAATGTTTTGGTTTAAAATATAAAATGTATAACATATTTTATGTTTATGTCTGTGTTTCCTATTTATTGTCATTGTCATTCATATGCAGAATATATACAAGGTCGCGCTTAAGAATTTTGTATTATTTACAAAATTATGGAAATGTTAATTTTGCTATGCTTCGAGATTTAGCATAAGTGATTTTTTAACTATTTCCTTATTTTTGGTGATGAAGTATTTTAGTTGAATTTGCCAACTTTAATTTCCGCGTTCTTGCAATCATAAATGTCGTACCTTTACATGCATTTTATGAATGATGACAATGGTGAAAATTTGAATGAATGGTCCGAATATGTGAGATGAATGATCTCACAACAGTTAGAGTAAGTTGTCCAGCGGCATCAGACCAACAAAAAAGGTTCAACAAATAGCAAAGAAATTCAAAAATTGGTATAGTGACGGAACTTCACTTCAAGTATATGTATACGCACTTTACGCAATTTTGATGCGTTACATAGAACACCGCCCGATTTCTTCGACCAGTATCATGATAAAAATTATCAGTCTCGCTGGAAATTTTAGCCGAAACAAAATTAGTTCCGCTCAATGTTTCTGAACTGGATATGCGCATGCAGAATTTTGAACGCTCAACCAAATAGGCAACTAACGTACATAAGCAATCTATGCAATCAATATCAAATGTTAAAATCCAAGAATAAAACAGAGTAGAGAACAAAAATGAATTAAATAACCGAAATTTCGACAAGATGATCGTATCCAAACTCGGGCGACACAAACAATCGTTTGGTACAAAATGAAATTTTGAAATGTAATTAGAGTGGCCTAGGATCGGCCTCCACCAACTCATGCTTTTCATCTAGTTTTTCCTCTATTTTCTCTTCGAACTCACAATTATCCGAGTCAAGGATTACCTTGCTCCTCCATAGCCTCACGTAGTCACTATATTAATTCATATATGCCACCACCCGTTGATAAATCACGCTATGCTTTAATTGGGAAATCCTACCCAAGCCACCAATTGTTACGAATGCGCCTTGCACGAATGCGCTTCCATATCACTGGATTGTGAATATCGTTATAGAATTTGACGGTTATAATACCACTTCTCATAATTTACACACTTTGCTTGTTGTTTTCGTATTTATACAAAGATCGAATATTCTAGATTAACTTACAAGGAAGGGTCTCCAGGTGTCCCGCTCCGATTTCGATGAAACTTTAATATGTTGTAGAGGAGTGGAAAATAAGTGACACGTATTTTTTTTTAAGTGCTCAATCCTCTTCTAAGGGGGTGAAAACCGCCCTTGAAGTTGGGGGTAAAAAAGTGACTTTCGATAATTTTCCTCAAAAAACATGAAAAAATCTGCAAGTTTTTTTATTCCAAAATAGGTATTTCAGAAACTTACATTATATATTATTTTTTCAAGAATTTTGGTACTACCTAGGGGTGAAACTGCCCCTAGGAAGGGGTTGAAAAATCAAAAAAACTGTATAAAAAATCGAAATTGAAGCGAAAAATTCTGGAAAAAATTTATATTACTCCATAAAAAAAAATAAGGTTGACGTGTTCGAGGGTTTTTCGAAACCACCCTTTCTCAGGGGGTTAACCACCCCTAGAGACGATTCTGGAAATTCGCTCAGGACATCTGATTTTTTCGACTGAAAGTTCTTTGTCCTCCTCAATTATGATCATTAACATAGATTCTTACCGATATCAGTGATGTTTAGGGGTGAAACATCCCCTAACGGGGGTGAAATTTGTAAAAATTGTTAAAAATTCCAAGAAAATCTCGCAATTTGGTGGAATAATTCTAGAAAAAATATATAAGATCGCGAAATTGGGATAAAGGTTTGCACGTTCAAAAAGGTGGGGTGTAAGAGCGACTCTCCATAATTTTCCCTACAAAACATGAAAAAATCCGAAAGTTTTTTACTATGAAATACGTATCTAGGAAAGTCAAGATTTTTATTATTTGTTCAAAAATTTTGGAAATCCCGGGATGAAACAACTCCTAGTGTGGGTTGAAAATCAAAAAACTTGCATAAAATACCAATTTGATGCGGGAAATAGTGGAAAAAATAAATATCACTCAACAATGAAAAAGAAGTTTGAGGGATTTAAGGATTTTTTAGACTGAAAGTGTTTTGCTATCCTCCAATATGATGATTACCATCGATTCTTATGACTATCAATGATGTGTGGGGGTTGTCACATACCCTATCGGGAATCTAAAATTTCATAAATTGTTAAGAATTTTAAGAAATTTCTGAAATACGGCCAATTAATTCTAGAAAATATATACGCTCACGGGATCGGGAATAAATTAATCGAGTTCAAAGATTCTATTAAGCAACCCCTTTTAATGGGTTACCCACGTCTGTATGGAATTTCCGAAATATCGAAACGCAATGCAATGAGTTTATCATTCGGAATTGATATTTTTATCATGAATGTCATTCCAGGGCTTGAAGTATCAAAATGCGAGTAAAGAAGGCAAACGTTCTGGGATTCCAAGAAAAATTTTCGAAATATTTCGGAAAAATCGTATGAAAAATTTCATTCGACTATGTATCCTATGCCCTCCATTTATGATGTCACATAAACATATTATCTTGAGGATAAATTGTTTATATATATATATATATATATATATATATATATATATATATATATATGTATATATATATAATATGTATATATATATACATATATATATATATATATATATATATATATATATATATATATATATATATATATATATTGAGTTTGATGTGAATATATAATGATGCAGGTTTCCTTGAAATTCTATAGAAAATTTGCGGCAGTTCTCACTTAAAAAAATTATTTATTCCTATTATTTCGCTTGAAGTCAGTTGAATCAAAAGTATTATTTCTATGTCAATGATAAATTTCACAGGCCGCTCTAATTTTATGGATTGTAGGTTGAACAATAGTGATAATCTTCAAAAAAGTGTTTCAGACATAATGATTTCTTACACCAGGAACATCGGATTATTGCAACATTACTGCAGCCTGCAATTTCACAATGGGTACCGCATGAATCTCCAAATCCAAAGTGTACTGGATTTTCGAATTCACTCGGCTTATCGGCAATATATCCACTTTTGTACCAGGCATATTTGAAGAGATTTTCATGGCGTGGAGATGAAAATTGGTTATGAGTTAGACATTGTAATTTGATTATATTATTTCTTAA
Organism: Nephrotoma appendiculata; assembly: GCA_947310385.1. Lineage (NCBI taxonomy): Eukaryota > Metazoa > Arthropoda > Insecta > Diptera > Tipulidae > Nephrotoma > Nephrotoma appendiculata. Next base: position 65,032,683 of record OX371225.1, read on the forward strand.
ATGTAAATTCAAATCTTCATCCATTAGCATTACATTATCGGAAAAATACCTGACAAAATTTTTACAAATCCTGAAACCAAATACGTCTAATGGTTGGATATTACCACTGGATCCCTCTGGTATTATTTCAAGTGAAATTTTTTTATTACTGGGTAAAACTTCCTTCAGACCTGATGGACAATGTCCGGACCAAGAGTCGAGCAATAAAACGCTTTGTCGTCCTACATTAGGAAAATATACTTCTTTCAATCAAGTTTTGAAATGATCTAAAAAAATTTTTTAATCATTATTAAATCCACATTGAAGAAATTTCAAAAAATTTAAATGTACCTGTAGTTCAGCGGTACAGGCCGAAATGGACAAAGTAATCGAAGATATGTTGAAATAGGATATCATAGAGGAAAGCGTAAGCGCTTGGAGTTCTCCAGTGGTGTTGGTAAAGAAATCAAATGGAAAGTCACGTTTGAGTATAGAATCTAGGAAGCTAAACCAAGTCACAAGAAAGGATGGCTATCCGGCGCCAAACATCGAAGGGCTATTGGGACGGTTGGGCGATACAAAATTCATATCGAGCATCGATTTAAAAGATGCGAATTGGCAGGTACCCTTGACGGAGGACTCAAAAGATAAAACCGCATTTTTCATTCCAGGAAGGAAACTGTACTAATTTAAGGTCATGTTGTCTTATGGACATCGTTATTCCGCATGAGTTAAGAGAAAAAATATTTATTTATCTGCACGATTTACTCATAATATCTGCTGCATCATTAAAAAGAATTGGCTATTTTCAAACTGGAGGCGGAGGGTAATCGAAGAAAGAATCTTGAGACTTGCTATGACAGCCTGCAAGCAATTCCACACGAGCGTAGAATCAGAGCGCGTGCTTTCAGTTCTGGAAAGTTTGGCACAAAAATTCGATCACCGCTAAGCGATGAATCTTTAGGCATTTTAGCTGTGTTGCTTTCAAAAGATTACAACAACAATTGCATTGTATTCAAGCCGATTGTTTTAGAATGTTAAGAAAAAAATTTTTAGGATTAGGGGAAATAAAATCATTTTATGGTTATGGTGTTTACCGCAAGGCGTTATTTTTTCTATTTTTCTAGAAAAATTTATATTGAATAATAATTTAGCATTTGTTATTTGATAGCAAAATACCGAATTTAATTTATTCTATTTCTTAAAATAAAAAAAAATAAAATAAATATTAAGAAAATGAACCAACACAGAAAAATTAAAACGCATTAAAAAATTAAATCCAAAAGTTGTTGCTTTCATATTTCTTAGCTAAGCTAAGCGGATTAGCGAAAGCAACACTACTTTTGTGTTCTTTAAGATCTCATTTTAAAATGAAAGACGCGTCAGAGAAAACATAGGAAGTTAAGAGAATTTTATTTTCATTAGTTTTATTTAAAAAAAATGTATCTTTAAACCAATTTTTAGCTTCGCCAATCAGTAACCATTCATTATGAAATTCAGTTTCGAGGTTTTTTTGATTGATAAAATCATTTCAGATGAGTTATGCTCTTTACACGATTTAAAAGGGTTTTAAGATGCATTTTGAAGGAAATTCTTATATCTCGCTATGCTGGAGACAACTCGGCTAATCTTTAATTAATGATTGTTAAATTTGCATCTCAATTTTATATTGTTATTCTAATATGTATTTTGATCAAGGTTCTGAAATGAGTGAGTGATGAGTGCTTCTCATGTTGACGAAAGGATTTAACGATATTTGGTTCAGTGAAAGTTTCCCGTATAGAACGGATGTATCTCGTCAGCGAAGTGTTGACCACCGGCAACGTTATGAAACCTTTTGGGAATATAAAAAATAGTTTCGTTTCATATTGTGGGTAATACCTCAAAAACTCCCACTACTCTTAGAGGTAGATTATTTTCAGTATTTTCAGGAATATTCCGAAAGCGGTGTAAATTACGAGTATAGTTGTAAACCGCATCAAATTCTATAACGCCATTCACAATCCAGTGAAACGAGCCGAATTTAGCGCCTCATTGGGTTAACAATGTAATGAGAAAAATAATTTTTATTGAACATTTAATTGTGCTTTGTACCTTCTTATTATTTTGTATATAATCTTATGTTAAAGCATGATTATATGATGACGTTGACCTTCAAGGTTGTAGGAGCAGAGGCACGTACTACAATAATATAAGATATTATGTAGCTAATATAAGATGATGATCATCATGACAAGAGATGATGTTATGTATTATTATAGTTCGTAGGGTATGATGGGTATGATGGGTAACCGTAATGCAATTTCATATTATGATGTATCTGATGTGATTGCCATCTCGCGCGTATTATACAAAAATACTAGTAGTGTAATATTATTACTGTCAATATAATCATGCGTACAAATATCAGATATATCGCGACACGGTATACGTTTTTTTATATATGTTTATTATAAGAAAGGTGTAAGATGTATAAATTATTTTTAAAGTGTTTTTTGAAAGCGATAATAAGCTCGATGATTTCCATCTTTCCATCAGCATACATAATAATAGTTAATGTGCTCTCTAATCTCGACTTGTTAGGTTGTCAAGTAGACCGCAAAACTCATGTAAATAATTGAAATTTAGTTGACACATTGTTAATGTACGACATGATTTTATGATTACATATGTTGTACTTAGGCATAGTGTGTTGTCAAAATCACCGGTTAGATCGTAATCTGGCATATAATTTGGCGAAATTAATTAAAAAAAATTTCGAGAGTGATGTTGCACCGTGATCATATATAAGACAAATTATATCGCGCATGTACTTCTTCAATAACTTTTAATCAAAAACATTTTTTTTTTGGTTTTTCAAGAACCATAATTACATCATATATAATTTCCAATCAATAAAAGTTCATTTCGTATAAATATGTAAGATGAGAGATGCTGCGTGTATAGAGTCATATACCATAAGACCATATATTGTGATGATGATGTGATGGTGATGATGAAAACGTGATGATCATCATCGGCACGTACAACAAACCCAACAACAGAACAACGTAAGAAAAAAAATATTTAATAATCATAATAACGAGAGATTCACTCCCCCTTGTTGGTTGGGTTTACACACAACAACAAGCAGAACAAGGCGAAAACACAAAACTATACATGTAGCATCGCGCGGCACAACAACATCCCAACTTCTTGCGCGTTCTTAGACATTACAAAATCTTTTTTATTATCAATAAAAATGATTTCATTACCGAGCGACCCAAACAAAACCCATTTCGATACGGTTTGAATAAAAATTAAATGGTAATTTAAGCGAAACGTGTGCGGCAGGGGAATTCGAGATCTAATATTTAATTTGTTTCTATTTAACGAACCAATAAATAAATAAAAAATCAATTTTCGATTATAAAATAATGACACCTCAATTGACACGTTCTGTAAACAGTGGAAAATATATTTTAAATGGTTTTTTGATATTATACGTTAAGAATGGTGGTTGGTGTGGTAATATATGCCACGGTACGGTGAGAATACTGAGAATTTATTAATCTGTTTAGTAAAAAAAAAATTATAAGGATGGAACTCAATGTAAATTGGATCAGCAAAATCAGATATTAAAATTTATTCAAATCGAATCATATTAATACAAAATTTTAAGATGAACCAGGAGCTAGATTTTATGATCGTAACGTGAGTTAAAATTAAAACAATATAGTTTATTATCTCCAATTTCTGGAAGTCACAACAATTGTAGCCACGATAACCTCCCTCTGCAAAGCGTCTCATCAGTGTTCCTTCTAGCCGTTACCTGATTATCCCGTTCCAAGCAACAATGCTTATCATTTGCCGCTGCTTTCCGCCCATTTGCATCAGGAAAATCACCGCATTTGCGTTGAGTTGCTCATTTATGTTTAAGTCATACTCACGAACATCATCCTTATTTAGCAACTTGATTTTCATTGTCACAGCAACGACTCTGGCATCAATGCTAGTGAAGTTTATCCAAACTAATCCAAAAAATACAACAACAACAAATTTATTGTAATAGTATTGGTGTAAGTAAACATTCAGGCGAATTTATATTGTGTAATTTAGACGAGATGTGATTTTTTAATATGTCTTAGGTACATTCTAAAGTCATTCTAAGTGTTTTCTAACCACTTAGCATGAACTTAAGTGACATTGGTACACTGTCTTAACCCAAACGAGTGTCCCTAGTAAATTATTTGATTTTCTAATGGGTCGGACAGGGTGTCCCATGAGATTTAAAAATGTGAATTTTTAATGTGCCTTAGGTACGTTCCAAAGTCATTCTAAGTGTTTTCTAACCATTTAGCATGAACTTCAATGACATTGGTATACTGTCTAAACCCAAACGAGTGTGTCTAGTAAATTATTTGATTTTCTAATGGGTCTGACAGGGTGTCCCATGAGATTTAAAAATGTGAATTTTTAATGTGCCTTAGGTACGTTCCAAAGTCATTCTAAGTGTTTTCTAACCATTTAGCATGAACTTCAGTGACATTGGTACACTGTCTAAGCCTAAACGAGTGTCGCTAGTAAATTATTTGATTTTCTAATGGGTCTGACAGGGTGTCCCATGAGATTTAAAAATGTGAATTTTTAATGTGCCTTAGGTACATTCCAAAGTCATTCTAAGTGTTTTCTAACCATTTAGCATGAACCTCGGTGACATTGGTATACTGTCTAAACCCAAACGAGTGTGTCTAGTAAATTATTTGATTTTCTAATGGGTCTGACAGGGTGTCCCATGAGATTTAAAAATGTGAATTTTTAATGTGCCTTAGGTACGTTCCAAAGTCATTCTAAGTGTTTTCTAACCATTTAGCATGAACTTCAGTGACATTGGTACACTGTCTAAGCCTAAACGAGTGTCGCTAGTAAATTATTTGATTTTCTAATGGGTCTGACAGGGTGTCCCATGAGATTTAAAAATGTGAATTTTTAATGTGCCTTAGGTACATTCCAAAGTCATTCTAAGTGTTTTCTAACCATTTAGCATGAACCTCGGTGACATTGGTATACTGTCTAAACCCAAACGAGTGTGTCTAGTAAATTATTTGATTTTCTAATGGGTCTGACAGGGTGTCCCATGAGATTTAAAAATGTGAATTTTTAATGTGCCTTAGGTACGTTCCAAAGTCATTCTAAGTGTTTTCTAACCATTTAGCATGAACCTCGGTGACATTGGTATACTGTCTAAACCCAAACGAGTGTGTCTAGTAAATTATTTGATTTTCTAATGGGTCTGACAGGGTGTCCCATGAGATTTAAAAATGTGAATTTTTAATGTGCCTTAGGTACGTTCCAAAGTCATTCTGAGTGTTTTCTAACCATTTAGCATGAACTTCAGTGACATTGGTACACTGTCTAAGCCCAAACGAGTGTCCCTAGTAAATAGTTTGATTTTCTAATGGGTCTAACAGGGTGTCCCATGAGATTTAAAAATGTGAATTTTTAATGTGCCTTAGGTACATTCCAAAGTCATTCTAAGTGTTTTCTAACCATTTAGCATGAACCTCGGTGACATTGGTATACTGTCTAAACCCAAACGAGTGTGTCTAGTAAATTATTTGATTTTCTAATGGGTCTGACAGGGTGTCCCATGAGATTTAAAAATGTGAATTTTTAATGTGCCTTAGGTACGTTCCAAAGTCATTCTAAGTGTTTTCTAACCATTTAGCATGAACCTCGGTGACATTGGTATACTGTCTAAACCCAAACGAGTGTGTCTAGTAAATTATTTGATTTTCTAATGGGTCTGACAGGGTGTCCCATGAGATTTAAAAATGTGAATTTTTAATGTGCCTTAGGTACGTTCCAAAGTCATTCTAAGTGTTTTCTAACCATTTAGCATGAACTTCAGTGACATTGGTACACTGTCTAAGCCTAAACGAGTGTCGCTAGTAAATTATTTGATTTTCTAATGGGTCTGACAGGGTGTCCCATGAGATTTAAAAATGTGAATTTTTAATGTGCCTTAGGTACATTCCAAAGTCATTCTAAGTGTTTTCTAACCATTTAGCATGAACCTCGGTGACATTGGTATACTGTCTAAACCCAAACGAGTGTGTCTAGTAAATTATTTGATTTTCTAATGGGTCTGACAGGGTGTCCCATGAGATTTAAAAATGTGAATTTTTAATGTGCCTTAGGTACGTTCCAAAGTCATTCTAAGTGTTTTCTAACCATTTAGCATGAACCTCGGTGACATTGGTATACTGTCTAAACCCAAACGAGTGTGTCTAGTAAATTATTTGATTTTCTAATGGGTCTGACAGGGTGTCCCATGAGATTTAAAAATGTGAATTTTTAATGTGCCTTAGGTACGTTCCAAAGTCATTCTGAGTGTTTTCTAACCATTTAGCATGAACTTCAGTGACATTGGTACACTGTCTAAGCCCAAACGAGTGTCCCTAGTAAATAGTTTGATTTTCTAATGGGTCTAACAGGGTGTCCCATGAGATTTAAAAATGTGATTTTTTAATATGCATTATGTACATTCCAAAGTCATTCTAAGTGTTTTCTAACCATTTAGCATGAACTTCAGTGACATTGGTACACTGTCTTAACCTAAACGAGTGTCCGTAGTAAATTATTTGATTTTCCAATGGGTCTGACAGGGTGTCCCATGAGATTTAAAAATGTGATTTTTTAATGTGCCTTAGGTACATTCCAAAGTCATTCTAAGTGTTTTCTAACCATTTAGCATGAACTTAAAAGACATTGGTACACTGTTTTAACCCAAACCAGTGTCCCTAGTAAATTATTTGATTTTCTAATGGGTCTGACAGGGTATCCCATAAGATTTAAAAATGTGATTTTTTAATGTGCCTTAGGTACATTCCAAAGTCATTCTAAGTATTTTCTAACCATTTAGCATGAACTTCAGTGACATTGGTACACTGTCTAAATCGAAACCAATGTCCCTAGTAAATTATTTGATTTTCTAATGGGTCTGATAGGGTGTCCCATGAGATTTAAAAATGTGATTTTTTAATGTGCCTTAGGTAAATTCCAAAGTCATTCTTAGTGTTTTAAAAACACAGATGTTAAAAACACAGATGAAATAGATGTTTTATTTGAGGTATTCTGTGCTTTATGCTGCTCAAAATACAAAACGGATGTGTTTATCCAAGGATATGATAAGTACCTTAAACTGGTAGAAGGAAAGACAAATTTTTCCGAATTTTTTATTGTAAAAGAATTGGAACATGAAAAAGAGGACATCGATTTTGATGCAACAAACCACGATTTTGGCGAATCTCCTTATTATCAACGTTATGGTGGCATTTTAAATGAAACGTTAATTAAAATTAAAAATGACGATGATGTAAATAAGGAAAAAAACGAATATTTTGTCAAAGATTTCGTCATATTCTGCACTCGCCGATATATGACATATTTGCCGTTATGGGGAGCTATATTTCTTCATCGTTTTAAACCCGAGGGCAGAGTGTCGAACGCAAACGTTGAAATTTTTTTAACATAATTAAGAACAACTTAATAAAAGAACGAAACTTAAAACTGGGAAGATTTATTGACATTATTAACCAGAAGAGTGAGCAATTACAAATGGTTAGAAAACACTTAGAATCTCTTTGGAATGTACCTAAGGCACATTAAAAAATGACAGTTTTAAATCTCATGGGACACCCTGTCAGACCCATTAGAAAATCAAATAATTTACTAGGGACACTCGATTGGGTTAAGACAGTGTACCAGAGTCACTGAAGTTCATGCTAAATGGTTAGAAAACACTTAGAATGACTTTGGAATGTACCTAAGGCACATTAAAAAATCACATTTTTAAATCTCATGGGACACCCTGTCAGACTCATTAGAAAATCAAGTAATTTACTAGGGACACTCGTTTGGGTTGAAACAGTATACCAATGTCATTGAAGTTCATGCTAAATGGTTAGAAAACATTTAGAATGACTTTGGAATGTACCTAAGGCACATTAAAAAATCACATTTTTAAATCTCATGGGACACCCTGTCAGACCCATTAGAAAATCAAACTATTTACTAGGGACTCTCATTTGGGTTAAGACAGTATACCAATGTCACTGAAGTTCATGCTAAATGGTAAGAAAACACTTGGAATGACTTTGGAATGTACCTAAGGCACATTAAAAAATCACATTTTTAAATCTCATGGGACACCCTGTCAGACCCATTAGAAAATCAAATAATTTACTAGGGACACTCGATTGGGTTAAGACAGTGTACCAGAGTCACTGAAGTTCATGCTAAATGGTTAGAAAATACTTAGAATGACTTTGGAATGTACCTAAGGCACATTAAAAAATCACATTTTTAAATCTCATGGGACACCCTGTCAGACCCATTAGAAAATCAAGTAATTTACTAGGGACACTCGTTTGGGTTGAAACAGTATACCAATGTCATTGAAGTTCATGCTAAATGGTTAGAAAACATTTAGAATGACTTTGGAATGTACCTAAGGCACATTAAAAAATCACATTTTTAAATCTCATGGGACACCCTGTCAGACCCATTAGAAAATCAAACTATTTACTAGGGACTCTCATTTGGGTTAAGACAGTATACCAATGTCACTGAAGTTCATGCTAAATGGTTAGAAAACACTTGGAATGACTTTGGAATGTACCTAAGGCACATTAAAAATTCACATTTTTAAATCTCATGGGACACCCTGTCAGACCCATTAGAAAATCAAACTATTTACTAGGGACTCTCATTTGGGTTAAGACAGTATACCAGAGTCACTGAAGTTCATGCTAAATGGTTAGAAAACACTTGGAATGACTTTGGAATGTGCCTAAGGCACATTAAAAAACCACATTTTTAAATCTCATGGGACACCCTGTCAGACTCATTAGAAAATCAAGTAATTTACTACGGACACTCGTTTGGGTTGAAACAGTATACCAATGTCACTGAAGTTCATGCTAAATGGTTAGAAAACACTTAGAATGACTTTGGAACGTACCTAAGGCACATTAAAAATTCACATTTTTAAATCTCATGGGACACCCTGTCAGACCCATTAGAAAATCAAATAGTTTACTAGACACACTCGTTTGGGTTTAGACAGTATACCAATGTCACTGAAGTTCATGCTAAATGCTTAGAAAATACTTAGAATAACTTTGGAATGTACCTAAGGCACATTAAAAAATCACATTTTTAAATCTCATGGGACACCCTGTCAGACCCATTAGAAAATCAAATAATTTACGACACACTCGTTTGGGTTTAGACAGTGTACCAATGTCACCGAAGTTCATGCTAAATGGTTAGAAAACACTTAGAATGACTTTAGAATGTACATAAGGCACATTAAAAATCATATCTCGTCTAAATTACACACTATAAATTCGCCTGAATGTTTACTTACACCAATACTATTACAATAAATTTGTTGTTGTTGTATTCTTTGGATTAGTTTGGATAAACTTCACTAGCATCTGGCATCAATATTCTGGATTCCCGTGACTATTTACTTTCTTGAAAATGGGCACTTTGTTGCCCAAATTGTCTTTTATTGGTAACATTATTGATATGTTTATCTGACATAGCAAATATCAGAAGATATTCACCAGAGAAATGTGTTTTTGTTACACACCGCTAGAGGTGGCACTATCATAAATTTTTTTCTGAAGATATTTTTAGAAACCTGCAGAAAATGGATGAAATTTTTAAGCAAATCAATAATTTTCAGCAGTAAGTTTTATAAAAAATCAAAGGATTTATAACACACAAGTTAATTTTTAGGTTAAGGACACTCAAACTCATCCTGAAATTACCATAATGATAATGCAAATACGAGACGCGGATTTGTAATAAAAATTGTCAGAAAACCAAAAAGGTCAACTCTTGCTAAAAGTTTAATCTTCAATGAGAAAATTGAAAAATCTCCTACGGAAGCTGCCAGTACTGATGTCCACGCAGATGTCCACATTTCGCATAGCGCCAATTTATAGAAAAAGTACTAAACCTTTTTGAAGTTTTTTGTAATAAAAGTTTTGTTTTATCAGAACTCTTTATTTTCGATCAAATTTAAAATATGATCTGAATTAATTTTGTTTGAAATTTTATTTACAATATTTTTATTTTAATCGTGTTGTCACAAATAATTTTCAAAATATTTGTAAATAATGAAAAAGCTCTTATGGCCGATATTGGCCAAATATTATCACTGGGATTTCCAAATTTATGGAAAAACTTAAGAATATGAAGCTTCATTGGTTGGAATCCGTCTGGGATGATGTATATGGGGTGAATTTTTCTACGTACCTTTCAAAAATCGAAAAAGCTCCTATGGAAGCTACGGAATTTCTAATTTGTGGGCAAAGCAGTCCGGGCTATATAGAGCCAATTTTTTGTTACAAAATCAGTTTTTTTTTATTAAAAATCGTCCAGCTGGGAAGGATTTCCTAATCTGTAGAAAAAGCTTTAGAATAATTCCCGATAAATCAATCCATCTGGGCTGTAAGGGCCGGATTTTTGTGTTAACACATTTTTTTTATCAAAAATCGTCATTTCCGCTAAAATTTCTGAAAATTGAAATAGGTCGATATTACTACAAATTTAATTTTGAATCTTTTAGTTTAGAAGCGCTTTTCGCGTAAACGCTTTGCTTTTCACGAAAAAAATCCTTTTAAAACTGCCACTTCCAGTGGACTGGTTTCGCCCAAAAATCACTGCGGGCTTCCAATTTATGAAGAAAGCTTTTTCACGAAGTTTCATTCCGATCAGTTAAACCGTCTGGGCTGTACGATACCACGCACGATTTTTTAAAAACTGTGTTTATTGATTCATCGATATAAAGAATGGTAAATCTGCAAAAATTTCGAAGTGAACCTTTTTGTTTTGCTCTTGTGGTTAGATTGTGATCCCACCATCATAAAAACATAAATTCAGGTAAGGTACAGGGATTTTTCTAAAACTTTTGGTAAACAAAATGAAAATATTTCACATTAAAATAACTTTTAAACTTTCTGCTGAGAAGTTTCCTGCTGACCTTCGAACATTTAATTATCTCTTCGAACTCGTATTTGCTGAGTCTTCCTCCCTTCTCAATTCATTTATGTGTCACCACCCGATGGTAAATTATAATGTTGTAATTTAAATTCAATATTTTGGGAATAGTTTTCTGATGCTCACAATTTTCCGCTGTCTCCAATATAGTTTTAAATTTTGTTACAGGATGGCTACTGCCATCCTGCAGATATTCACTAAGCGCATGCAGAGGCATCCACGGTGATTTTTGCCGGCTACGTTCTCAGGGAGAAGTGCTAAGGTCGTGGGGTTTGAGGCTTGCATGACGCTCCTGGCCTACACCGTGATCATACAGAAAGTTAGGGGGAACGCAAATAATAATAAAATATACCCGGAGTTCCGCCGGAACTCGTCGGCCGGAACTTGAGGAACGAACACAACAAAATTATAAACCGAGAACGGTGCCTTGGTGCGCGCATCCATTCGAATTCAAACGGGGACTAGCCCTGGTTACGAAATCGGATGCGGGCACCAAGGGACCACAATCAACACGCCGACACAGAGGGAGTCTCCGCTCCCATCATACTCGTACCTAACCAAAAAATTTAATATTTCATTTTTATTTATTTAATCTAAATACAAAAGAAAAAAACAAAACTTCCCACGAGGAAAAACAAGAAAGAGAAAGAGCAGGAGCGAGAGAGAGTGAGATAGAGAACAATGTACATCGAGCATGCACCCGCTGTGCGGCACTCGATTACAAAAAAAATTTCAAAATTATAACCAAAAAATTTAAAATATATATAAAATAAAATCAAAACAAAATTTAAAATATATGTAAAAATAAAATTAAAGAAAAATTTAAAAAATAAAAAAAATTATACCTTAATATTTATATAAAAAAAAATGTTGCGGCCTTGCGCGGCCGTCATGCCACAAGGGACTCCTGTCGTTCGGACCGTTGCGGCCTTGGTGCCGTTTCCCCACCGGTACGGCAATGGTGCCGTCGTTGGGCGATTCTCCGCCTTTGTGCCCGAGCTCTTGCCTGGTTGGGCACTATGTTGCAAGGCCTTTCTGCGTTTCCAATATAAATTAAGGCCTTGATCAATCGCCACAACTGCTATCCCCAAAATATAGAGCGTTGCCTTGCACAAAATACACCAAAAATTTTGCCCGTTGGTTACGATATGACCAAACTGTAATTTTGACCGAACTGTATTTTTAATGAAGTGGCCTCAACTGGCCACCCGTAAAAATGAAAATATGGTAGGACCCGGTATAAATGTGCGCCCGACACTGTGTCCGATAGTTATATTCGCACCCGTTATTAATGCAGTACTGTTTGTATCGGCGGCTCCCGCTTAACGAAATTCGGCCCCCATTAAATTTGGCGCAACGGTAAAGATTGCACTAACCGTTTCCAGTGACTACCTTACAATAAATTCACCATACACAAATAAATTGGCCATTTGGTTTTTATTTTTAATATTTCACAATTTATTAATTATCAGAAACAAAAATAACCACCATAACTATCAACGTAACTTTTAATCTATTATTGATAATACACCATTGATTTTTACAATAAAAAAAATAAACATATCGTCCAATACAAGTATTTTCACTTACATATGAGAATTGTAAGCACAAAAAAAATAAAAATGGCTCTTTTCTACAAACTTAAACAAAACTCTAATTTTCACAAATGTCAAAACGAGGCGATATTTATTAATGAAATTCCAATCAAGACTGAATACAAACCAAAAAACTCGAAAATCATCAGAAAAAAAAAATTCTTGCGCCACACAGCGACGCGCAAAACATTCCAGAAGAATGTCTTTTCTTCCCTGTTTCTCGTATACATTAATTCACATTAATGTAAACGAGACGCATATAAGAAAAACATTCTTGTGGAATGTTTTGGTTTTCGCACATCCGATACACATTGCTCTCGCTCTCTCATCATTCTTCTCACCTCTGCGCCACCACACGATGAGGTACAAAACAAAACGTCGCGGGTGCGTTCAGCGCACAATTAACAGACAACTACCGAGGTGAATATAAAACATAAAATTGTGGTTGCTACCAACACAGTCGTAATAATTTCTCTATTGAACTTTGCTCGGTATCGTACGACATATTACGAGTATATCTGCATTTTCCTGGCAACAAAATATTTTTTTGAAAAAACCAACTAGAATTGGATTATTTTCCATAAATAAACCAATCATAACGAATAAAGTCATTCGATGGAGATCTAATCTCACTTATTTGATTTGCAAAAATTGAACTATAACTTTCAAAATATTCGAAATTCGCAATATGAACTGGAAAACTATGAGTTGGCAACTCCGTAGTGGAAAAATGTTGGAAAATACAAAAAAGTAATAATCTACATAGTATATGAATATTCTACATACTCTACGAATTGTTGACATTGTCCACGCAAAAATGAATTGCCCACACTATTTTCGATACCAAGAAGTCAATAATTCTGAATTACGCGTAGACGCACAGCAGTGTTTTGATACCGAGATGTAAGGTTTCCTCTAAATTTAAGAGCAAATATTTTTAGATTCTGGCAATGGAAATCCTAAAGGCAAAGTGGTTAAAGCTTTGACGTTTGGATTGGGAGGTACCTGGTTCGAATTCCGACAGGGGTAGGATGCAAACGGGATTTTTCATCATCAGATGAATAAGATCACAACTAAGTCCCGTGGCCTCACAATTGCCGCCGCCTAATGGTCTGGCCTAATCTGGTCAGATCAAGGTGGTATGCGCACCGTGCCGATGATCAGCCAGGCTAGGGACGCATTTAAAAATAATTGCCCAGTCTTGAACGGAGCCTTCTGGATACTTGGCGACTTCCAGTTGTATATAGACTTGCTCGTGTATACGTATCTCTACACGGGTAGACCATCATTTTCTCCGATACTCGTGGAACCAAATATGGAATCTGTTAAAATAAAATTAAAGTGGTCGGCACTGTCTGTTACTCCAGCCGCCAGTGATGCAAGGACTGGTTCCAAGCCTTGCAAGCCAGGGGCTATCTGGCTAGGGGTGTAAAGAAGGAGAAAGTAATTGCTCCGTTGGTTCGGAAATACGGAACTAGGCGTTCGGCCTTCCATGACTTGGACAGACTGGCAACAGTCCCGGCGGAGCACTGGACTGAAGAACGAGGTAAATCTGCTAAATACGCGAGGAGCTGCATGTGAGCAATGCGCGCAAGGGGGATCTTGGGACTTAAATGCAGAGACCTAACCAAGAGGATGAAACAGACCAAGCTTCATGTGAGATAGTCCCCAAAGTGGCATGTGCTTTTTAAAAAAATCGGGAGCTGGTGCTAGCCGTCGTGGACCGAGATCCATGAGGACGGGAGCATTCCAGGAGAAAATGGAGGTTGCTGTTTAATGCACTTAACCTCGTTTTTCTTAAACTCCTTGGACAACATCCGGGACCTCCACCAATTTATAGGGACGCAGATCAGAGATCGGCTTACTTGTATAGGAAAGCGATCGATGAGTTAGACGAAGTATGAGCGGGAGCCAAACTCAAGGCAGTTATATAGGTCAGGAACCCACCATTATTATTAAAATTAGGCAGGAGCTTCTGGATGTTACTCTGGTCTCCAATTTTATCTCACCTATGATCAGGGAATGGAGGATGGCGAAGGTGCATTCCTTCTATGACCATCGGTATCTAACGTTTAGGCTCAATCTTCAAATTATAAATCAGTACGTTTTCAGAAATCCCAGGACAATATAGCGCGTATATTCTTTTTTCAAAAAAAAAAAAAAAATTGGCTCAATTTAAGTCGAAGCCACACAAATGTGAGAGTAAAAAAACCATAGTATGTTAATGATAAAAAATGTTTGCTTGATTTGAAGTACAACCAACACAATTGTGTATATAGTTATAGTATTTTTTGCGAACGAAAATAAGATTGAAAGGAATGCACAAATGTGTAAGTTGGTTCAAAAAACATATAAATAAATTTTTGACATGGTACTTTTGCCGTACCCACACAATTGTGTTACTGGGAAGGAAAAGTGATATAGGGATATATTGGAGGGTAACATTCCATCTACAGTTCCAGAACTCCCCGACACGGGTAGTGATCTGGATATAATGGTGGATATGATTACTAGGGCTTGCAATACCTTTATGAGGGAGGCCTGCCCATTAACAAAGCTGATGGGAAAACAAAACACTGATTGGTGGACCACGGCAGTTGCAGAGTGCGGAAAATTCTGCTTTCAATAGAGCGAAAAAATCAAGAGAAAGCCAAGACGCGAAGGAATTCGTGGAAGCTCTTCTGTGATAGAATAGAAGAGGTCTCGGAAACCTCGCGCCTAAGAAAGATTCTCTTTATCACTCCAGCAGTTTCAGGGTTTCTGATTAAACCGGATGGCGAATGGACGGCTTCTAGTGAAGAGACTGTTGATCTTTTGATGGAAACTCACTTCCCGGGAAAGGCGGGGTAATTTTCATACCGAAAGCAGGCGGAAGCTCACACAGCAAGAACTTAAGATAAATATCTATGTCATCTTTTCAGCCGAAAATCACGGAAAGGCTGCTGGATGTTCATATTCGGTCGAGAATTGTACCCAGGAACTGGGCACAGTCTCAACAAGCGTACCATAAGGTTAAGTCCGTGGACACGGCACTACATGCCTCGGTTCAGGAAATTGAGAAGTCACTGGACTTTCAGGAATTCTCGATGGTGGCCAAGTGAACGTGGAGGCAATTCGAGAACGATTGTTGCCACTCGTGATTGAACACCCAGTAACCAGGGGGTCTATTATTAAATTTATCCGTCTCGGATTTTTCCCTTAAGGGAAATATTCGATTCGACACGGATTTACCCTATTATGAAACTTGTATTATCGAATTGGTAATAAACAAAATTTATTTTTATTTATTAAAAATTTCTTATAATAAAATTATTTAGTGTTACTAAAATATTATTAATTAATTTATTTATATAAATCACTTTTCACTATATTTTGATGAAAGATCAAAATAAGTTCAATCGAGTATAAAATACGTCAACTAAATAGCAGTCGGATTTTTTCTAGTGTACTCGGAAAAATCCGATTTGGTTTTGCTTTTTAGGTTCATAATAGCACGGATTTATTCGTTAACGGAAAAATCCGAGACGGAAAAATTTCATAATACACCCCCAGGCTAATTAATCACTTGCTAGGAGAAGACGGATTTTTCAGGGAACACCTCAATGAGGTGTCCTATTTCTCCTTATTTGGAATGTAGTAATCAACGGACTACTATTGGAACTGGAGCGGGAAGGAATAGGTGTGGTTGCTTATATCAATAGCGCTCTCGAGAAAGCACCGGGGTGCAATTAGGGATGTGGTACCATAAATCACCGGAAGTGGTTCCACCAACTCTTGTTACGACTGTGTTGTCTTAACAAGACATTTTTGTAAATTTGTTTTTATTCTCCACGGTTTCTTGCGTCCGGGTTTTTTGTTGTCTAAACGTGGTTTCTTGCGTCCGGGTTTTCGCTGTGTGAATGTGACTTCTTGGTGGATGGATTCCTGTGTGTTTTCTTCTGTTATGTTGGCAACGGAACGAGAATGGGAGAGAGAGAGAGAACAGTGCGCATCGAGTGTGTGCAAAGTAAAACGTTTTGAAAAAAATGTTTTTTCTTGTATGTCTCTCTTTTGTACCAACGAAAATTTGGTATAAAGGAGAGACAGAGAAGAGAGATGCATTTTCTTCTAAAACGTTTTACGAGCTGTGCGACGCTCGAAAATTTTTTTTTGGTGGTCGCCATTCGAGTTTTGGAATTTTGTTCGATGAGTCGAGTTTTGTTTTTTTTTTCGGTAAAATTAAAGTAGAGTCTTGGTGTGGTATAAAAAAAGTTTTGATGAGACAGTCGAGTCTCGTGTGGAATATTAGGAAAATTTGTATGTTTTTTTTCCTTAATCAAAAGTGTATTTTGTAAACGATATAAAAATTATATTGTAATAAGAATAAAACAATATTGTATAATAAAAAGAAAGAATAAATGAGTATTGTATAAATACTGTATTGTCTAATTGACAGACATAAATTGGAAAAATTGTTTTACGATTAAAAATGGTGTATTAACTAAAGAAACTGTGCATCAAAAACGGTGTAGAAAATTTAAATTAATAAAATAAAAAAAAAAATATTAGAATATTTTATATTAACATAAATAAAAATAAATAAGATTTGGTTAAAGTAGTGCAAGATCGAAACAGTTCACCTGAATTACTGCTAGTTGAGTGAATTATACTTAACGGCAGCTTCACCAAGCGGTTAAGTGCGAGACCACACCTCACTTGTGACGGCCTATCGGGCCGATCGACGGTCAAGGCGAACCGAGGCTAACCATTAATTACAGTAGCGTTGAACGGTTAACGGGTTGCCCACCTCCAGGCCAATTCATTAGTTTTATTTGTTTGTGGTGAAGGAGGTTCATCCAATTATTTGCAGGTGGCCAGTTGAGGCCACTTTACATATGATATTTAGGCGAAACCACGCCCAACGCGTTTCGAGTGTCCATCCTTATTTTGGTATCGGGGAAAGGCCCCGCAACGTGCAGGTGGCCAACCGGCCAGTTGTAAAATTTCCTTTTATTTTGGTATCGGGGAGAGGCCCCGCAACGTAACGGGTTGCCATCCGGCACCTCGTTTTTATTGTTTTATCGGTGGTCTGCCGCAACGTTCGGGTAGCCAACCGGCTATTTGATTTATTTTATATCGGCGGCCAGTTGAGGCCAGCTCACGTTTATATTGGTAAACGGCACCAAGGCCGCAACGGTCCGGGGGACAGGAGTCCCTTGTGGCATGACGGCCGCGCAAGGCCGCAACCCATTTTTCTATAGGGGAGAGGCCCCAAAGGCCGCGCAAGGCCGCAACAATTAGTTTTTTAAATTAATTAATTAAGGTACGATTTTTTTTTGTTTATTTTATTTTATATTTCTTTATTTCTTTTACATTATTTTTTTTTCTTAAATTTTTTTAATTTAAATTTTGGATTTTGTAATCGAGCGCCGCACAGTGGGTGCACGCGCTCGGTACGTATTGCTCTCTCTCTCTCTCGTTCTCGCTTATCTTGGTGCGGGGTGGAGGGGGAAGTTGTTACCTTTTCTTTTTTCGTTTTTCCTTTTTAAAAAAAAAATATAAAATCAATTATTAAATTCTTCGGCTAGGTGTGATGGGAGCGGAGACTCCCTCTGTGTCGGTTTTGTGTTTGCGGTCCCTTGGTGCCCGCATCCAATTTCGTAACCGGGGCTTTGCCCTGTTTGAATTCGAATGGATGCGCGCACCAAGGCACCTCTCTCCCATTTATAATTTTTTGAGTTGTTCGTTCCTCAGGTTCCGGCCGACGGATTTCGGCGGAACTCGGTATTATTATTATTTGCGTTTATCAATTTTTTTAAATTATCTGTATTAATCACGGTGTAAGCCAGGAGCCATGCATGCCTCAAACCCCACGACCCTTCGCACTTCTCCCTGAGAACGTAGCCGGCAAAAATCACCGTGGAGGCCTCTGCATGCACGGAGAAAAAAAACACTGATTTTTTTCCTATATACATATGTATGGGAAACCTGTTATGATATGGGTTCCCATACATTGTTGTCAAACATACTATGTACATGGTTCGCTCTCCGATTTGCATATTAGCCAGTGCTATATAGGAATCGTTCCTATATATAAGCAAATTATTTATAATGTATAGTAATGTTTATTATAAATAATCGTATGTGTATAGGAATGCTTCCTCTTTGTTTTAGCAAAATCCCGTAGTACTTAGTTAAGTAAAGCATTTTTTACTGTGGCATAGTATAAGCACACCGTCGAAATGTAGGGTTTTTGTTAATCAAATTAATCAAAATTGATAAAAATGTTAGCTTATAAAAAATATGTACTATCTTATAAAAAGAGGATTTAGCTAAAGACGAGTGTTAAAATATATTTCAAAAGGAACAATAGCCTAGCACTTAATACTTTGCAAATCAGAGAGCATATCATACACATAGTTAGGGTTACAACAATAAATAGGAATGCATCACTTTTCATTTGGATTTTCTTCATTTCATATTCTTTGCTCTCTTCCCTAAGCACTAAGTAGTAACATTTTAAATATTGCCATGTGCGGTCGTCAAAATAAGTGTCGTTAAAAGTATAAAAAAGTGTATACAAAAAATTAAATATGTATATCGGTGTTTTGTATTATTTGTGTGAGATCAAGTTATTTATAATAAAGGTAATAATTTGTATGTTTCAATAATTTTTATTATTTAATTCAGTGTGTTAATTTGGAATAAGCTTAATCTTTTGTCAATCTTGTTTTATTTTATTAATTAAAAATTGACCGTTCGACAGATTTCTTCATTTTCAAGAAAACATTATACGTGCACTGAAGAAACATTTTATTTTATTAAAAAAATTAGTAAATTAAGCTTATCCCAAATATAGAAATTGATTTATTATACCCAAAATATGATTTCTCTATGTATACAATGTGTATCCAGCAAAATGGTGGTTAAATTATATTGTAATTGAGGAGGACAGTTTCCAATATTACAATAGCACTTAACACTATGCAAATCGGAGAGCGTGTCATACTCATAGCAAGGGTTAGAACAATATATAGGAATGCTTATTGAAGTTTCAATACGAATTCCCATTTATTATTGTAAAATTAATCATGTACATTACGACTTGTCCCATTTCTGTAGTATTAAGTGCTATGATACATAGAAATCATAATTTTTGTTTTGGCAAAATTCTGTTTTACTCTGTGAATCTAAACCGTTTAATTTAATTTTTTTATATTCTCATTAGATGGTATACTGGATAAGGAATGTGAAGGATAAGGAATAAATTCGATCGACGATCCGGATATTGCCAGTTTTTATCAATAGAGAGATGAAAATGAAGTCTTATTACTCAAATTGTAATTTTATTTTTAATACTAATAACTATTATTTAGCTCAGTTAAGCATTAACAAAAATTTAAAAAATTATTTATTTGTAATATTTGAAAAAAACGAAAAAATTTTCAATAGTTTCAAACATTTTAAACAACATAGAATTACTCATTCCGAGATAATGAAATGTATATGTCAGTTGCTATTGCTGTTCCCTGCATTGATAAAGGATTGCATAATACCGAAAATATTAAAGGAGTAAAAAATAATACCGTTTCTAATATTATCGTCATTATCGTTTTTGGTCAATACAACAGACAAATGTTTAGCATATTGAAAAATAAGGTAGAGTTCATTTAAATAAGATGAAGCTTTCAAAGTAAAAATCAAAGTAAAATCAAAATTTTTAGTTTTAACATTTAATAGGAGGATTTATTTCCGAAAATGATGAAAAGTGGCACATATTAAGACAAATTTTAGAAATTGTACTTCAAAATGATTCGGATATCAAAACTGCTGACTGTTTGGAAAAATGGGTCTTTTGAAACAGTTTCGGTGTAGGTATGCGATTTGAAGGTAAACATAAGATTTAAAAAATATCTCTAAGAGTACTACTTCAAGAATAAATATATGCAAAACCATTTTGCATATATTTCTTTTTGAAGTATTCCACCACGCCTATCCTTATATTCCAAAAACAATTGAAAATTTAAATCAGTGTGAATTTGGAAAATATATTGAAATGGGCTCATTTAAATATTTTGAATCTATCGTTATCGTATCATTAAGGCACCAAAAATTATGGTAATTAATTTAAATGATAATAATAAAGATGAACCGACATTTTTTAAAATAAAAGGATTTTTAAGGAATAAAAATATGGCAATTAATTTAAGTAGTAAATGAAATGTTTCGTTTTTTATAAATATGCTTTTGTTGTAATGTAACCGAAAACATGAATTCAGAATAAGCGAATTTAGCTTTTTAAGTTTTAGATTTAAGTCTAACATTAATACGTTAAAAGAGTTAACGAGAGATCAAATTTTGTAAACTTAAATAACGCGTCATGTTTAATATT
This sequence comes from Nephrotoma appendiculata, assembly GCA_947310385.1. Classification (NCBI taxonomy): domain Eukaryota; kingdom Metazoa; phylum Arthropoda; class Insecta; order Diptera; family Tipulidae; genus Nephrotoma; species Nephrotoma appendiculata. The sequence goes on from OX371225.1 coordinate 65,053,683, forward strand.
TTAAACTTAAAATAATGTATTTATATATTATAAAAATTATATGTTTTAATAATTGTATATTCAACTAAAATAAAATAAAATGTCAGTAACTAATAAACAAATCAAAATTGAATTTTATTTAACTGTCATAGCAAAATTTACTATTTCAAATAACAGATTAGTAAAATAATCTTGGAAATCATACTATACTAAATAAGGAGTATAGCTGTACAACATAGTAGACGCTACCATAATTGTGAAAAATAGTCCTAGATGTTATGGAAAGTATACCATGTTTAAATATACGTAGTGCTATATGAAGCAGTGACCGCTACCACAATTATAAAAAAATATCACTATATGTCGTGGAAAATGTACCATGCTGAATTATACATATAGCTAAACAACTCAGCAGACTTTACCATAATCATTAAATGTAGTGCTATATCTCATATAACTCAAGACAATTCAAATTACAAACGCAACAATATTATATTGAAAGAGTTAACATTATTATAGCTAACATTACTGTCAGGATTAACAATAGTTCCTAAAACAAATAGGACGTTCTACCTCGTGTGATGGTAAATATTACCATTTATTAAAAATATTCTACTATTTTTATGATAACCAGTACCAAGTTTCTAATAAACATTATTATACTTCATAGAATAAACTTATGAGTATTATATAGTACGCTCTCCGATAATAGGCCACAAAGGCGTGGGCTCCAATATTTTATTGAAATAAATACTATATTTTTTTTCCGTGTGCGCTTAGTGAAATCTGCAGGTTGGCAGTAGCCAGCCTGTAACACTCTCAATGATACTATGCTGGCCTTTACTGATAAGGCGAGATTTCCAGGGATTCTTCTGAACAGTAAGGCCAGTTGGAAACCAACTACGATAGAAAGAGTAAAGAAGGCCACTGTGGCACGCTCCTCTTGCAAAAATGCCATCGAAAGCAAATAGGATTTGAAATCGGAGCTGATGCCCTTGGCTTTATACTGCAGTAGTAAGGCCCATACTGCTGTGTGGTATTAGTGAATGGTGGCCAACTCTGGACAAATTATCATACGTAGAAACATGATGGGGAAGGTGCAAAGGACAGTCTGTTTGCTCAATAGTGAGGCACTGAAAACGACACCCACTAGTGCTTACAAAAAGTGCCCTCAACAATAGTCAATTCTGTGAGGTATAACCTGGTGAATTTGGATTATATAATACCACTTTTGTGGTTTTGCTAGTGTTTTAAGATGATTCTCCCCTCTAGAGAGGATTGGAAGAGTGGTCTCTTCGTGGAGGTCGGGACATTTAGATTCTTCACCGACGACTCCAAGCTCGATGTTAAGAGTGGGAGCTGGTGTGTTCTGTGAGGGAGTTCCTGAACTGGTTGAGGCATAATGTAATATCGTTGACTGATATCAATATTTTTGTGAACAGTAAAGGGTGGCGTTGGATTGTGACACATCTTATAACGAAATGAGTGCACTATTCAAAATCCAGTTGGTCTGGGTTCCGAGCCATTCTGATGTTGAGGGAAATTGTAGGGCAAACGAATTAGCTATAGGTACGGTACGACTTCTTAACTGAAACCAGAAAGAGAATGTGTAGGTAGGCCTATGCCTGTGCTGAAAGCAGCAAACTATATGAAAGCAGTTGCCCTGGCAAATGCTAAGTGGCTGGTCAGTACGACTAATAGGGTTGCGAAGCAAGAATGGTCTGAGCTGAACTTGAAGCACTCTAAGATCTTAATTACACTAGAGTAGCGTGATTTAGGTAGAATTGTAAGGATACTTAACAAACACTGCCTTTTCGGAGATCATGAGAGAAGGCTGGGTCTGAATGCGAATGACTTCCGCAGAAGCTGCAGGGACGAGGAGGAGGAGGAGACTCTCGTTCACTTCCTTTACTCTTCGTTAACATTATTGATTCAATATTTCTTCAATATAAGTAAGTTATCAGTTATTAGACAACAAATTTCAAATTTTTCTTTCCGCATCGAGATTATTTAGTGAATATATCGCACATTAGGTATCCTGTGAATAGATTCGGTACTAGAATGCCAAGGGTTATTGATAATCATTTTTAGATATTTGTTCTGTTTAGATATTTGCAATTATTTTATGTGACATTTTGCGCATTGCCCAACAAGGGCAACCATATAATAAAATTGGTTGGATTATGCTGTTGTAAAGCAAAAGTTTCTTGATACGCGCAAGGGTGAATTTCTATTTATCGGTGGATTGACCGAGTTTACAAGATTTCTCGATTTCTGTAGCGATACTCTAGTATGCGCTTGAATGTTAGTTTGAGATCAAGGGTAATCCCAAGGTATTTTATTGACTCCTGGAACTTGACTTCCATGTTGTTTAGAATTAAATTTCGTTGAAGTGTACTTCTTGTAGCTCTTTTTCTAGTGAAATAGATAGCTGTGTTTTTTCTGCATTAATTGTCGATCGATATCTCATTTGTAGGCGATAAATTATATCTTCCGGTAACTCGTCTGATGTTAATTAATATTGCTGTGTCATGCGCAAAACACGCGATAGTGCAATTACTGGGAATCGGTATATCCGAAATGTTTAATGAATATAAAATAGGACTTAGAACTGATCCTTGATGTAGTTCAGCTGGAATATGCTTTCGGCCTGATGCATAATTGTAATAAAAGGCCTGAAAAGCACGATCTACGAAGCTTTCAATTACTTCTCTTATGCAATGTGGAAACTCTAACATGTGTAAGTGATATAAGAGACCTTCATGCCACACAGTGTTAAATGCTTTTTCGACATTGAGTGTTAGCATTCCTGTAGAGAACTGCTTATTTCTGCTTTCTTAATGGTATTGACTCGCCTGTGTGTTCGTCAATTTTGTGACTTTCCCGGCTATGCGTTTTTTCCACAAGGTTTTTAGTTTTCAACAAATCTACAGGATTTGTTTATATGTAATGAATAGCCTAGCCAATCGGCTTGAGAATAATCGTAACCTCGTGAATTAAACCGAACATAAGAACTTTGACATTTGATTTTAAAATATTTGCGGGTAAATGATGAGATTGAAAATCGATGAACCTAACTGGCTGGTTGATGTAATGTTTGCTATTGGAAACCATTAGATCAATAGTGGATGGGAAGACTTTTTTCTATATAATATAGATAAAGTTTTAGCTAGAATGACGCGCATTAAGGTGCTATGATTAGAATTGGTTAAAATTTCTAAATCTTGTCTAAATGCTCGCTATATAGTGAATTTGTTGTTGTCACCATATTTCCTTTCGCACAGATATTCCGAGACTGGAGAATTTTCGCCAGGAAAGTAAATTGAATAAAGAAATCGCCTCAATAAATGTTAAACGCGATAAATGAGGGAGTATAACATGCTTCAGACTTTTTGTCACTATTACAACAACACCTCCTTTTTTCCTTTATATGATATAAGATCTGTCTAGCCGATGAATCCAGAATTTGCAATGGTTCCTAATTTTATCACCATAGTCCAACCAGGTTTTCATATAATCAAACAACTCCCTTATTTTATTTTTTAAACCATTGACATTCCAGAAAATTACATTTAAATCTACAAAGGATAAAATTGTTATATTTAATTGGTTTGTTATGCAATTTCTTGTCATCATAACAATGCTTAATAGGGAGTCACTCTTTATATTAATTGTAATTGTTCTATACGCGGCTTACCTATAACTCCTTCTACAATTTCGCTCACCTATAGTCAGACGATTGTACCACTTCGCTGTACCTTGCATGGTCTATTTTGCTGCTTATTAACATTTATGAACATGCAGAAATAATGTTGGAATAGAGGAATGTTGTCATCTTTGATAGCAGATGAGGATTTATTGTTGTTAGTGCTTCTAGAATACGTTGAGAAACTTTGTTCATAATTAGTCACCAAATATCCATGGTTTCTTGTTGGTTGAGTAAATTTTCTATTTTGGATTATTTGATGTTCCAAAAATTGTTCTCTTTGGAAAATCTGCTGAGTATGACCTATGTTCAATTTACAGTTGCACCAAGTTGGCTTGATCTCAGATAAGTTGTCTAAATTTGGATTAATCTCAGATCTGTTGGTCGGCTTCAGGCTAATCTTGTCGCATTCTAGATTTTGTGTTGGTCTCCCATATTAAGGACGATAATGATTCCAAGATACTATTATTTGAAATACTGATTAAATATTTCGCAATATGTTTATATTCGTGGATTTATTTTTAAATTTCACGAGATAAACATTCTGATCGTAATAATGCCTCTTTTGTATGTTGATTGGTGCAACATCTGTTATATGTGTAAGACCCTGTTTAACTAATTCGTCTTTACTTTCGAGTATATCCGATTTTGGCAATCCCATAAGAACAAATCTCAAAAGTTTTTGATACTTCAAGCAACGATGAATGCATGTTAGTGGACGGACTTTGGATTCTGTGTCTGTTAGAGGTTAATTTTATTTTATGATTTTGCACGTTAGTGTCCTTGAGGTATTTAACAATGTTGGCATACGATGGCGCGTGGATAGTAATCGGCGGGCAGTATTTTGATGGTTTAGTTATGGATTTATCGGCATCGGCTTGCTCATTACAATCCGTATTTGAATTAAGATTGTCAAGTTATTGGGATTATTGGGTGATTGTAGTGACTGGTAATCCATACAATCAATTTCATCGTAGCTGCTGTTGCGACTGGTTTAACGGGGGTTAGTATCACCTGATCGTTTTTTTTTTCTCTTGAGGTCAAGGCCATATTAGCGGAGTCTATATTTGACAATGCTTGAACGTTACAGCTTATACCGTAGTTACTATTTTTTATATGGTTTTAAATTTCTTGTAAGATTAGCATTCTTACAAGATTTGTTATTAGGCCCAACTGGAGGCACTCTGATTCTTAATTTTTCCATAATATTCGTATAGTTTTATTCACAGATCAAAATATTACAACTATGCTAATAAGCACAATACACACTGTTCTAATTGGGACGAGCAGCAAGGGTTCAAATACATATACTTTTCGATGGAAACTGATTTACACACACAATTTAATTTTTGGTTTAGTTTTTATTTTATTTAGCGTTAGCGGATAAACCAATGATATCACAATTCTTTCACAGAATGAAAAAAAACTCTAATAAAATCGTTTATAACAATATATCAAATTGCGCCATCTAGATTTGAACATTATTAATTTACAATTTTTTAGTACAATGTTTTTTCTTCTTATGTCACTTCTAATCTAGTACTTATTGCTTTTAAATTTACAAACGGTTGTCCAAAATGTTGTACTTTCTCGAATGAATTACACCGTTTTAACCCCTTTTTATATTACAGAACAATATTCAATAAAACACGAATTATATTTTCATGCGTTTATATTTTGTCCGCTTCACAATTTCGACTCCTTTTCTCTTGTACTGTTTGTTCTCGAATGTTTGCTTACTGTTCGTAATTTTTCCCTTCTAACCTCTCGTTGTACAGCGAGACCCTCTTAACCATCACATTATTTTTATTGTAGAACAGTTAGCACACTTCGAGATTATAACAATATAATATTACATCTATTACAAATTAAGATTACAACAATTCGGCCATCCTGTAATAGATGGCGTCCTCGTCATCTACAACCATTATTTATAAATATTTATTAATAAGACCCAAATCACTATAAACGGTTACGTCTTCCAACATTCATTTGAATCCGGTTGAATGGATTGTTTCCCCGATAAACTGATTTGAATCCCGACTTACAAATTCAAGTCTATTAAAATTTTAAAATTAATGAATATAAATCAAATAAACTACTATTAAACATAAAATAATTTGTAAATTGTTACCATTGTTGATTTTTCGGCTGGATGCACCAAGTACCACTATCATTTTTACCAATGTTTCAATTGAATTTATTATTATTATCTTTTTATATTTTTATTATTAGATACCAATAACCGCACATTTCAACCAATTTAAGTTACTTAACCTAGAATCTGTTTTCCTATTTCAATTCAAACCTAAATCTAATTATGTTTACTAATAAGAATTTACATCAACTTGTCTTTTTGTTTCACAATTTTCAGCCGATCAATTGGGAGTATTCCCTTATACACTCGGGAGGATTGTGATTCTCCCTCAATATCTTGGATTAAATACCTATCGTTACCTATTGATTTCACGACTTCATACGGACCTCTATACTTAGTCATCAACTTTCTACTTTCTCCACTTGCGGGTGGTTCACTACGAACCATAACAATATCACCTTCCGACATTTCAGGTGCAGCTCGTCTTTTCCTGTCAAACTGATTTTTGATAACCTCTCTATTCCTTTCTAATAGTTCTGCTGTGTTATCATCGTTCTGTTCCAGGTTTAACTCACTATTCAAATTCGTTATTTCTATCGTCAAGGGATTGTCTTTAAACATAACCGGTTTATACTTGAATACTATTTCTGCTGGTGATTTCTTTGTCACACGATGTACTGCGTTATTAATACTAAGTTGTAATTCTAACAACTTTTCGTCCCAATTTAAACATTCAATGCCGTCACTTATACAGGCCAAACTAGTAGTTATTGTCTTATTGACAATTTCTACCTGTCCATTCGAGCGAGCACTTCCACTTGCCACCTTGACATGAGTAATGCTGTATTCGTCTACGAATGTCTTAAATAATGCGGACGTAAATGCCGTTCCTCGGTCACTTATAACCTTTAAGGGTTTTCCATAATGCGACATATACAACTTAATAAAATCAATCGTTTTCGCGGCCCCAACGTCACTCATTGCACCTAGGACAACATATTTGCTATAACCGTCAGTTATGACTGCCACATACTTATTTCTATTTTTAGTAGTGACGTATGGCCCCACATGGTCAATATGAATTGTAACGAATGGTTCCGTACCCTTCTCTAACGGATGTAGAAAACCTGGTTTCTTACCCGTGGTCGTTTTGTAATATATACAATTAATGCATCTATTTATGTATTCTGTAACAAATTTTCTTAATTTAGGGAAGTAATAACAATTTTTGATTTTTGCCAACGTTTTATCAATCCCCATGTGTGCTACACTTTCATGACCATCCCTAACGATGTCAAACCGGAGGCAATCCGGTACAAACAACCGCCACTTATTCTTTGTATACTTATAAACTCGACTTTTGTACATAGTAAATTTTTGATGGGTTTTTTCATCGCCCTCTTCCAACTTATCCCTAATCTTTAAAATATCTTTGTCTGTTCTCTGAAGAGCCGCCACCCAGTCAGTATTGATCGAAATACCTAAACTGATTCTTGTCTCATTATCATTTTCAAAAGGTGCATCATCGACTGGATTTCTACTCAGGGCATCTGCAACCTGATTAACTCGCCCTTGAACATACTCTATTTTAAAATCAAATTCCGAAATCCGCATAAACCATCTCGCTATTCTAGGGTTTAAATCTCTTTTGTTTGATATTAACTTTAAGCTGTTGCAATCTGTTCTTATGATAAATGGTTTCCCAATCAAATAAATCCTGAATTTTTCTAGCCCAACAACTATAGCTAATGCCTCAAGCTCTATTGATGAATACTTCGATTCCTCATTTGAGCACTTGCGACTATAAAAACAGATTGGTTTATATACTTTATTTAATTGTTCCTGATATAAAATTGCTCCTACACCCACTGAGCTAGCATCAGTGTGAACCTCAACTTTTCCATCTGGACTATATATTGCTAACACAGGCTTCTCCGTTAATTTCTTTTTAATAATCTCGAATGACTTAACTTGTTCATCGGACCAGGTAAATTTATTATCTTGTTTTAATAAATCAGTCAATGGTTTTGCTATTACAGCAAAATTTTGTACGAACCGCCTAAAATAACTTGCTAGACCTATAAAACTTCTGACTCCTCGAACATCTGTTGGAACTGGAAAACTTTTCACACTTTCTATCTTCTTCGATCCTGGTTCAATGCCATTTGACGAAATTTCAAAGCCTAAATACTCTATCTTTCTGTAAAAGAAATAACACTTTTCTAAATTCAACGTTAATCCGGCATCTACAATTGTTTTCAAAATTATTTCTAACCTTTCTAAACCTTCTTCAATCGTACTAGATGGAACAATTATATCATCCAAATAAGCCATCGCAATACTATATCTAAGACTACCTAAGACGTTATTGATAAGCCGTTGAAAAACGGCTGGGCTATTGCAAAGCCCGAAAGGCATTCTCCTGAACTGATAGTGTCCGTCAGGTGTTACGAACGCTGTCTTTTCTCTAGAGTTCGGTTCCACCGGTACCTGATAATATCCACTGGCTAAATCTAGAGTCGTAAACCATTTATTACCATGTAATCTATCAATCTGATCATCAATGAGGGGCAATGGAAAATGATCTTTTACTGTCTTTCTGTTTAAGGCACGATAATCGACACATAATCGCATATCTCCGCCCTTCTTGCGTACTAAAATGATTGGGCTCGCGTATGGGGAAACACTATCTTCTACTATATTAGCATTCTTTAAATCTTGAATCATTTCACCCACCTTATCTCTTTCGGTCTGAGCTAATCTATACGGTCTATAGTATATTGGTACCTCATCGTTTAAAATTATGTTCATACTGGTTTTATTGGTGCACCCAACCTGAAAAATATTTAAAGCAATAACATTTCTAAATTTATTCAGTAATAACAATAACTTATCTAGATTTTCACCAACTAATTTGGTATTAATCATCTCTTTGGTGATAACCTCCGGGTACTTCGTTGGTGCACCATGTTGACATGTATCAGCTGTTTTTAAATCGATTTTATTTATTCTGTGTTCCCTACAGACTTCGCCTCTTGTGGTTTTAGCTTTATCCTTGATTAGCAGATCTCCTTCGGATAAATTTAAAACGGGTATAACTGTCTCTCCTTTCATATCCGTTTTTATTATACAGCGCGGAATCATCTCACCGCTCTCCCTAATCCCTCCTTCGACACATAACTCCTTATCTAATAAGTCCGTAAATACTTTAACATGTCCCACGTAGTTCTTCGGAATAATTGTATCTCCTTCGGCTCTCAACACAGCTTTTTCCTCGAATAAATTCTCAAGATTTTCACTTTCACTAGAGAACACTCTTAATCCTCTCGAATCGCTTACTATTCTTACATGTTTTTTTTCTGTGAACTGATGTCCGACCAGTAATGGAATATTCTGCGCATAATCTGGTACTATAAATATTTCAACTTCGGCTTCTATTCCATCGATCGTCAACATTGACGTTAATATTCCAATCGGGCATATTTTCCCTTCGCCATAACCGGTTACACTTGGTAATTTTTTCTTGAGATATGTCAGTTTCAATCTTTCAGCATCGGATTTCCTCAACAACGTCGCTCCACTTCCCATATCCACATAACAATCAATTTGTTTATCACCAATAAACCCTTTTTTAATATATTTTGCATGTGAATCAATCTGCAAATGATTTACTTTCTTTTTATCATCTAATTGAGCATTGCCACTCTTTGTCTCGTTCTCTGGACAATTATTGGCGAAATGTCCTTCCTTTTGACATTTAAAACACTTTGACTTTTTATTTTTATTTGGACACTTTGCCGCGCTATGTCCTTTCTCACGACAATTAAAACAACGAAAATTACTGCTTCCTCCCAGATTTTGTTCAGGTTTCCGATTTTCGCTCTTTACGGTTGAATTTTTATTAATTTGGAATTTCCTATCAATATAATCACTTGCTCTTACTAGTTCACACAACAGCTCCGATGTTTTGCTGTACCGACTCAACGGACCCAAATAATCTCTAAATCGATCGTTCTTTAATCCACGCACGATCCACTCCATTATATCTTCCTCGTACATTCTAGCCTTGTTACATAAACTTAACTTTTTATAAAAATAGTCAACTACACTTTGATTATATTGACGGCTATACATTTGGGCATCTAACGTTAATTTAATTGACGACTGCAACACAGGAAAATTGTCCATCAACAATAATTTCCACTCATTCCATGACGTAGGTGATTTCTGAAGACTATCCTTCCACAATTTAGCGTTTCCTTTGAGCCGCGCCAACGTGTAATGTACAATTGCCACCTCGTCCCAATTGTATAGAATTCCCAATTCTTCAATTTTGTCCAAAAATTGGATTATGTCTATATTACCCTCAACTGGGTCAAACTCTGGCAGGGTCTCCACCATATTCGTAAAGTATCTCGGTGTATGATCCACCATGTGGTCATAACCAAACTTTCTGTTTAAATCCTTATTTTTTCCACATTCACTTGTATCAGTATCACCCACCTTACTTAGGTTATCCTCTGAGCCCTTGTTACTCATTTCCGCAACTTTTTTTTTTCACTCCAGGTAACCGATAATAAGGATTCCAATGCACACTGATCCCACGTATTTATCTTTCTTTTATATCGCACGTATTTTCCGATCCCACTTCTGATTAAATGTTGTACTTTCTCGAATGAATTACACCGTTTTAACCCCTTTTTATATTACAGAACAATATTCAATAAAACACGAATTATATTTTCATGCGTTTATATTTTGTCCGCTTCACAATTTCGACTCCTTTTCTCTTGTACTGTTTGTTCTCGAATGTTTGCTTACTGTTCGTAATTTTTCCCTTCTAACCTCTCGTTGTACAGCGAGACCCTCTTAACCATCACATTATTTTTATTGTAGAACAGTTAGCACACTTCGAGATTATAACAATATAATATTACATCTATTACAAATTAAGATTACAACAAAAAATATAAACAAACAAAGTTGGATTCACTTTAAAGGCGGTGATACATGTACAGATTTTGCCTTTAAGGCATAAAAATTAAGCGCACTGATTGGTTAAAAGTCGGCCATCTTGAATCGCCTTATAGGCAAAAATTTTAAATTCAACATTTATCAATTTTGTATAAGGCAAATTTTTTTGCCTTAAAGGCAAAATCTGTACATGTATCACCGCCTTTATAGTAAGTATAAATTATTGTGTAAACAATACAATAAGTAATTAAATAAATTTGTAATAACATTTCTTTTCAGATTTGTACATATATTTTCTGCAGCTGTTCGTTTCATCCGATGTCGAATTCAATTTGATTGCGATGAAGATGATTGACGTTTAACACACACACTTTCAAGAAACAAACAAAATTTATATGTCTGTAGTGAGATAAAGATTTAATAATAAATAATTGAAAATATAAATTTGAAAAAGAAAATTAGAAGATTTTTATTTATTTATTATGTGTCAAAATCTAAATGTTTACTTAGTAATGTCAAGAGAAATTTCATTTAATTGTCAGGGTTGTCCGAATATTATTGAGCAAAATAGATCCATCTATTGGCAAAATTAAAGGTTGAAAGGTACCAACCTAAAGATAATTAATAATTTTTAAAATATGAAGTAGCTTGTATTAAACAAAATTTTCTGTATAAAAAGAAAATTTTCTTTTTAGAGAGAATTAGTATTTGAGTGATATTCATATTGTATTTCTGTTAAAAAATCAGTTAACATATTTTTTGTGAATATAATATTGTAAAAGAACAATTTGTGCATTAAATAATTTTTATTGCTAACGCAATAAGTTGTCCTAAAGAACGAGTAATTTGGATTATAAGCTGAATCAAGGCAATTATTTAATTTGTGTGTGTGATGTGTTGAGAGTAGTTCTTGGGAAGGACTCCCCAAGATTGATTAAGCAGTCTAAACTGGTGACCCCGACGTGATCCGGAAGTTAAATTTATAGACGCAATCCGGAATTTATTATATGAGATCCATTGTTTTTGATCCATTAAAATTTGACCAACCCACATCACAATATATATATATATATATATATATATATATATATATATATATATATATATATATATATATATATATATATATGTATCAGCAGCACAGCTGGTTTAAACGGAACAATGTGGAATAAGGTGTAAATCGGTATAGGTTATAGAGGCATAGCAGATTTTCACAGCCAGGTTTCCAATAAGCGGAATTAGTAAACAGCGGTACCACAGGATATAATTTACGACTCATGAGAAGCCAGTTTCTATCAACCTACATTTGAATCTTGTTTTAAAAAAATTGTAAGTACCCACCAATTTTTAATTTTTGCCAAAAAAAAGAAATAATAAAATTTTTTTTTTTTAATAAAGAATATATTATCTATTTTGTTCAATATACGTAGTATTTATTTGTCCTATATTTTTCTTGGCAATTTTTACCTTGTTTTCTTTTGGGATTTCTCTTGTCATTACAATTGTTAAACCTTTCGATTTTTTTTTTTTTCATTGTTAGAGCGTTTCTTATATATATTAAAAATGTTTTTTGCATCGTGTAGTGTTTTCTTGTTGTCATTTATATTTTTAAATATTTGTTATTTAGCTCGCAAATTTAAAGTGATAGAGGCAATTCCGATTCTCAATCCGGAAATTGAAGAATCGTCTTCATCATTTTTGTTGGAGAATCGTAATTCTTCCATAGTAAATAATAACGAGCAACTTATTACGGTAACTAACGATCAGTTACAATTAATGATCGAATCGCGTGTTAGGGATATGTTATCGAATTTGGCGTCAGATACTAACGTATCTTATGTAGACGATACATATCACGTAGCAAACACTCCTAATACAGACGCTAGACCAATTACTGAATATAATACCACGCAAGTTGCTCATATAGCTTTTAAAGCGCCGCAACCATTATATTCGCAAAACCCGGAAACATGGTTTGCCATTTTAGAGCAACAATTTAATATAGCATCAATTAAGACGGAAAAAAACTATGTATGCTCACGCCGTAAGTGCTCTCGACGCACGATTACACAATCAATTCGCACATTTAATCACTCGCGACAAAGGTATTAAACCGTATTCATTTTTTAAGCAGGAAGTGATTCGTGTTTTAGGTGAATCTGAGAAAACAAAACTGAATAAATTATTACATGGATTGTCATTAGGAGACAAAAAACCATCTCAATTATTGGAGGAGTTTCAAGTGAATGCTATCGGATTTTCAGCTATGTCCATCAAACAATTGTGGATGCAAAGATTACCACCACAAATACAATTAGTGCTAACACCATTTGAACATGATGTTGATATCAATGTTCTTGCTAAACGAGCAGATGATCTGTTAGAAACTTTATCCAGCTCTAATACACAAATCGCATCAGCATCAATTAAATCCAGTACAACGGAGATTTCATCGGAAGGGTCTAATAGTTCAAATATTTTTGGCATCATGCAGTCTTTCAAAACGGATATTTTAGCTGAGGTAGCAGAAATTGTCAAACAAGCAAATTCCTCCAATGTCGAACCCAGGCGACGAAATTCCAATCGTTCGTTTTCCCCGAGAAATCGTTCAAAGTCTCGGGATAGTTCAAAACAACGCGATAAATGTTTTTATCATTATAAGTTCGGTGACAAGGCTCAGAAATGTGTAACCGGTTGTAAAATGCACAACTCGTTTTTAGAGAAATCACTAAAAAACTAGATATTCATCAACATCCGACGGTGTGTCTTGATGAAATACACGTTTCGAACCGTCTATTAATTCGTGAAAAGCGTCTTAATATTAATTTTTTAGTAGATACAGGTGCTGATGTATCAGTGTTACCAAAGAAATTTGGTAGCAAGCAAAAAAGTGAACAAATTTTTAAATTGTATGCGGCAAACGGCACCACCATAACAGCTTATGGAAGGCAGGAATTAGTTTTAGATATAGGTCTCCGTAGAGAATTTAAGTGGAGTTTCATAATTGCAGATGTCACAATTCCAATTTTAGGTGCAGATTTTCTAAGTAATACAGGATTGTTGGTAGATATAAAAAAAGGAAAAATTATTGATCCCTTAACGACCATATCATCAGTTGGTCAAATCACAAGAACTGACCTACCATCTTTATCTCTAGTAGACAAGAAGAGTTTCGAACAAGATATTCAAGAATTACTAATCAAATTTGTAGACATCACGCAAAATACAAAAAATTTATCAACGACAAAACATCATGTTACTCATTTCATAGAGACAAAAGGCCCACCCATTTCAAGTAGAGCAAGGAGATTAGCCCCGGACAGGTTAAAAATTGCTAAAGAATATTTTGATGAAATGGTTTAACAAGGGATTTGTAGACCAAGTAATAGCCCTTGGGCCAATCCTTTGCATATGGTACCAAAGAAAAATGGTGATTGGCGTCCTTGCGGTGATTATCGTGCGCTAAACAACATCACTATCCCAGATGCATATCCTATTCCGCATTTACAGGATTTTTCGTTCCAGTTAGAAGGTAGTGTAATTTTTTCGACGATTGCTTTAGTACGGGCTTATCATCAAATTCCGGTGGAGCCCAGTGATATTCCTAAAACAGCGATAACAACTCCTTTTGGTCTGTTTGAGTTTATTCGAATGACATTTGGATTTCGGAATGCCGCTCAAACGTTTCAACGACTTATGCATAGAGTCTTACAAGGATTGCCATATTGTTTCGTTTATCTAGATGATATTTTAGTAGCGTCGAAATCCAGAGATGAACATTTACAACATCTAGAGCAAATTTTTCAACAGTTAAGAATATTTGGATTAATAATTAATCAAGATAAATGTGTCTTTGCTCAACAAGAAGTTGTATTTTTGGGCCACTTGGTCACTTCTAGGGGCATTTTACCAAACCCAGATCGTATAAAAATTATAAACGATTTTCCGTTACCTACAGAGGTACAACAATTAAAACGTTTTCTAGGTATGATAAATTTTTATAGAAGATTTATACCAAATGCAGCACAAGATCAAATGGTGTTGAATAATTATTTAAAGGGTTATAAGAAAAAGAGCAAAACAGTGATACAATGGACCGAAGAAACAAAACAAGCTTTTGAGAAGTGTAAAGAAAAATTGAGTAATGCGTCCATTTTGACTCACCCTATTATATCAGCACCACTAGCAATTATGGTAGATGCATCTGATTTAGCAGCAGGAGCAGTTCTTCAGCAACATGTAAATGATATTTGGCAACCACTAGGTTTTTTCTCCGTGAGATTTACAGAAGCACAAATTAAATACAGCACATACGATCGTGAATTATTAGCTGTATATCTGGGAATTAAATATTTTAGAATTTTTGTAGAAGGTCGGAATTTTTTAATCTTAACGGATCATAAACCGTTAATTTTTGCTTTCAGACAAAATTTAGATAAAGCTTCTCCGCGACAACGTAGGCAATTAGACTATATAGCGCAATTTACAACAGATATAAGACATATTGCTGGTATGGATAATATTGTAGCAGATACTTCATCACGCATCGAACCTATTGGAATTATGGAAAATATAGATTATGAGCAAATTGCTTTGGACCAAAATTCGGACGATGAATTGTCCAAATTAATCAATATGCCAAATTCCAAATTGAAATTCGAATCAGTTCCGATAGCTTTTGGTTCTAACATTAAAATAATTTGTGATCAATCGTTAGGTAAGTCCAGACCTTTTATTCCACACAAATGGAGGCAAACAGTTTTTAAAGGTTTCCATAACTTATCACATCCGGGCATAAAAGCATCAGTAAAATTGTTAACTGATAATGTAATTTGGTCGTCGATTAAACGGGATGTGAAATTAATGGCGCAAAATTGTATAGAGTGTCAAAAGGCGAAAGTGCATAAACACACGAAATCCGGTATTGGCATATATCCCAGCACTAAAGAAAGATTTGCTGAAATTCATATAGATATTGTAGAACCATTACCATTATCACATGGACAACAATATGTTGTAACCATGATTGATAGATACACCCGATGGGCAGAAGCAATACCCACAGCAGATATTATTGCGTCAACAGTGGCGTTTGTGATTTATTCAAGTTGGATTGCAAGATTTGGTGTTCCTGAATATATTATAACCGATCAAGTAAGACAGTTTGAATCTCTTTTATTTCACGAATTATCGAAACTTTTAGGCTTCCAACGAAAAAGGACCACCAGTTACCACCCGCAAGCAAATGGTATGATAGAAAGATGGCATCGTTCATTAAAAGCGTCATTGATGAGCCACAATAGGCAAGATTGGACGGAGATCCTTCCTACAGTTCTTCTTGGGCTAAGAACTACTTTTAAAGAGGATCTTGGAACCTCTCCAGCAGAACTGGTGTATGGAACCAATATACGAATTCCAGCCGAGTTTTTAGAGCCTTATAAAGAATTTATTCCACAAAATGATTTTGTTTTAAAATTAAAAAATCATTTTTCAGAATTAAGGCCGGAGACAGCATCGAGACATAATATTGAAAAAACTTTTATAAGTGCGGATTTAAAAAGTTGTAAATATGTTTTCATGCGAACAGATGCTCTACGCAAGGCACTGCAACCACCATATACTGGACGGTATCTGGTGATCAATAGAAATGACAAGCATTTCGATGTTTTAATTAATAACAAAATAACGAAAATTTCGATTGATCGACTAAAACCTTGCTACAGCGAAAATATAGAACCTGACAATGTTCCTATTTCAACAAGTAATGAACACAGTAAAAACTCGATTACGATTAGTCACGATAACAATAAGTTTTCCACACCAAATAATTCATTAAAACAAAACACAGACAAAAAAGTAACATTCAGTTTACCACAAACAGATGACGTAAATCGAACACAAGTCACGAGAACTGGACGAATTGTCAAACCTCCATTAAAATATTTGCAACATTTAGTAACACAGAAGGAATAAATTTCCTGTAGCAAATTTATTTTTACATGGATGGTTTATATTTGATGTCGTAGAATTTTTTATTTTTTTTGCAGCAATTCTACTGGAAGGGGAGTATATGTAGTGAGAAAAAGATTTAATAATAAATAATTGAAAATATAAATTTGAAAAAGAAAATTAGAAGATTTTTATTTATTTATTATGTGTCAAAATCTAAATGTTTACTTAGTAATGTCAAGAGAAATTTCATTTAATTGTCAGGGTTGTCCGAATATTATTGAGCAAAATAGATCCATCTATTGGCAAAATTAAAGGTTGAAAGGTACCAACCTAAAGATAATTAATAATTTTTAAAATATGAAGTAGCTTGTTTTAAACAAAATTTTCTGTATAAAAAGAAAATTTTCTTTTTAGAGAGAATTAGTATTTGAGTGATATTCATATTGTATTTCTGTTAAAAAATCAGTTAACATATTTTTTGTGAATATAATATTGTAAAAGAACAATTTGTGCATTAAATAATTTTTATTGCTAACGCAATAAGTTGTCCTAAAGAACGAGTAATTTGGATTATAAGCTGAATCAAGGCAATTATTTAATTTGTGTGTGTGATGTGTTGAGAGTAGTTCTTGGGAAGGACTCCCCAAGATTGATTAAGCAGTCTAAATGTCTATTGGCCTTTTAATCACCGCTTAGTTAGCGCCACTTCCTATGCAATCGAAAGGTGATATTTCTTTATACGAGAAAAAGCCTCATTCCATTTTATTATTATTTCATCATTTTGTTACAATAATTGAAAACTAATTGAACATTTTACAAAATATCCAGTCGAATTATAGTCAACTATGAAGTTTATATTACATTAAAACTAGTTTTTTGAGAAGTCAATCACCTTTTGCTCTAGTTCCAAAATATTCCGTCAGATGTCAGCCACTTTGCGTTAAAAGGCGAATAGACGCAAAAAAAATTAAGCTTATTGGGTCTATTTTTGTATGTTAATTTTTATTTTCATAAAGCATGCCGTGCTAAAATTTCATGTAAAAATAGACTCAATGAGCTTATTTTTAATATGTCACATTCCCAATTTCAACAATCGTCAATACGTTTATTCGCCTTTTAACGCAAAGCGGCTGGCATCTGACGGAATATTTTGGAACTAGAGCAAAAGGTGATTGACTTCTCAAAAAACTAGTTTTAATGTCATATAAACTTCATAGTTGACTATAATTCGACTGGATATTTTGTAAAATGTTCAATTAGTTTTCAATTATTGTAACAAAATGATGAAATAATAATAAAATGGAATGAGGCTTTTTCTCGTATAAAGAAATATCACCTTTCAATCGCATAGGAAGTCGCTCTAACTAGGAGGTGATTAAAAGGCCAATATAATATAGCACATTGAACGATGTTTACTTCTTCATTGTTTTGTCGAGACTGTAATTCTGTAATTTCGTTTGTTCTTTGATCGTATAGAGATTATTAATGACTAAAACTGATGGCGTTAAGAATATTTTTTTTTTTTTTAAATATTTGAATATATTTGTAATATCTTGAAATATTTTACACTCACTAATCTTACTTATGAAATTTTCGACAATGTCAATTTGAACTACAAAACTATAAGATAGCAACCACGAACTGAAAAAATAATGAGAACAGCCACAAAAGACAATATTCTACATTTTCTACCAATCGGCTACATACGTTACCAATTATCGATAATGTCTACACCATTTTCGACCCCAACATGTAGATAATTCCGAAATACGCGGAGACTTACAGCAAGGCTCTTAACTATTCCCAAAATTTAAATGTTTTCTATTTAATTGTGTTGAAGTACTTATTCTAATTACAATATTACAGTGTATATTTTGTTATTTTGGCATAAACCTCACTCCGATACCATATTCAATAGTTTCCACTAAATTTAAGAGCAAATATGTTAAGGTTCGAATTCCAATAGGGGCAGGATGCGAAAGGGATTTTTCATCATCAGATGACGATCTGTGGGCCTAATGAGCCGACCCATCTTTGTGCACTTAGTTTTATAAAAATCCTAGAATTGGCTTGCAACGACGTAAGGGTAGGATATGAAAAGCAAGCCGTGAAAGAGTCGGGAGTGCCTAGGCCCCAAAACTTTATTAGGTAAAGTGACAAACATATAAATAAATCAAATTACAATACCTGCGAACAAAACTAAAATTCAGTCCGTAATTCTAAAGGAAGCGAACCCGCAGATTTTCTAATCTTTATCTTTTTGAAATGCTACAAGTATACATTGTATCAAAATTCAAATTGATAACTCTAATTTAACAACAATTATACACATCCCAATAACGAGGTACAATTATATCGTATGGCTTCGCATTTACTTGTTACCGTATACGTAGTCTTAAAGTAAAGTCACGATTTAAGATATCTGTGCACCACCAACAACAACAAATACAAATAATGATTTCCTTAAACAAAACTATAAAAAAATTTCTGTTATTGGAAAATTGGATATACGAGTACCTTAAGTACAGTAACAACAACAAAATTAAATTTATTAAAATTAGATTCTTTGATTTTCTTTATTATTATAAAAAATATTGTTATTATTATTTTGTTGTTAACACGTTGAGGAGCACTTTGGTATATCGTACACTGTAATTTGCCATCGACATTGTTAACAAAAACAAAATGAAAATTGGAAACTAAACATACCGGAGCGCGCACAGCATAAGCATAAAAATACATTCTACCATTTCCCTGGAATTGCATGTTGATTGTTGGGCTGATTTTATATACAACTGGGTGTATATGTATATATAGAAAATGTACATTACAAATGGATTGTTGTAAGTTAACAACAATAAAAATATAAATAAGAAATTGATTTAATTTTCCTTAAAAAAAATAATAACGATAATGATGATAATAATAGCGCACAGTAGAAACCGTTCTATATACATGATTATGCTGTGTTCAAATCATGTGACCACACCCCGTATTATTAATTAGATTCACGTACTAGATCTAAGTATGCTTGTCAATCACCTCGTCATCATCTCATGCGATAAAGCAACCAGACTCCAACTGTTCTCATGCGCGTATATACGAAACGGGGCAGACAATTAAAAGATCACAAATTTTAGATAAATCGCGCGTCGATCGATGATCGCATATACAACAAACAATCCCATCAAAATAGACAGTCTGTCTCTCCTTTATAACAAGTCCAAAATAAAAACGTTGTGCTGTGCTGCATCCTTCATCATCTCATCATCATCATCGTCATCATCATATAATAAGTCAAGTTATGCTAAAATAATTTTGGTTTAGTTCGCATCTCGTATATTTATGCGAAAGGAAACATTTATTGTATTTCTTACATACGCGTATACAAGAAGATCATTGTCTTCGGATGTGTGTATCGCCAATCTAACAATGTATCAGATGCATAGCTGATTGTAAATCGTACACAACACAAGCAAAAAAAAAAAAAAAAATAATCGAATATTTTTTTTTTGTACATACGAGTAAGATGACCAAAACGCGAAATGCAACAAGATGATCGTTGTGCAGCACGGTACCCGTAAGAAGAAAATGAAGAATTTTATTATTTTTTATTTAATAACGCGATTTAATAACAAAAGGAATAATAAAAATAATAATAAAATACCAAATAATATTTTTACTAATATTTTTTCGCCTATCTGCAATCCCAATCGGGAAGATGCAAAATGTCATCATACCAGCATTTTATTTTGCGAATTTGTTGCTATATGCTTTTTGGTAATTCTTTTATGTATATATATATATATATATATGATGCTTGCGCAGAAAGGAAAACCAGAAAGCGCATTTGTTCGTTTATTGGTTTTATGATGATATTTTATGCTGTTTATGTTAGCGTCGTTGACGATGTTGAAACGCGGATCTTGTATATATTAGCCCCTGCTTATCTTTGTGTGATATATGCGTGCAAAATTTAAGAAAGAATTGCTACTGTTTTTTATGAGATCGGTAATATATCGTTAGGCGTTTTGTAGCTGAAGCTCTCATAGCTTTTTCGTTCAAAAATTACAGGTATAAATGCTACATTTTCTTAAAAAAGAAGTTAAATCTTACATCAGATTATATTTTTCGTTGTGCCTGATGCACATATCGGGTATTTACAATAATTTAAATTTACTCTACAGAATGATTAGAAAGAATAAAAAAGTGATTACTTAACGAATATTATCCAAAAGTTCATAAATTATAAAAATAAAATATTAATTTACTAAATACACTCGCCAACCATCAATTCAGTGTGTTATTATCACTAACAACAATTCAAATGGCGTCCGCACAAGCGATAAGGAACTTGCACGATACAACAAAAGAAATTCTGCATAACATAAATCGGCTCAACATAAGTTCATCTTTTGAAGCATTCGTAAGCTTCATATTAATGAAAAAACTGGACCCAGAATCCATCAGGCTCTATGAATCATCCATAGAATAAACCCAGAGAAAGTCCACAACTAGAAGAAGTTTTCAAATTCTTTGAAAAAAGATTTCAATCACTGGAAGCCATGGGCAGCAACAAACAAAGGACAAGCCGACCACAGTATATACCACCGCTAAAACGGGGCTATACAACCACAGCAAGCAGAACATTTTGGGTAAATAGTTGCAAGGAACGACACAACTTGGATCAATGCCAACAGTTGAAAAGTACGTCATCATTAGATAAATCGAGGCTAATAAATGCAGCAAGCCTTTGTGTGCGTTGCCTAAACCATCACCAAAGTAAATATTGTCAGTCAGAACCATGCGTCGTATGTAAAGGGTCACATAATACCCTATACTACACTGCAATAACGCATTATCAAATGGCGGAACCGGAGTTAAAAACGCGAAAACCTTCATAGTAAATCAACAGGGACAAGTTTTGTTACCAACCGCAGTAGTTAAAGCCATAACTTGCACGGGAAATCAGATCTTGCTGAGAGCATTAGTCGATCCTGGATCACAGATAACATTAATCTCATCAAAAGCCGCTAACCTACTCAACCTTAAGAAGAAGAAGGTCAACGTTTCTATCTCCGGTATAGGAGGAGGGAAAGCAGGTGATTGTAAACATACAATCAAGACACAAATCTTGCCAAGATTTGAAACCGATTTTCAACTAAATATCGAAGCGTTGATATTTGAAAAACTCAACCAACAGTTACCGGAGATGGACTTTGATGCAAGATGTTGGACCCATCTCAAACAAATACAACTCACCGATCCTTATTATAACAAGTCACAACCAATTGATCTCATACTTGGTGCCGACTATTATCCAGCAATCATAAACAACAACATCATAAAAGGAGGTGAATTAGAACCAATGGCACAACAAACTAAAATCGGATGGATAATAATAGGCAGCAGAGGCGACACCAGAACAAACCAACCAACAAAAAGACATGGTTGAACAACATTTCCAGTTAACCTCAGAAAAGGGATCAGATGGAAGATATGTGATAAGAATTCCATTCAAAGATAATCATATCAAATTGGGAGAATCCAAGAAAAAAGCCGCTGCCTGGCTAATACAAAATGTAAATCGATTCAAGAGAGATCCGTCTTTCAAGCAGTTATATCATCAATTTTTGCAGGAATACATAAATCTAAAGCACATGGAACTCGTGCAGGAAGAGGTTGAAGATCACAATATAGCAAGTAACATACCTCATCATGGTGTAATCAAACAGGAAAGCACCACTACAAAACTTAGAGTAGTGTTTGATGCTTCGTCTAAAACTACGACAGAAGTATCTTTAAACGATTGCATGATGAACGGTCCCAAATTACAAGATGACCTAACGGATATATTATCGCCGCAATGACGGCGGACATAGAGAAAATATATCGCCAAATCTGGATAAACGAACATGATCAGATTTACCAACGAATATTATGAAGAACTCAACCGTCTAAACCAATGACTACTTATACACTTATAAGACAGTCACATATGGGACAACAGCAGCCAGTTTATTGGCGATAAGAGCATTGAGACAGTTAGCTCTTGATGGAACCAGTTGTTACGACTGTGTGGTCTTAACAAGACATTTTTGTAAATTTGTTTCTATTCTCCACGTGGTTTCTTGCGTCCGGGTTTTTGTTGTCTGAACGTGATTTCTTGGTGGATGGATTCCTGTGTGTTTTCTTCTGTTATGTTGGCAACGGAACGAAAATGGGCGAGAGAGAGAGAGAACAGTGCGCATCGAGTGTGTGCAAAGTAAAACGTTTTGGAAAAAATGTTTTTTTCTTATATGTCTCTCTTTTGTACCAACGAAAATTTGGTATAAAGGAGAGATAGAGAAGAGAGATTCATTGCTTCTAAAACGTTTTACGAGCTGTGCGACGCTCGAATATTTTTTTTGTTGGGCATTCAAGTATTGATTTTGGATGTGATAATTTCGAGTTTGTTTTTTTTTTTTTTTTTGATAAAAAAGTCTTGATTGTAATTTCAAAAAATAGAGTAATGATTAGAGTGTTATAAAAAAAAGTCTAATTTTAGTTGTTGAGAGAATAAAAAAAAAAAAAAAAACGAGTTGAGTTTTGTAATTGGATAAAGTAGAGAACTTTGGGTTGTATAGAGTTTTTTTCTTTTGGAGTGACTTAAGTTCAACTCGTGGTGAAAACATTAAATTAATAAAAAAAAAAATATGTGAATTTTAATAAAATATGGGCGTTGATTGAAATTGATATTTTTCCTTCATTTATATATTAAAATATAAGATTGTTTGATTCTTTTTATTTGAGTGGGAAACAAGTTTCGTGTTTCCTTGTTCGTGGTGAGAATTTAAATTTTTCTAAGAAAATGCAGTGATGGCGAGTTTGGAATTTTTATGTTCGATCAATACAATTAACCCGTTTAACATTTGGTGTTAATAAATATATAGTTCTAAAAGTGTATATATATAAAACCGGGAGAGAAAATTATTTTTTTTGAATCGTGACTGTGGAGTAAATTGTGCGACGAAAATAGATTTGAACACCTTCTCTATTGTATCAGTGTAGGGTATTTACACAGTAGCGGGTGCCGCATTTTATCGTGCACCGCATTCCAAACAACGGGTATCGTATTCTTAACGGGTGCTAAAAATTAGTATAACGGGAACCGCCTTATCCACGGGTGTCCCGTATTCAACGAGTGCTGCAAACTTTAATAGCGGCCAATTGAGGCTCGCCGCATTCACCGGGTGTGTGTACCTCTTGTGTATTATTTTGAGGGTCGCATTAAGTAAACGGTACATCCCGTTAAGCAGAAAGTGGCCAGGTGAGGCCACGTCAGCAGTTTACGGTTTTCAACAAGCCAACGCCCAAATATCCGGCTATTGGAGAGTGGTTATCTGTGTGGAACACCGCAACGAGTTTCGGGTGGCCAGTTGAGGCCATTCGTTTTATATTGGTATCGGGGAGAGGCCCCGCAACGACACGGGTGGCTTGCCGGCCATTTGTAGGATTTTGTTTATCGGTGGTCTGCCGCAACGGTAACGGTAGCCAACCGGCTATTGTTGTTTTGTATATTTGTATCGGTGGTCGGCCGCAACATACGGGTGGCCTGCCGGCCATTGGTGATATTTGGTATCGGGGAAAGGCCCCGCAACGCACGACCGCACAAGGTCGCATCGATACGGGTGGCCAGTTGAGGCCACTCTTTTATTTTTGGTAACGGGGAAAGGCCCCGCAACTAGTGATAGCCAACCGGCTATTGTTTTTGTTTTGGTTTTCGGCGGTACCACGCCCAACGTAACGTTTTAATCGGGGAGAGGCCCCGCCACTCATTCGGCGCCAAGGCCGCAACGGTCCGGGGCGGTGACCCTGAGGCATGACGGCCGCGCAAGGCCGCAACAATTTATTTTGTAGTATTTAAGGTACGATTTTTTTTTATATTTTTATTTCCTTTTATTTTATATTTTTTTTTACATTTTTATTTTTTTAATTTAAATTTTGATTTTTGTGATCGAGCGCCGCACCGTGGGTGCACGCTCGATGCGTATCGGTCTCTCTCTCTCTCTCTCTCTCGTTCTCTCTTGTCGTGGTACGGGGGGAAAGGGGCGTTGTTTTCTTGGTTTTGTTTAATAAAATGAATTATTAAATTATTTTCGGTCGGTATGATGGGAGCGGAGACTCCCTCTGTGTCGGTTTAGTGTCTGCGGTCCCTTGGTGCCCGCATCCGATTTCGTAACCGGGGCTTTGCCCTGTTTGAATTCGGATGGATGCGCGCACCAAGGAACCTCTACCGGTTTATAATTTTGTTGTGTTCGTTCCTCAAGTTCCGGCCGACGAATTTCGGCGGAACTACGGGTTTTTATTTATTATTTGCGTTTCCCCAACTTTCTGTTAATCACGGTGTAAGCCAGGAGCCCTGTATGCCTCAAACCCCACGACCCTCGCACTTCTCGCTGAGAACGTAGCCGGCAAAACATCACCGTGGAGGCCTCTGCAGGAGCTTAGTGAATATCTGCAGGTTGGCAGTAGCCAGCCTGTAACACAGTGAGTATAGCAGCACACATCATATTGAAAGATTTTTATGTTGACGATTTGTTGACCGGATGCCACAATATAAGGGAGGCATGTCAATCAGTTCGCGAATTAAGATTGCTAACAGATCGAGGTGGATTTAACTTACGAAAATGGTTCTCTAACTCAAGTGAATTATTAAAACATATACCAAGAGAGCTGCACGGTAAGGGTAATATGGAAATCAAAATAAACGATTACATCAAGACCCTAGGCATTTTGTATGATCCACAAGAAGACAACTTTAAATTTGATGTTGCAAGACTTCAGTATTCCAGCAACCAAGCTACCAAGGCGTTCATTATTATCCGAATCATCGAAGCTATTTGATCCATTTGGATGGCTCTCTCCATTAACAATTACAGCAAAAATTATGATACAACAATTATGACTAAGCGGAATAAAATGGGATGAACATCTACCAGAATATATCAACACAAAATGGACAAATACAAAACAGAATTAAGTGATATCAAAAACATAAACATTCAAAGGTGGATCAATACAACTGAACATACCGACATAGAGCTTCACAGTTTCGCTGATGCTTCGGAATACGCATATGCCGCTGCTATATACTGTCGAACAGTAAATGAAGATGGAACAATAACAACACAACTTTTAACATCGAATACAAGAGTCGCTCCAACTAAAATAAGGTTGTCAATTCCTCGACTAGAGCTAAATACAGCTTTATTATTATCAAAACTGCTTAAACACGTCGAATAAGCCTTAAATCTTAACAACGAATTTTCCTCATCGATTACGATCGTTGATGTTAATAAACACAACTAAGACCCTCTGTTGGAGTGCAGAATTCAGCGCCGACCCACCGTCCATGTCAGTGTACACGTTGACATGGAGCTTGAAATGTGCAGTTGGTATACTGTAATTGTGTTAATGGGTGGTCTGTGCGTGAATGAAAGGGGGGTATTAATTGACCTTCAAAGGACATTAAATCCATTGGACAATTAATACTTCCTTTTAAAAAAAAAAAAAAAAAAAAAAAAAACTGCAGGATGTATGCTTGGTCAAACTCAACCATTGCACTATGTTGGATCACAGGCGAGCCAAACAAATGTAAGGCATTCGAGGCAAACAGAATTTGTGCTATAAAATCCTTGAGACCGACCACAACATGGCATCACGTAAAATCAGGCGACAACCCAGCTGATGCACGAGGCGCACCACCATCCGCACTAACAAACAACAAATTATGGTGGGAAGAACCGGACTTTCTGGGACAAAATATAACTAGTTGGAAGGAAATCAATAGTTCCTCACTTACTCATACACATCATCGTGAAGAGAAGAAAAACATTCAAAAAAAATTGTAAGCGATTTAAAAACCGAATCATTTATTGCTGCTTACAAACGATTTACATCCAGGAGAGGATTATGCACGAATATCTACTCTGACAACGGGACATACTTCGTTGGAGCGAACAAGGTAATGTTAAAAGAACACCATCGCGCAATAACTACATTACCGGACGAGATCGTCACTATGATAGCCAACGACGAAACCAATTGGCATTTCATACCGCCCATGACACCCCATTTCCGTGGCATATGGGAAGCGGGCTATAAATCTATCAAGTTCCATTTAAAACGAATCATAAGAGAAGCAACCCTCACCTTTGAGGAGCGTTACACAGTATGTAGTTACACAAATCGAGGCGTGTCTAAATTCTCGGTCGCTGATAAAAATAGCATCTCTTTAAAAACAAGATGGCACCTTGTTGAGAAAATGGTGTAAGGCTTTTGGAAAAGATGGTCATCTGAATATCTCCACCAACAACAACAACAACGAACTAAATGGAAATGTAGCCAAGCGAACCTAAAGATCAACGACTTAGTGTTACTAACGGATGACCAACAACCAACCACACGTTGGAAACTAGGGCGAATTATCGAGACACATGCCGGAAGCGATGATTTAGTTCGAGTAGCTACAGTGAAGTGCGAAAACAATACCTTCAAGCGGCCAATTGTGAATTTGTGCAAACTACCAATTGAGGAAAATTTAAAAGATCTAAAGCCCATGAAAGCCAACCAGAGTGAAGAGGAGAAGGAGTCGCAAATATCCAAGAATTCCGAGATGTTTCTGTGGCAGCAACCTCATCGACAAGTGAAAAACCAGAGCAAATTGAAACATCTGATGCTTGCGTCGTTGTCCATATGTTGCATTTTGGGACTCGCTCAGGCCAACATAGACATTACTCCATTCAACCATTCTACAGGCATACACTTTGAATCAATAGGCAGACTCGAGCTAGTAGCCATGAAATGATCACTAATAATCTATTATAATATGAGTAATTACTGGGAGGAAATTGAAGCATTCAAGACCGCGCAAAGTCAACTGAAGAAGTCAAGCATAGACGTTGTTGAAATAAATTGCGAATTAATTCTTCAACAAATTCAATGGCAGTTCAATAATTTGGAGGCAGATAATGAATTATTATTAGCCAGCAACAAGGAAGTGCGCAGACCAAAACGAGGTTTAGGCGACACAATAGGCGTTGTGTTAGGCGACATGTTTGGGATTCTTACAGAGCGTGAAGCAAGAGAATATGAAAGTCAATTTGAAGCCATAAACGATGATCAGCATCAATTAGAGGCACTGATAAGGAATCATACCACAATAATAGACAACACAGTTAAGCTAATAAAGTACAACTCAATTCTTACCATGAAATCATTTAACAAACTGATAAATGGTCATGGAATGCTAAAGGCTGAAGTAGAACAATTGAACGAGTACTTCATACGGGAAAAGCAAATTCGTTTAATATTAACTTCAATCATTGAATTGATATTAATATTGAAAAATTTGGAGGACACGCAACAAGCCTTACTTGACGTAATCCATAATGCACACAAGAACATTTTGCATACTTCATTACTCTCCCCAGCTCAATTGGATCAAGAACTCGAAATTATTAAAAGACATATACCATCAACGAACACCATACCTGGGCATGGCATTCCGGATCTTCTTCACATATATCATAGCATGAAGATACGCAGTAGAGTAACTCCAAGAAACATTATAGTAGAACTCACCATTCCATTACCATTTACGCGGGAGTACACACTGTTAGCCGTTTTTCCGGTGACAAATATCGAACAGTCTCTACTATCGCAGTCTTACATTGACACCAAGGCAAAATTTTTAGCAATAGATGCTCACCGGGAACAGTTCGCATTAATGACTAGAGAGCAAGTAAAACATTTTCAATCATTTCAAGGAAGAAAATTTTTGTGTGAAATATCGCCAATATATAACATCATGAGCTGCCAAGCTCAGTGCAAGGTGGCAATCCTACAACGGAAGATGAATCTTGAGGAATTATGTTCCACGGAACCGTAAATGCATCAAATCACTGGATAAAACTTAATACCAACAATCAGTGGATATATGCCATTCACAATGAAACAACAATCGATGTACGAGGGCAAATCAAAAAGTCTTGCAATATCATATGAAAAAAAAGAGTGAGTGAGACAGCAATATTTTTATTTTTCGACATAATCTCCTTTAAGGTTTATACATTTGTCACATCGATCATTTAACTTGCCTAAACCCTCTAAAAAAAAAGATTTCTTTTGCTCCATAAAATATTCATTTACAACAGACTGTACTTCATAGTCACTGGAAAATTTCCGGCCCCTTAGTGTTTTTTTCAAATTGGGAAACAGAAAGTAGTCACTGGGTGGCAAGTCTGGACTGTACGGTGGATGAGGAATTTTCACGAACCCGCAGTCCTTTAATGCAGCTTGAGCAATATTAACCTTGTGCACTGGTGCATTATCGTGAAGAAGCAAGATTTTTTCCCTAACTTTCCTTGGCCGTTTTTCCCGGATCGCTTTTTTCAATTTTCGCAAAACCTCTGCGTAATATATGCCTGTGATTGTGCTTTTCGGTGGCATATAATCGATTATCAAAATTCCTTCAGCATCCCAAAAAATTGTTGCCAAAACCTTACCAGCAGACAATTGAGTTTTGAATTTCTTTGGTGGTGGTTCACTACGTTTAATCCATTGCATCGATTCTTGTTTGGATTCCGGATCCCAGTGATGAAGCCGTGTTTCATCGCCTGTTATTATGTTATCCAAGAAATTTTCTGGATCTTCTTTGTACATATCTAAAATCGCCTTTGAAGTTTGAACACGCATTTTTTTTTGTTCTGCATTCAACAAACGGGGAACCCATCGCGCACTTACTTTCGACATGTGAAGGTGGTCATGTAATATAGTATATGTGGTACCGTATGAAAGAGAAAGTCTCCACGCTAACCGCGGAACAGAAATACGGTGGTCCACCAATACAATAGATTCGGCCAAAATTACGTTTTCCTGGCTAATAGCGTCTGCTGGCCGACCCGAGCGGTTGTCGTTTTCTAATGACTCCCGACCACTTTGGAATAATTTTACCCACCTTGTTACTGTGGCATATGATGGTGCAGATTTGCCGTAAACTTTTGATATACAGTTTAATATATAAATTGCATTTCGTCCATCTTTACAGCAAAATTTAATAACGGCGCGATATTCAATTTCATTCATTTTAAGAAAAATTCAAAACACGTGTTACTAAATTGACAAAAACAAACGAACTGTAAAATTTACATCGAAATGTTCTTCTAGAAGTTTCATCGCGACAAAAAATGGTTTTGAAAAATATATTGTTGTCTCACTCACTCTTTTTTTTCATATGATATTGCAAGACTTTTTGATATATCCTCGTAGTATGCGGTCATGAAAGCAAACGTATAACCTTCAAGGATCAGGCATAGTAAAACATCAAAGCTGGTTGTGTGCTATGGGATGCAAATTTTTATATCGTTGCAATCGGATCCTATTCTAACCATTTGGAAAAGGGATTCAATAGATCGGTTAGTACGATAGCTGAATCTATTCACTTAAAGAAGTTCATCACCCGGATCAAAGATAGCCCAGTTCAACATAATCATCCACAGTATATGTAATGCTTCAAGATACCAACAAATTGGAACAAGAGATAAAGAGGCTCGAAAATATGAAGATCCAACTACACGAGGGAAAGAATCATCATATCCACCATTATACCATGACTCATGTCATTTCTGGGATCCTTTTAGTCTTAGGTGTCATTTGGGGCATCAAATGTTTAAGACAAAGACGAGCAAATCCTCGCCTAACCACCTTCGCCACTTCGACGTGCAGAAGTCTAATCATCCCAAGTAGGCGGCCTGGAATATGTTGAGTTAAACATCAACAGGGCATCGATCTTGTAGCATGCATAATGTATAAGCTTACTCATCAAATTATCGTTTAAATTGGCTAGTGACATACAATACAACATTTTTTTGCACTAACATAAACTTTAATGATGAGCACTTATTTTTGTATATAAAGAACTAAATTCTCAATAATAAAGCAGAACAAAATTATATCAGTAACATTTTAGTTTTGTTTTCAAAAATAATTTTAATTCAGAAATAGTGAGCCTTCACCAGCGGTAAGCTCGCTATCATCTGAAATTAAACAATAAAATACAGTAAAATCTCGATTTAACGGACTAATTGGGGAATCAGTTAAATCCAAATGCCCGTTAAAGCCGAATGTTTTTAAATTTAATCGATTCGATCGAATTTAACCTGGGACGGAACTCAGGCATTTCTTAGCCGATTATTTTGGGATTGGGTATACTGGATGGAAGTGTCATTCTTAAATTTTCCGTCTCAACTGGAATATGGTTCCAGAATTTCTTTCCAAAATTATTTAAGAATCTCATTTTCAACCATAGCAAACCAAATCCCATCATAATGGATTCAGCATTGATTGGATTGAGTTCAGTCACAGGAGGTGGATTCCGGTTGCGTGAAATTGTTAGTGGAATGACATTTTGTAGTAAAATAGAATAAAAAAAACGAAAATTCGAAAACAAGAAAAAAAAAATATAAAAAACAATCTCGTTCCATTTTTTCTCACCAAACCGGAAACTATACGCAGGTGGCCATATTCCAGAATCACTTCCCAAAATTATTTAAAAATCGAATTTCCATCCAGCATACCAAATTTATAATCGGTTAAGAATTGATCGAGTTCCGTCCCTGGTGGCCATATTCCAGAATTTCTTCCCAAAATAATTTTAGAATCCTATTTAGAACCAACATACCCAAATGATTGTGAAGTACATACCAAAAATAATACCAAAAATTTACACTGTTAAATTTAAAAATATTCCAATTGGATTTGTTTTGTGTTGAAATTGAAACATTTTTAGATAATCTTTAACATTTATATTACAGAAGTCCCTAAGTCACTAATAGTGTCGCTCTAAAGATCAAATAATTTTCTAATGATTTGAGATAAACACGAGAAAATTGTAAATCGATTTACTAAACTTTTTTTAATTCTAAAGAAAGCTATTTAAGACCATGTTTCTATTTTTATATCTCCGGTCCTAGAGATGTTCACGGGGTTTCACCTATACGACCGAATAGCTAAATCAAAACCCCACGTGTGTGGTGAACAAGATTTAATTATGATGATTTTTAACAAGTTCAGCGCATTTTTAAACAACTATGGTTTTTGATTTCAATCTATTTTCTAATTTTTCTATTACCCCTCCTAGAGACGTTCACAGTTTTTAAAATGTAATTTAGGATAGCGTAGATAACATTGCAACACTGAAATGAAGATGGATAGTTTAAGATGATATTTACTATGCCATACAGGCTACTTAAAAACTCCATGAATTTTAATAAATTTTCAAATTTTATTTCACCGATCCTGGAGATGTTCACGGGGTCTCACCCACATGGTTAGATAGATAAGGTAAAATCCTATGAGTGTGATGAATGGGATCTAATTATGATGATTTTAAACTTGCCCAGAGACATGTTTAAGTTTTCGGTTATATCCCATATACCAGAAATGTTCACGGGATCTCTTTCATATATTCGAATAGGTCAGAAAATTACCTATCAATATTGTGAAAACAGGACACGAATGATGATTTTCACCTTGTTTTTCAAAATTTAAAACTTCTTCATTTTCAATTTATTCCTCAATTGGAAATTTTGGTATTTTCTCCAATAGGATTTTTACCCCATTGACATTCCCAAACAAGCGACGAACTCGATTTATTGTAATAATAATCAAATAACTGAAATCCTAGAGATGTTCACGGACTCACGTTTATACTATACGTTTATACAATATCGATAGGTAATTTTCTGACCTATTCGAATATATGAAAGAGATCCCGTGATCATTTCTGGTATATGGGATATAACCGAAAACTTAAAAATGTCTCTGGGCAAGTTAAAAATCATCATAATTAGATCCCATTCATCACACTCATAGGATTTTACCTTATCTATCTAACCATGTGGGTGAGACCCCGTGAACATCTCCAGGATCGGTGAAATAAAATTTGAAAATTTATTAAAATTCATGGAGTTTTTAAGTAGCCTGTATGGCATAGTAAATATCATCTTAAACTATCCATCTTCATTTCAGTGTTGCAATGTTATCTACGCTATCCTAAATTACATTTTAAAAACTGTGAACGTCTCTAGGAGGGGTAATAGAAAAATTAGAAAATAGATTGAAATCAAAAACCATAGTTGTTTAAAAATGCGCTGAACTTGTTAAAAATCATCATAATTAAATCTTGTTCACCACACACGTGGGGTTTTGATTTAGCTATTCGGTCGTATAGGTGAAACCCCGTGAACATCTCTAGGACCGGAGATATAAAAATAGAAACATGGTCTTAAATAGCTTTCTTTAGAATTAAAAAAAGTTTAGTAAATCGATTTACAATTTTCTCGTGTTTATCTCAAATCGTTAGAAAATTATTTGATCTTTAGAGCGACACTATTAGTGACTTAGGGACTTCTGTAATATAAATGTTAAAGATTATCTAAAAATGTTTCAATTTCAACACAAAACAAATCCAATTGGAATATTTTTAAATTTAACAGTGTAAATTTTTGGTATTATTTTTGGTATGTACTTCACAATCATCATACCCAATAACATCAAAATCGGTAACCGAAAAATTTAAAATAAAAATTACTCTAAATCGGTTTACTCTGAATCAACGTCTTGTAAACAACTTAAAAATATGGCATTTACAATGAATAATAGAATAAACAAAAACAATGACACGTGACATGCATGTGTAGTAAAGTAAAACAAACATCCGCGCGTCACTAACAACAAAAACACAAATACTACTACAATATCTTTCCGGTTACACTCAAATCGTTTCACACATTTTGGGACCAAATCGATGTCCAGAAATATAATTTTAATAAATTTTCATTTATAAATTGAGGAAAAACAAACTTGCCCCTAAAAGATACTATATGAAACGACCAAATACGGAGGAATACCGTTCAATAATTTTTGTGTTGAACAACAAAAAATAAACTGTTGCAACCCTGAATAAACCAACTACCAATATCATGGTGCAACCTACACCCAAAAAAATAATTGCATATTATTAAAGAATCCAGCTATTAATACAAATAAATATTCTTTACTATGTAGCCGAAGAACATTTCATTAATACGATGTATCAGATATTGTTAAACTTGAAAAAATCAAACAAGTAAATTATACTGGTTTTTAGTATTCTATCATAAACAATCAATTTTTGGTTTAAGTATATTTCATTGGGATAAAGAATTCGTTTTTAATTCGTTTAGTCATGCCCACTGTAATTGTTCTTATTTGAGACAATTGTTAATTAGCTTGAGGAATATTACTACAATAATTTTTTTTAAATGTACAAAAAATACTTAATATAAGGAGACTTAATAAAACTACTATTAAAGTGATCAAGTAACTTTCTTTAAATTTCTGTATTGTTTTCCTTACAGTGAAGTGCCCGTACAATTCCAGATTATCAATAAACTTGTCAGTCATGAAAGATAATGTTTTTGAAAAACAGCACCACTACAACAGTTTTTCCTTTTTAAACGGAAATTTACTACTTTCCTACAAAAGAAATATTAATAGATAAATTAAACCATGGTCCTTTATTTTCGTAATTTTATTAAAAATTTTCTTAAAATGAGACGCACATATTTTTTTTAAATAGTAAACCACAATAATAAATAATTCTTCTTCTTCGTTAAAATTTGATTTATAACTATTCGCTCGCGTAAGGCAGTTGCAAATATTTACTTATGTATTACATTTCAAAATTATTATGAAATAAAAAATAACATTTGAAAGAACTTGTAACTAAAAACTTTAATTAATTGTAATTGGTATTTTTTCCTTTTGAGGCTGTTTTACTTGATTTTTATTATGTAAAAAATTGGTCTTCAACTTGATCTTGGCTCGAATAGCATAACTCCATAAAAGACATCTGGGAGTCTATGATGGTAAACTTTATAATTTTTTTGAAGAAATGTCCATTTTTCGTGTTGCCTCTTTTATCATTACATATAAGAACAATGCAATTTTCGTGAACCTTCGTGCATCTAAATGTAAATAAACAATAAAAAAAAAACTTTAATAAAATCCAATTAGGTAATGCATTTAGAGCCGTAAAAAATTTGCATCATGCCAAATACATACTCGATTATTTTGCAAGCGCAAATAAGCCAATTTATTTGCGATTTTTCTATGGAAACTTATTGTAGTTTGAAGTCACTTATCCTTTGAATATAATTATTATAAAATTAACTACATATGTAGTGGTGTAGATATATGCAGTGACCATAGTAAAAAGGCAAATAAATTTGCTTATTTGCGCCTGCGCACTAATCGAGTATTTGGCATATTATGCAAATCATTTACTGCACTAAATCGGTAAATGACATTTATAGTAAAAAATGCACATATTTATGCGATTCTTATATAACAATTATTTTTAAGTATATTGATATTCAACACTTCGTTTAACGTCAAACTGTTTAAACATTTTGTACACACAACACTTTAATTAGAAAATGCACTTGCGAAACTTACCAAATTTGTAATGGCTGATGGTAACGCCACCGTTTGATAAAAAACCACTTTTAGTGTTATATAGGTACACTAATATTTTTTAATATATATTGTTATATATTTTGTAAAAAATGAAAATATATATTTTTTTGTTTGAGTTTACTACTCTTTATTTTTGTAAACCGGCGAAACATTAAAAATTAGCTATTTTGTATTTTTTAAGTAAAAAAAAATACGTAATTTACTACACACAATAGACCACAAGTGATTAAAATTGCAAATAGAAATTTATTGGTTTTATTTTTAACACGAATTGCATTTCGTGTTACATTTATTTCGTATTTTGTGGAAAAATTATTTCGTAAAGAATGATTACTTAATGTAACAATTAAACGTTTATATTAAAAGTAATTATTCTTTAAATTGTTTGAAATATAAATAAAGAATATGCATTTCAATTAAAGAGTCTTTTTTGTTTGAAATTTGGATAGTTAATGAAATTTCTTTTATAAGAAAATAGTTTTCTTTCTATGAATATAAAGTTTACTTACCAAAAAATAATTTTAATATTAACCTAAACATATTCGTTAATAAAATTAATAATAATTATATGCCATATAGCATTTAGAAACATATTACTAAATAGTATGAAATGTAGTTGTTTTAACAATTAAATTCATAACCAGGCAATATTTATATTAATTAATTGAATTGTGTTATATTAACGAAAATTTGTAAAATTATAAAGTAGTAAACAATTATTGTTCCTTCGTATTAGAATAATTGCGTTGGCATAATTAATTTTTATTTATATTAATGAATCGATTAATTAGTTTATGAAAGAATGTGTCGTCTTTAATAGCATGTAACGATTTTTTTCGGTGTAGTAGATAGTTATCGCACATGAGGTGTCATGGTCACCACGTCAGACACTTCGTTCTTGAGTGTAACCGAGTGAGGTAATGCATTATCAATATCCTTATAAATAAAGTAATAATTATTAAGAAAATAAATAAGTGTGTTTATTAACAATTAATTAACAAACACAACAATTGGCGACGAGGGTTACGGAAAACAATAAGAATAAATAAAAAAATTGACGTATAAAATCCGAGCACATTTTTTGTATATTACAAAACAAGATGGATGAAGATACAAAACAAATGTTAAGTTCCATCACCGAAATGCTCAAATCGCATGACGTCATAATTAAACAATTGGCGAAAAATACAAAGAACGACGATTTTCAACAAATTCATAATCTATCAAATCAGATTGTTGAATTTTACCACGATCCAGAGGACGGAAAATATTTCAACACGTGGTATGAAAAATTCGAGGACTTATTCAAGGTGGATGGCGAGATTTTGGACGATGGAGTAAAAACCAGATTGCTTTTGCGTATGCTACACACATCGAATCATAACAAATACGTGAGTTACATTTTGCCCAAAAACACTCGTGATTTCACATTTGACGAGACTGTCACAAAATTAAAAGACATTTTCGGTCCGAAATAATCATTGTTCAACATGCGATTCGAGGGTTTACAACAACAGAAAAAAAGTACGGAAGATTTTGTTGCATACGCGGGCCGTATAAATCGGCACTGCGAACTTTTCAATTTGGGAAACTTATCGGTAGATCAGTTCAAATGCCTTGTTTTCACAAGTGGGTTGAGGTCATCATGCGACGCAGATATCCGACCAAAATTGCTGTCGCGGATTGATGCAGACAAAACTATGTCACTTGAGAAATTAATAGCAGAAGCCCAGCAATTAATTAACCTCAAAAAGGATACAAAAATGATGGAAAACCAGGACAATCATTCTTATCAACAGTCATCAGTAGTTAACGCCAGTTACTCAGGTGCAAAATCAAATAACCATTTTGACAGTCAACATAATAGAGCAGGGACAGGCCCGAGGAAACCCGTCTACAATCAATATAAAAATAAGCCCAATCCGAATCATGACACGGACAAACACCAATCAGCACCCAGTAAGCCCAGTAAACCATGTTGGAAATGCGGTGGCATGCATTTTACAGCCGAATGCTCGTACAAACAACACCAATGCCGGGAATGCAATCAGGTGGGGCACAAAGAGAGTTATAGGTGTTGTCGTAGTACCACCCTACACAGCAAACAAGCAAGCACAAACGGTCAAAACAAAAACTTCCCGCACTTGAGCGCAAATTCATCAATGTTTAAATCAATAATGTCTCAGTCAACATGCAACTGGACACAGCATCAGACATTACCATTATTTCTAAATCAACTTGGCAAGAAATTGGAGAGCGCACATGGCCCACATTGACAGAGACAAATCAATCAGCAACAAGTGCATCTGGGCAACAGCTTAAATTGTTAGCAGAATTCCAATGTGAAATTACGGGGAAATGTTTTGTATCAGGTGATGGCGGTCTAAATCTGTTCGAAATAGATTGGATTGATAAATTCAACATCTGGAATGTGCCATTAAGATCAATATGTAACGTTTCTTCCATTAGCAGCGGCAACCCAGATAAGCAACAGCTGATATCAACACTAGTTTCTTTATTTCCGGATGTATTCAAAGATACTCTCGGACGGTGCACCAAAACACAAGTCACGTTGCACGTCAAACCAAACAAAATACCAGTATTTAGAGCAAAACGACCAGTGGCGTACGCGGTATTAACGCAAATAAACGATGAATTGGATCGTCTCCAACAAATGGGTATCATTACACCAGTAGATTTCTCCGAATGGGCCACACCAATAGTTTGTGTGAAAAAGAGCGATGGACAGATTCGAATTTGTGCAGATTATTCAACAGGTCTAAATGACGCACTTGAACCTCATAAATTTCCATTGCCACTACCCGATGACATTTTTTCAAAACTAGGAAACGGCACAGTCTTTAGTCAAATAGATTTGTGTGATGCGTTCCTCCAAGTAGAAGTCGATGAAAAGTCACGGCAATTGCTTACAATCAATACACATCGCGGATTATTCCAATTTAATCGCATATATCAACGATATGAGGATGGGTCAGTAAAAGCAGTTAGCCATATGCTTCTCGATCGCTAAAAAAGGCCGAGATAGGGTATGGACAGATCGAGAAAGAGGCTTTAGCCCTGATATTTGCAGTCACTAAATTTCATCGAATGATTTATGGCCGAAAATTCGTTTTACAAACGGACCATAAACCATTATTGGCAATATTCGGATCAAGGAAGGGAATTCCCGTCTACACAGAAAAAAAAAACTTAGTAGTATTGATAAAATATTACTAATATTGATAAAAAATTGATCCCATAAATAAAATTGAGCATTTTGATAAACTTTTTTATCAACTGAAGGGGAATTTTAGAACGAATCTTAAAATATAAAAATGTAAGCTATCGATACAAAATTTATGAAATCAAGACACTAAATTTTTAAATTTTCAGGTTCTTGTGTGATGTTGATAAAATTTTTGAACTGTTTGATTAATTAATTTGTAATAATTACACATATAATTATAAATTTGTATAACATGTATAAATTTAGTTGTGGATAAAATATAACTTTTAATAATTATATACAGGCGAATATCAATACAACAAAGCGAATATAAAGTACAAGTTTTAAAACTGAAACAAAATTTATCGAAAACAAACAATATTGTTTCAATTTTATAACGAACCAAACACATAATTTATCAATATGATATATATATATATATATATATATATATATATATATATATATATATATATATATATATATATATATATATATATATATATATATATATATATATATATATATATATATTGTGTAAGATATATCTGTATAAATAAAATAAATAATAAAATAAACACCAAACAAACGAGCTTTTATATTTTAATATATTTATTAGATAAAATGTTCTAAGTAACGCTGCACAAAATAGCATCTAATAAAAGTCCATGTTTAAACTTCACGGTAAATGTTATGTTTATACGCAAAATAAATCTTCTTCGTACCATATGTAGGATTCAATTCCAGATATGCTTTGAATAATCGTCAAGAGACATTCTTGGGAATCGTCAATCGAAAATTGTTTTACTGCTTGTTCACCAGATTCATCCTTGGAAAATTTTCTGCTTGTTGGAATTATTATATGTGGCAATAGGTAAAAGATCAAACAGGCTTTACTGTCTGTAATAAAAATAATAATATAATAAAATTAATATTTTATGAGTAATATTTATAATAAATGTACAAAATGGACACTTAAA
Organism: Nephrotoma appendiculata; assembly: GCA_947310385.1. NCBI lineage: Eukaryota > Metazoa > Arthropoda > Insecta > Diptera > Tipulidae > Nephrotoma > Nephrotoma appendiculata. Next base: position 65,093,159 of record OX371225.1, read on the forward strand.
ATGAAAAATCTAAATTAATGATATCATCGTTGTTTAACTCTACATTATTTAAGAGATATTTAACTCTACATTGTAAACTAAGATCACAATGAGCACAAAACTATCGAGCTATTATTCTGTTGTGACGTTCAATTAAATCAAATGAATTTTGGTTCAAATAAATGTAAACGTCCACAATTGAAATTATACCTAACCAAATTATTTTTGTTTAACTTTCCAATCATGTCGTTTTCAAACATTTATAACAAAAAAAATGTAATACAAAATGTTAGATTCATGCAGATGGTTAAAAAATTTCGGAGTACATGAATACATGTAACAAATGATCTAAAATTATAGCGCAGCTAAATTGTGGTTTTTAGCTCCTTATCCTTATTATAAAATTAAATTTAATTGCAAACATACAATGGGAGGAATATTGGATTATACGAATAAAATCATGATATTTACTGTGATTTATTTTGTCCCAGTCTGCCTGCAGTTTTTTAAATAATTTTCGACATAAATCCCCATTAGGTCATTTTGAATGTTGTAAAATACTTCAGTCAAGGGTGTTGGATTTGGATTCATTTGTTTAAAATTTATCAATCTGAAATGAATAAAAAAATTTAAAACAATATTTAATCTCATAAACTTTAAAAATATATTTACCAATATGAATTGGTTAGTGATTCTCAATGTCTAGCCAAGTACAAGGTTTGGCCTATTTAACGGATTTAGATGCTTTTTAAAACCCGCATCCGTATGGGTAGCAAAACATGTGTACGCATTTATCGGCAAATAAAGAACAATTTCTTTGATTAAGAGGTTCTTCATTATAAGTTTTGATTAATTTTTGTTTCCAGCTGTGGGTCCATCAAGTGTTGTGGGCAAGAATCACAGTCTGTGCTTTACATAATTGATTACGACTTTGTTAAATGATTTTTCGTAAGTCGTTTAAAATTATTTATTCTGTAGAACGAGAATTACATTGTGCTATTGTGCACTTATACGTACTAAAATGAGTTGGGCATTTGGAAAGATTTGCAATGGAGTATTATATCTTCCAGATTAGTTAGTAAGAATTAGTTTTTAAATTCGATTACCAGCGATATTAATCGTAAAGTAAATAAACGAGGCAATAGATTTAATATTAGAGACCAATTTTGGTTTCAGCAATATTTCTTTATGAATTTCCAATAACGAAAATATTTGTTCATCATATGTAGTTGGCGTATTTTTCAGTAGTAATTAACCACTTAAGTGACGGCGTTTTTCGAGAGTGTGTCCATAAAATGTCAGGTTTTTTTTTACATTTCTTTAGAAAATAATTACCAAGTAATCTGAATACAATGTTTTTTTCAATTATTTTCAAGTCACGAGCAAGACTCAGGCAAATCAAAAAAATAATCGAAAAACGCCCCCGAGTCACGCTCGGGCAAATTACTCAAGTGGTTAAAGTAGAGTTGTTTGAAATAAAACTAAAACAAAAAAGATTTTCATAAAACCGATTCGGATTACAATTACTACTGACATAAAAGCCAATTATGATGAACAATTATTTTCCGTTACTGGAAATTCACGAACAAATAATGCTGAAACCAAAATTGGCGTCTAATAAAGCTAAGCGGCTTTGCGAAAGCAAGACAGCTCATATATGTGTAATTCTTACAAGTATTCCACGTAAAAAACCACAAATTTATTATTGTTTATTATTTTATTATTATTTTTATTTATTTTATTATTTTATTATTGTTATTTATTATTTTATCATTTTCTCCATTGGTAAACAACCACAAATTTATTAAACATTGATACTATAACCTTACTATAATTTACACAATTTACACACCAACAAATATTCTTTTATATTTATTCAAACATTACATTTTTAATAGTAACCATTATTAATAAGTACTTTTCACATTTTAATCAGATCTTATCACTGTTATCACAATTTAATTACAACTTAATAATACTTTAAATTTTTGAGACCGATTTATAGCGTCACTTGTTCCAGGATGAAGTAAAAATGTGATTTATGTAAAATAGCTAATTATCTTTGTATATTTGATAAATCGTGATTGTATATGATAAATTAACTTTTAAAAACCAAAATTGATAAAAATTTGTATCGAATCATAAAATTTGTTCGTAAAATTAGAAACTTAATTTATCAAACAATCAAAAGTTTATATGCACTTGTAACACCTATAATCCTCTTTAATAAAATAAAGGATGAGTGTTTACATTATATAAACAAATTATAAATAATATACAAATATTATTAAGCATTTATAATAGCAGAATTATGTAATAAATGACGCCGAGAACTGAAATTGTTTGATTTGCAAGTTATTCCTAACGCATCAATAACTTCGATGCTAACAATGTTAGTTAATGTACTCTGATGTATTTCATTTTCTCGTTACAGTTTCGATCTTTGATTAAAACAGAAATTTTTATTGATCTTTCCCAAAAAGAAAATATTATTTATGTTCCAGTGTGAATTATGATACTCGTTCATAATCGAGGGATTCAATACCCCCATTTCTATTTTTAATATTAGAGAGACATAGCCTGCATCACGTATCTCAAGCTTAGCTAAACTATGCAATGGGTCTAAATATTTACAGATCAAAATTTTATTGTAAACTACATACAACATATAACAACGATGGAAACATATATAGCACCACAGTAAAATAAAAATATTTATTATTATTTAAAATTTAATATGAAAGTTTATTACGCCTAGTAATTGTTTCTTCGAACAAGCTTTAACCAACATTTTTTCGTCAATATATTGAAAATTTACCGCTGGCACATTAATTAATATTTTCTGTGCACAATTGCAACGATTCGCCACCTATAAACTTAGTTGGTCTTTGCAATGATTTCCTGTATTGTGTTAAGGTCTATAATTTGTACGAGGTATATTGGGTTGGCTTACGAACATATTTTTACTTGGAATATCAGCATCGAAATGCAATGACATTGTCTTTTACATATTGGACGACAATATTCGTAGGTCTATCAAAATATTATTAACCGTACTTTTTATCCGTGCTTCTATATCAGTCACCGCATCAGTAAATGTTCGGTATTGTAAATTGGTAGGAGAATCTAAAACACCAGAAATGCTCTAAAAAAAGCTTGGTTCAAGAACTAGTATTCGTGAAGGAAGGCCACATGACGCGAAATATTGGTGCAATAAACCGAACTAATTTCCCTCCTACAAAACCGTATGAATCAACTTAAAGTTTTTCTTGACATTAGGGAGCCATCGTTGGTTAATGATCAGAGATGCAGATGATGAATAAAAGTAATTAGGACTGCATTTCAATTCAGTATAATCACACTCGTCAAACGAGGTGCTGATATTAATAATAAAGAAGCCTTCGCAATTAAAATAAAGATTTAGTATAAAGTATTCTGGTTATTACTATTGAGAACTATAAATGTCCGGGGTAGTGACATCTGGCGCATTAAAAATAAGCTGATTGGGTCTTTTTTTATATGAAATTTTAGCACGGCATACTTTATGAAAATAAAAATTAACATACAAAAAAAGACCCAATCAGGTTAATTTTTTTGCCGTCAGATCTACAAACAGTTCTCTATACTATTTTAAACTATATTAAGCAGTAAAGTATCATTACCCTTACTCTGATAGTTATCGTATGTCACAATTTGAAGTAAAAATATTTTTTCAAAGTAACTGTTATTAACTAAAATTAATATCGGCAGGAAAATGAATATGTACATTATATGCTCCTTGATTGTTATGTCATAGTTACGCTAGCAAAGTGTAGGTGCAAGATTTAAATTGACCAATCGTCTATGTATTTAATTGAATTAAGGAGGAGTGTAAATAAATTGTTTAGCGGCTTGACAAATGTTAATTTTTTTAATATATCATTTTGAATTTTCACGACACGAAAAAATACTAAACAGTTGACATACACATTTGACTAAATTTGGATATTTGATGAAGTCCCATGGTTAAATAAAACCTTTTAACGCATTTAGCCACCTCATTTCAGATATTTTATATTCTAAACAATTAAAGCATAAAAAGTGAAAATGTTCAGGAATACTATACAGAGATTCCTACGAAATTTCGATTTTGAATAAAGAATTCATCTCAACTGAAATTGATTTTGTATTCCTTAAGTTGTTAGTACGCAAACAGATTAGAAATTTGGTGCTTTAGAACTTATCCTTACAACAATATATCATTTTATTATAGTTTGCTTAAATCTCAACATTTATAATAAATTTAAATAGCTGATAAATTAATATATCAAAAATAAAACCGATTTTCAAATTATATGAACACTTTTTATATATTTTATTCAAGCTACATCAAATGTAAAATTTTATAAATTAAATTTTGTTTTGATAACAAGTTTATCAAACCTATAACTCCTTTTATATTTTAACTAGTTTCCTACAGATTACTTTTCACGCGCATATATTTTTTATCAAATAAATAAACCAAATTTATAAAGAGGTGATAAATTAGAGTTTATCAATTAAACAAAATTTATTTTTTTCAGTGTACACTGCGAATAGACTTCAAAGGTGGGCGTGTACATTACTCCTGTATGATTTCAACATTGAGTACGTCGCAACGAGTGCACAAATCAGTGGACAAATGTCGCAAAAACGCCTACAAAAGTACCATTGGAGTCATGGCCAATGGTCCATGGCAGCGCATTCATATTAATTATGCCGGTCCAATCAACGGATTGTATTTTTTGATCATTGTTGACGCATATTCGAAATGGCCGGAAATATTTATTACACCGACCATCACTGCGACCAAAACGGTAGTTATAATCGAAGAAAGTTTGGCTCGTTTTGGACCACCACAGCTTATCGTCTCGGACAACGGAACACAGTTCGTTTCCGCGAAATTTCAAATAATGTGTGAGCGAAACGGAATATAGCATCTCCGTTGTGCCCCATATCATCCGCAATCAAATGGACAAGCGGAGAGGTTCGTTGATACGCTGAAAAGGGCGTTGAAGAAAATTCAAGGGGAAGGAGATTCGATAGAGGAAACGTTATAAATTTTCCTGTCAAATTACCGTACTACACCAAATCCAAATACACCTTCTGGATTGTCTCCAGCCGAGATTATGTTCGGACGAAAAATCAGAACAACAATGGATCTACTACTGCCAAATCAACAACATCACGTAGCAGATCATCAGAATAATTCAATGGATGAGCAGTATAACATAAAGCCTGGCACTAAACTAAGGCATTACAAAGTTGAAGATTTGGTGCAAGCCAAGATTTACAAAAACAATAACTTTGAATGGGTTCACGGAAAAGTCCATTCTAAAATAGGACACGTAATGTATAAGGTTATTCTTAATTATGGGAATAAAATTATCAAGGCGCATGCAAACCAATTAATGGCAAGATCATCACATCAACAATTTTCACCAGCACAGGATACAGTACCACTTCAGGTTTTACTGGATGATTTTGAAGTACCTCCAAAACACCAACAGCAAAACTCATCAGTTCCAACCGATGGTCTGCACGGGACCATCGCACTCCTCGATACTTGGAGCCATATCTACTTTTTATTAGGGGAAGGTGTTGCAACCCTGAATAAACCAACTATCAATATCATGGTGCCTAGCAGATAGTTATCGCACATGAGCGGTCATGGTCCCCACGTCAGACACTTCGTTCTTGAGTGCAACCGAGTGAGGTCCTTATAAATAAAGTAATAATTATTTAGAAAATAAATAAGTGTGTGTATTAATTCATTGCGATCCGCAAAACATAGTGGCTGAATTTGTGTTAATCCAGAATTGGCCCAATTCCATTGAACAACGAAAACCGTTAAATGTTTCAACTTCATTGGTTTCTGGAACTCTGTATGTCAGAAAATTGTTCATTCAACGGCTTTTGTTGTTCAATGAAATTGGCCCAATTCTGGATAAACACAAATTCAGCCACTATGTTTTGCGGATCGCAATTTTGTTCTTGGAGTTTAGAATATTTAATTGCTATTGCTTATTTTGTTGTTCAACACAAATATTATTGAACGGAATACCTCCGTATTCTGTTTGTTGAATATAGTATCTTTTAGGGGCAGTTTGTTTTTCCTCAATTTATGAATGAAAATTTGTGAAAATTTTAATTAGGATAACCACAAATGTTTTTCAGTTTAACCGCGTTTGGAAAGTTTTGTAAATTAGGTTTAAATTATTTCTGGTTTTTTCTAGAAATCGGATATTATATGTCTCGTCTTTCAGGAGAAGTTTGAAATTTTCTTTTCTCGTTTTTTCAGCTCCTGGACTAGCACTAAATTTTCCTCGTGAGCACCAACGTGACCACAAATTGAGCTTAATCGGTATGCAAAGTTTCAGTTTAAAATCCGTAAGTTTTCCTGCTGCAGTTACCCACACAAAATATTACATAATTATTGGTGTCGATTCCGTGTGCGGTATATCACTGCAACTACCTTCCAGTGGCCCTATTCTGGTAATTCCCCGGTAATAGGGAATAATTTCTTTTTGTAGCAGCTATTCCCCAGACATTTTTCCCAATTCCTCGTTTTCCAAAAGTTAATTCTGGCGTTTGTGGAATAGATTTACGGCAAAATAATTTAATTATTCAAAAATAAAATAAAAAATAAAACAAGAAAAATAGTTTACTACGTTTAATTGGTTTTTGTTGATATTTTAATCGAATTTTCAATTTTAAAAATTCAATATTGATATTTCCAATTAATATTACCAGTTTTCAGTAAAATATTGACAGTCATAATATTGCTATAAGTATAAAATACAATAAATTTCCGTTCAATTCTTTTCCCAGTTAGTTCTTTCCTAAAATAGGTATGGAAAAATAAACGTCAAAACTGCTATAATAGGAAATAATTTTTTCCCAAAAAAATGCTCCCCAAAAGCCAGAATACACTTTTGGGGAAAAGGGAATAAAAGTGCTACAAAATTTAAAATTTCCATTCCCCAGGAATTACCAGAATAGGGCCACAGCGGAACTTTTTATTTTCTAATGTAAATGAAAATAATAATGCGAAAGTGTACGCCAGGGCTGGTGGATGTTTAAGGGCCATTAACACTTAATTCTTCCTAAAATTATGTGGCCCGTAGAAATCCACAAGACCCGGCTTACAATTTCGCAATATTATTTCTATTTACATTGGAAAATAAAATTTCCCGAAGGTCGCAGTGATATACTTCTTATCACTAAAAATTCTCACATGGTAAAAATAGAAAACTAAGAGTTAAGGTAATCGAACAACTTTAGCACATCTGTGTGGATATATCATAATCAGATATTCGAAACCGTGCTAAACCTTTTTTTCTATTATCATTGCAATCTATTCTGCGGATGAGGCTCTCCCAACTCTTTCGCGGTTCGCTTTCCCCATCCTCACTTTTACGCCGCTGTCAGCCAATTCAAAGACGTATGGCTATCGATCCGATTTTATCGCCATCTGCGCATTGCAAAGCTGCATATCAGCCTATAGTACCGGCATGGAAGATGGGTCGTTCATTTTCGTCAATGAAATGAATCCATATAAAATAAAAATAATGAGAAAATTGAAAAGTCGTTTATCTATATATGTTGGTACGGGGTGTTTCTTTTAAACTGAGACGATCAAATATCTCGAAAAATAGCCACTCTATGGAAAAAATTATGGACAAAATTTAATCATACCGCGGGGGAAATACATTAGTGCAAAAAAATAGTCCCCCACCCCCCGCTTTGTAGGTGGGGCGGGGGTAATTTTTAAACTAAGATAGGAAGCCATAATTTTTATTGCAGATACGGATTCTACGACTAAAAGTACGTATGATTTGAATGAAATATTTTGCTCGGTTCATGGTAGATGGCGTTGTAATCGACGAAACTCAATTTTTTCAATTTCTTCTTCTTAGAACACACGCATTCGATTCTGCAATACGTTTGAAATAAAAAATATCACGTTTTCATTGGAAATACTCGAAATTCGTCATCAAAACAATTTATTAATGTAAATGGCAGTTGAATAAAATAATTTTAGCTTAAAATAAGTGTTCAAAATGATGGCCTGCGACTTCAATGCACTTATTAATACGCATTTCAAATGATTGTACACTACTGAGAAGTGTGTTTGGTTGAATTTCAGCACACGCATTTCTGATTCGCTCAATCATGTTCTCACGTGTTGTTGGTTATTGTTTGTAAACTTTGTCTTTGAGATAGCCCCACAAAAAGAAATCTGGCGAAGTAAGATCTGGTGATCTGGCGGGCCAATTTATCGGACCAGCTCTACCGATCCAGCGACCATTGAAATCACGATCAAGTATTTCACGTGCCACCACCGAATAGTGTGCAGGACAACCATCATGTTGAAACCACATGTTCCGTCTCACTTCTAAGCTCAAATTTTCAAATAATATTGGCAGTTCATTTTCCAAAAAGTTTCGGTACATTTGACCATTCAAGTTGCCTTCAATAATGTGGGGGCCTATGAGTTTGTTGCCAATTATTCCACACCACACGTTGACAGTCCAAGGACGTTGATGTTCAACTTGACGAAGCCAGTGCGGATTTGTAACACTTCAATAATGCATGTTGTGTCGATTAACCATTCCATGGTTTGTAAAAGACGATTCGTCAGAGAACATTACGCAACGAAAAAAATGGGGTTTTGTTGTATTTGTTCACGTGCCCATTGACAAAAAGTTATCCGATTTTGGAAATCAGCGCCATGAAGATCTTGGTGTAAAGACACATGATATGGATGATACTTGTGCCGTTTTAAAATTCTCCAAACACTGGTGAGGGACAATCTGGAATCGCGAACTATTTCTCGTGTACTAACATGAGGATTATGAGCCACTGCTGCCATTACAGCAATTTCATTATTTTTTCCAGTGACTGCTGCTCTACGGGTCCTCTTTTTCGGTTGAACATTTCCATCAGTAATAAATTGTTTGATAGTACGACCAAATGAAGCACGTGAACGAATCCTATCCGGAAAACGTTGAGCGTAAATAGCAACAGCATTTTCAAGATTTCTGCCAGCCTCTCCATAAACCAGAACCATTTCAATTTTCTCTGGCACAGTTAAACGCTCCATTCTAAAGTATTTTATCGTTTATTTTGCAATTACGAAAAACATGAAGATAAGAAATAACCCAAACGTTAAACGCGGGTTCACGTACGTGATCAAAAAAATTTGATCACAATATGAAGTTAGAAACAAAAGCTATTGCTCTAAATATTAAGCTATTTTACTTGACGTTTCATTTGTCATTTTCAACCATTTTAATTTGTGTGTTGTGTGTGGCTGTGGTGACGACTGACAATTAAATAAAATAAAAAACATTCATTTCATTTTCATAAACATTCGTTCAAGGTTGAGTTTGCTAAATCACAAATCGAGTGAATGAGTGATAAATTGATGAAAAGTTTTGAAGATGCCCGTAACAATCCGTTTCAATTTCGGCATTTGCAGTTGTGTCACAATTTGGTGAATTTAAGTAAAGTTCCGAGCCCAAAGATCGTGTTAGTTTCTACTTCCGATATTGAATGTGGATAAGCACGTGATTTGTTTGTACATTGAGCTTCAAATTCTAACAACAGCATTATTCTAACGAATCGTACCTCGCCTGGGAGTTTTGCTCGCGATTTAATAGAAAATGGTTTGAATGGGCGTAAAATTATTATACGAACAATATGCGATAGTATAAATATAAAACAAAATATGTATTTCATTTTTCATAAAATAAAGACAAAAGTGGAAAAAATTGATTCAATTCAGTCTTGTCCGATCTAGCCAATCCAATTATTTATTACTCTACCCTTCACTTTTCTGCTTATTGTGGTAAGGGATTACAATTGGCGCCGTACATCGGTGTGATCATTTTATGGTAGCTAGTTAAATTCATTTGTACCAGCTGGTCGGCTATATCTGCACCTTTCGAATCCTTCGTAGTACGTCCAAATCGCTTAAATTATTGCTGTAATATTCATTCAAAAGTTAAATGGAGATAATTTAATGATTTAAACAAACGATCTACTCACATGACTACAGCCGTCAAACGCTTATTTAAAATTAAGTTTTCAAGCACATCTAATTTACGTTTATGATTATCCTATATATTTTACTGTAATATTAGCGATGTGGCACAGAATCGCTTGAAATGGTAAGTGATCGCATCGGCTGTCCTATTTCCGAATTTTATTCAATGTAATAATTCCGCAATTACACAACATTTTAGTACACAAGATATTTTGAAAATACGTCGCACAACAAATTGTTTTCACAATTTTAATACATCTATTAATATTAAAATTAATTAATTATGTAAACGCACGACAAAATTTAAAACACCAAATGCCGACAATGAAAATGGCGTGTGTTTTGTTTGTTTTTGATATTGACGTGTCATATAGAAATGTCAGAAAAATAGCAAAATTATTTATCCCTTTCCCATTTATCCACACAATTGTGTGGGTAAGACCACATTATCATGTTTTGTATGTGTTTTGAACCAACTTACACATTTGTACATTCCTTTCACACAATTGTGTTGATTGTACTTCAAATCAACCGAAATTTTTTATCAAAAAGCCATTACATAGTTTTTTTACGTACACATTTGTGTGGTTTAGACTTAAATTTAAACGTTTTTTTTTTTTTTTGTAGAAAAAGGGATATAATGAGCGACATTTTTGCTCATAATTTATTTTTTGTTTTTTCTATGTTGGATGCTTGCGATCAAAAATTTGCCCAAAGATAAAAATATTTCATCTCAGGCGGGGAAATTCCAACGATTTGATTGGCTTGATTCGCGAATCATTTTTTGATCACGTACGTGAACCCGCGTTAAATGTGATTTACAAAACTAAATAAATTGTTTTGATGACGAATTTCGAGTATTTCCAATGAAAACGTGATGTTTTTTATTTAAAACGTATTGCAAAATCGAATGCGTGTGTTCTAAGAAGAAGAAATTGAAAAAATTGAATTTCGTCGATTACAACGCCATCTATCATGAACCGAACAAAACATTTCATTCAAATCATACGTACTTTTAGTCGTAGAATCCGTATCTGCAATAAAAAATATGGCTTCCTATCTTAGTTTAAAAGTTACCCCCGCCCCACCTACAAAGCGGGGAGTGGGGGACTATTTTTTTTGCACTAATGTATTTCCCCCGCGGTATGATTAAATTTTGATTATGGACATTTTCCCGTAGAGTGGCTATTTTTCGAGATACTTGATCGTCTCAGTTTAAAAGAAACACCCGGTATATAAAAATGAATTCCTGTTTGTTTGTTCCGAATGGGCGTCTCAGCCGCTCAACCGATCGCCATGAAATTTTTACCATGTACAAGTTGCATATCCAGAACCAACCTTACGATATTTTGGAAGGGACTGGACCCCGGGGTCTAGGGGCTGCGGTACAAATTTGTTCGAAAATTTTAATTTTCTTTAAATTTTTCCACGAAAATGAGTTTACGGGGCTGGTTATATGAAATTACTGACATGTTCGAATCCGAGGGGCCCAGCCCTGGACAAAAATTAATTTTTACATGTATATATAGAATATAGATACAAATATTTGATTATTCCAAAATGACTTCTCAGTCGCTCAACCTCGCCATGAAATGTTTACCATGCAAATGTTGCATGTTCAGGACCAATCTTACGATATTTTGGAAAGGGCTGGACCCCGGGGTCTAGGGGCCATGGTACAATTTTTTTCAAAAAATTTTAATTTTTTTACGAGAATGAGTTTTGGAAAGGGGTTATATAAAATAAGAGATATGATCGAATTCGGGGGGTCCGCCCCTGGATCAAAAATTCATTTTTACATGTAAAGATACAATTATTTGATTGTTCTGAAATAACGCCTTAGCCGCTTTACCGATCGCCATGAAATTTTTACCATGTATATGTTGCATGTTCAGGACCAAGCCCACGATACTTTTGAAGGGGCTGGACCCAGGGGTCTAGGGGATGTGGTACAAATTTTTTCTCAAATTTCAATTTTTTTAAGATTTTTTGACGGGAATGACTTTAAGAAAGGGGTTATATGAAATTAGTGACACGCTCCAATCCGGAAGACTGCCCTGGATCAAGAATTCATTTTTACATGTATAGATACAATTATTTAAATGTTCCGAAATAGTGCCTTAACCGCAAATTTAGACACCAAAAGGGATATCTAGCGTGCGATTGTTATACACAAATCATACCTCTACTATAATTGATTTAATTATTCAAATTAATTTTATTAATTTAAATTTAAGACAATCTTTCATCACTTTAACTGAAGACAAATATCTGAACACTTATATTTTCCCTCTCTCTCTCTCTGGCACTATATCCCATCAAGGGATTTGGCCGCCTCACATGAGGTTTCATAATCATATTTTCATATCGGATAATGAGTGATTAATTCATTGATGCTAAACCAGCCGTGAAATTTTGTCCTTGTCACCACCGGGAATCGAACCTGGGACCTCCGGTCGCTGGAGCAAGCATGCTAACCACTTTGCCACCGGGGCGGCGAACACTTATAATATCCATACTAATAATCCATTTTTACTGGTTTGACATGTACTGTTTAGTGAAATCCTATTTATCATATCTTGTTTTGAAATGTACCATAGTCAGTGAGTTCTAATTTCCACATAGTTTCAGAAATAATTAACATTCTATTTTAATCCACTATTGCAACCGGCGGCTTTTAATGAAAATAGTAGTTTCATACTAAACGCCAATAGTTTATTACTTTATTTAGTTTATTACTTAAATAATCAATGATTGTTTCATAAAATCGATTCTAGGAAAGGTACTAAAAAATATTGTACGTATAAACTGATTTACTTTGAAAAGTACTAGCGTTTTATATTTGAAAATAGCATCTTCTACATGAGACATCCTTGGATTCAAATTATTGTACATGTAAAATTGCCTTAGTTTGAAAAAACTTCTTTTGTTTTTCGAAATGTCATTTTCAACCACAGTTCGCGGTAAAACGTATCGAAGTGGACGTAGTTTTAATCGTTTTGAATAAATTAATATTAATTTGTGTTTCGGATGCCGTTATTCTCGATTAGTTAGCTAGATTGCAATAAAATAATTGTTGGTGATTATTTTCCAGGTATTAAATATTATTTCAAGTGAATATACATTCTTATTAGATTTAAGATTTCAGTTTATAAACGTGTTAATCCATGATTACTTTTTGATTGTAGATAACATTTGATTTTTCTTAAAAAATTCCGTAAGACATTTTCAAACACAGTTCGCGGTGAAACGTATCGAAGGGAACATTAAAATCGTTTTGATAAATTAATACTAATTTCTGTTATAAATGCCCATCATTCCTGATTAATTAGCTACACGTTTCATTTTTGCTTAAAAATGCCACCAAAAAAAAGATCAATTGGGCAGGTAACTGCAAAGTCGAAGAAGATTAGAGCCGCAAGGGTGGCTGAATCAAGCGAACAGTATGAAACACAACTTGCAAACGTTCGAAGCAGGATGTCTTCTTCTAGAGCTACTGAAACCATTGAATATCGTGAGGCCCGGCTGGAAGTCGATCGGTTACGATATGGACGATTAATAGAAACTTTTAGAGGTGATTTAAAGTTAGCAGCATTCAATTACGAGAAAGAATATGATTACAATGTTTCAATTGGGTAAATGGAAAACATTTGTTTGTATTGTCATGCTTTAAAATTTCACAATGAATCGCCTGGAATGTGTTGTTCAAATGGAAAAGTGAATTTGCCTCCTTTGGATGATCCACCTGAACCTCTTCTAGCTTACGTCTCCGGAACTACTGAGTTATCCAGACATTTTCTACAAAATATTCGAAAATACAACTCATGCTTATATACCTCCCGTGCAACGCCGGGTAACTCAGCTAGTTATTTATAAAAATGAAAAATAATTTAGTTCATAAATGTACTCAAACCGTCTCAAAACTTTATCAAATAATTCCAAATCGTTTCAAACCTTTATGAAATCGTTCCAATTTGGCTCAAATCATAATCAAATCGTTGCAAAACGTAATGAAATCGTTCAAATAGTCTAAAATGTGTGGCGACCAAAATATCCAAAGTAGCATCTCAAGTTGTAAAACGGTCCCCACATCGTTGTCACAACAAATTTCATCGCTATTTGGATGTGGCGAACCGTAGATCACAACGGCTACACGTGGTTGTCACAACCAATTTGGCGAAAATAATCGGTTGTCACAACATTGTGACAGCGTTGTGAGCAAGTTAAGGTTATATCCAACAACTGTTTGAATTTGTCGTTAAACGGGGATAAAGCTGTTGTTAAACTACTTTTATCACAACTGAAAAGAATAGCTGTATTAAAGTATGTATGATTGTATAAAGATAAACATATAATAATAATAAATACTAATAACATATTTTATTTGCTTTTCCAAATAAATTAATTTAAGGAAAATAAATTAAAAAAATTAATTTGTATGAACTAAAAGATCAATGCACTACGATTGTAGGTTATGATTTTTTTTTTTTAAATGGTGGCACGTATTCTTCCTATAAAAATATTTAATCAGCCATATTATAGTACAGTTGTGCCTGCAACCGTTCTAGATCAAGTCGAACAATACAATTTTGTGAAATGGTTGTGTTTGGAACTAGGTTAAAGAAAATAAACTGTGAATCGGATGCAAAGCGAACTTTCTATATATTGATTAATTGTAGAACCAGGCTAACTATGTTTGTTTGTAAGTGGGTTGTGAAACAGTCTAGTGAAGAACTATTTTCACCATTAGAATTTTGACATTGTTGACAAAGTTTTCAAATTCTTCATTCAGACTAATGATTTCGATATCGTTTACGCTGTTAAATGGAAATGAATGCACTTTCTGGTTACTCAAGGATAATACAATTTGAAATGAAGACTGTATCTTTTTGGCTTTAATATTTTTAATTGAAATGTGTGCTGACGTTTCGTGAAATTGTACTTCTTAATTTGTCAAATGACATATAAACAAATTGACTATTCGTAGTTCTCAAGCTCAATTTTCACATCCAATATATTGGGTGAACAAATAAATTTCCGACCTTTTTTACTGAAATAAAAGACATTAGTTTTTGTAGAGAATGAAAGCATGTTTTATTCAAAGTATGCTCCTTCGGAAGCTATAACCTTCGTCCATCGTTCAGGCAATAAACGGATTCCCCGAAGGAAGAAGTCTTGGTGGTTTCGAGGCGATCCAGTCATCGACCCATTTTTTGACATTTTCATATGAAGGAACAAGTGGTAATCAGAGGGAACAATGTCTGGTGAATACGGCTGGGGTAGAATTGCCCAGTTCTGCCTGTCCAAGTAATTTTTGACAGGGATAGCAACATCTAGCGTTGTCATGTTGCAACGGTCTAGCGTTGTCATGTTGCAAAATAATCTTATTGTGCCTTTTGTCCCATTCCGGTCGTTTTTCAGCTAGAGCTTGCTTTAAAGACATCAGTTGTTGTCGATAAACTTGTCCCGTAATGGTTTCATGCTCTTTCAGCAGCTCATAATAGACGACACCCTTCATATCCCACCAAATACAAAGCATCGCCTTCGAACCATGGATAGTTGCTTTTGGCGTCGACGGGCCTGGTTCACCTGACTTGACCCACGCTGGTTTGCGCTTTGGATTGTCATAATGGATCCATTTTTCATCCCCAGTGATGATCCGATGCAAAAACCCCTTCCTTTCAAGCAACAATTCGCACATGGTTTTCCGACGTTCCATGTCCCTTTCCTTCAATTTGTGTGGCACCCAATTTCCCAGCTTCTGAGCCAATCCCATTGCATGTATACGTTGCGAAACACATTGTTGGGTAGTATTCAACGCTTCTGCCAATTGTTTTTTAGTCTGACAAGGGTCCACATCAAGCAATTCTTCCAATTCTGTATCTTCAAATTTTCTTGGTCTGTCTTCACGTTCTTTGAATCTTACGTCAAAATCACCAACTTTGAATAGTAGAAACCACTCTTTGCATGTTGTTTTCGATGGCGCATGTTCACCGTAAACTTCCACAAGCAAACGATTTGTTACCGCTGTACTTTTCATCAACAAAAAATAATGAAGTAAAACTTCCCGCAAATGTTGTTTTTTTGGCACAAAATTCGACATCTTCAATTACATGAAAATAATTGTATGTTTACGCTTTGAACAAATGTCACTAGTAATTATTCATACTTGACATCTAACCTCCAAAAACCATGTATTGCCCGATTGAATAATATGCAAGCAGTGATACTAACGACATCTATCTAAAAAGGTCGGAAATTTATTTGTAGACCCAATACAACTAACCAAATAAACGACAAATAAACTAGTTCGCAAAATGAATTTTGAGTTTATTTCACAACTGTTATGTACTCCATTAAGAACTTATCTTAAATGGTGATTGTAAACTTCTTCCAAAAATCATTTAAAAATTCCATTTCCATCCAGCATGCCCAATCCCATCATAATCGGTTCAGAATTGAACGAGTTCCGTCCCAGGGGGCCATATTCCAGAATTTCTTCCAAAAACTGTTCATGAATCTCATCATTTAAATCCATCAAACAAAATCCCATCATTATTGGTTAAGAGATAAACGAGTTCTCTCCTAGGTGGCCATATTCCAGAGCAAGTGCAAAATCTATAGTCGATTAAATTTAAAAACAATCGGATATAACGGACTCCCCAATTAGTCCGTTAAATTGAGGTTTTTCTATATTTTTCAAATTAATCAGATACAAAGTAAAACATCTCAAATCAGCATTGAAAAAATAATACAATTATATTTATTTAGTAATTTTAACAGAAAAATCACAGTTTTACAATTCAACCATTTCTAGAAACGGTAACACGAAAAAAATAATATCCTATTATTAAATTGATTAATAATTGAAAATTTATTATTTTGGATGCTAAAATGTGATATTTTACATTATAGCTGATAAGGTTTCAGTGGTTGACACTTAGGCCATTTTTGGCTCATTGTAATACCACGCATTTACGCCACATCATTAACCCATTCACCTATTCACCTACTCACACAACTACAGTATACCACCTGCACATTACAAGCTCCATGTCAACCTGTACATTGACGTGGACGGTGGGTCGGCGCTGAATTCTGCACTCCATCAGATGGTTTTAGTTGTGTTTATTAACATCACCGATTGTAATCGATCGATGATGAAAATTCGATTTTGCATCTAACCTGTGATGGGATTCAAACCCAGTAACTCCCAGTCCAAGTGCAGAAGCTTTAACCAATGCACCACTTACCGGTTTATAGCTGATTAATATAATTGAAAAAATATGCAACCAATTATTTATAACCGAGAATCATTCAATATTTCTTAAACTGCATGAAATCTATAAGTCGATGAAGTTAGCCCGAGCCCGAATTTTTTGGTAGATTTCTTGGATAAGTCAAACCATCCCGAAAAAGTGTAAATACATTAAAAAATGTAGCACCATCCCGAAAAAATATTTATACATGAGAAAAAATAATAAAATACAAAAATAAATTTAATGTAAAAAAAATTACTGGTAAAATTTTTTTTTTTTAATATATTTAACAAGAATAGCGATAATTTGTGTAGTTACTATGGGTCCACATTAAATTCTATACCGCAATACCTGGAGATAAAGCCACCAAGCGGCATATATGGCCAGACAGGTCAAGATACTAGCTAAGATATAAAATTGGCCCCAAGTCCATATCAGGTGGAAATAACCTTTTTTTAAATTTATTTGTTTAGCCCGAATAGCGATAATTTGTGTAGTTACGGTCCACATTAAATTCTATACCGCAATACCTGGAGATAAAGCCACCAAGCGGCATATATGTCTGGCCGTATATGCCGCTTGGTGGCTTTATCTCCAGGTATTGCGGTATAGAATTTAATGTGGACCCATAATAACTACACAAATTATCGCTATTCGGGCTAAACAAATAAATTTAAAAAAAGGTTATTTCCACCTGATATGGACTTGAAGCCAATTCTATATCTTAGCTAGTATCTTGACCTGTCTGGCCATATATGCCGCTTGGTGGCTTTATCTCCAGGTATTGCGGTATAGAATTTAATGTGGACCCATAATAACTACACAAATTATCGCTATTCGGGCTAAACAAATAAATTTAAAAAAAGGTTATTTCCACCTGATATGGACTTGAAGCCAATTCTATATCTTAGCTAGTATCTTGACCTGTCTGGCCATATATGCCGCTTGGTGGCTTTATCTCCAGGTATTGCGGTATAGAATTTAATGTGGACCCATAATAACTACACAAATTATCGCTATTCGGGCTAAACAAATAAATTTAAAAAAAGGTTATTTCCACCTGATATGGACTTGAAGCCAATTCTATATCTTAGCTAGTATCTTGACCTGTCTGGCCGTATATGCCGCTTGGTGGCTTTATCTCCAGGTATTGCGGTATAGAATTTAATGTGGACCCATAGTAACTACACAAATTATCGCTATTCGGGCTAAACAAATAAATTTAAAAAAAGGTTATTTCCACCTGATATGGACTTGGGGCCAATTTTATATCTTAGCTAGTATCTTGACCTGTCTGGCCATATATGCCGCTTGGTGGCTTTATCTCCAGGTATTGCGGTATAGAATTTAATGTGGACCCATAGTAACTACACAAATTATCGCTATTCTTGTTAAATATATTAAAAAAAAAAAGTTTTACCAGTAATTTTTTTTACATTAAATTTATTTTTGTATTTTATTATTTTTTCTCATGTATAAATATTTTTTCGGGATGGTGCTACATTTTTTAATGTATTTACACTTTTTCGGGATGGCTAGGCTTATCCAAGAAATCCACCAAAAAATTCGGGCTCGGGCTAACTTCACCGACTTAAATCTATTTAGTTACATACGTATGTACATATAATATTCGAGCTAACCAATTTATATCTTGAAAACAAAAATATGTATCTATATAACATGCGTGTATTCATAGCAAGATAACAACCTTGAAATTTTTATAGATGTGTAAGTGCATATCCCGTAATTAAAAATATAAATTAAATAAACTGATGTGTGTATAACCCATTTGAATTGCATAACCCATGCATTTTCGATGAAGTTTTTTCTTTTGTTTCATTACTCTTTATAAAACTATATTCTCTTTGCTATTACGGTAGGCCCGATTCGATTGGGTATAGTAAAACAAAAAAACGATTGAAATTATTTTCATGGTTCATGCATGACATAGTTCTGAGAAAAGAGTGATTCGGTCGAAGCCAGAGTAAAATTAGTTTGCTAAATTTTAACATTTCCCCAAATCGTGGTTTCAATATGCTGCGAACACAAAATTTCAAACAAATTAAAAACGTAAATATTAAAAATAATTTAATTTTATTAATTTGTCATTTAGACTTCAAAAATAACATCTCAATCATAGTCGGATGAGCTTTTATCATTTTAACTGAATTCGATGGAGCATTTATGACGACTTCATTTGTAGGTGTTCTAGAATAAAAGTAGATTTTCGTTTGTGCCCTACGATCATATTCATTAAATTTATATTCGATTTTGTAGGTAAAATTTGGTTTCATTCGAATTGAAGCGCCTAAACTTAGTTTAATGAATACATCCGTACCACTTATTCCAGTTAAAATAATTTCGGTAATAAAACCTAACTCTGGCTGTATGCATGAAACTTTAACAGTAACATATCCACGTTTTAATGATCTACCGAATACGAATCCACCCAGGATGAGTTCTGAAGTAACGGAAAATGAAGTTTCAAATGCAAACCCAGGTAAATACTCCGTAATTCCATATGGCCATATACAATTTTGTCTTGGTGAACAATTCCAAATGCCGTCTTTAGAATCACTTTCGAAAATTTTGTAGGTAGCAATTTCTTGCAAATCTCCTTTCGTAATTACGTCTGAATATTTTTCTTTAATTTCACATAGATCTGTATTGGACATGGTTGGAAAACGGATCAGGCGAATTAATTCATCAAACTTTTGACGACGATCGGCCAATTCTACATTATTTAAAGCACATTGGTGATTCATCCATTGGACTAGTGCATCCAAGATGTCTGTCTCCTTTACTCCTTCTTGAATCTGGTCCATTTTTAAAATCTGCTTTACTGTATCTGGATGGTTTAATATAAATGAATCCGGTTTCATCCTTAAACGCGAGTTAAAAATGTAAGCTACCAGAAATTTTGTTGTATTTAAACCAATTTCATAATTTTCAACAACACAAAAATTAAACAATTCCATCTGATCACAACCAGAGTTTACCAATTCGTTCATTAATCTTATCACATTGTACTGTTTGGCCAATTTTAATAGCTCGATCCGATTTTCATCGCTGATATCGTATTGATCGGTGTAGATAAACCGAATGAATTGATAAAACACGTTATACCCGTAGTCATTAATCGGAATTATTTTTTTTTCACCAAAGGTTGGTTCCAGCTGCTTTTGAAATACGGTGCTCCGCTTCATTAGCTCGAGAGAATGTGCATAAATGTGCTTGCCTTTGACGACGAATGTTACGTCCGACAAGAATTGCTCGTTGAACAGTTTACACGAAATCTCATTCATTTTGAATGGCGTTTCATTGGTTTCAAATTCCATATTTTGGTCACTTTGAAATTAGGTTTTTATGAACTACGTAAACACTTGCACACAACTTGAGTAGATAAGCTAAACTGAAATTGTTATATTTAAAATTTAGAATATGGTCGTTATCTTATCATAGAAGTATAACGAAAAGTTTAAAATAATGACGAATAAAAAATTATTTTATTGGTAGATAGGGTGACCCTTAAGTAAGTACAATAAATTCGTCATGTGAAGGGAAACGCTAATCTGAACAAAAAAGTATAAGACAGGGAATACCCTATCTGTAACTGTTATAGAGATAATCAAGGTTCTACTGTAACTTTGACTCAAAAATTTCGCTAATAAACATTTTCTTATCGCAAATTAATTTGTTTATCATAAATACTAGGTAAATTGATAATTTTGCAGTAAAATTGATTCTCAACTCAAATGACTTAGATAAAAATTGTTGAAGGTGATTTTTTCTGTACCAGGAATGATTGTTGTGGGTCCTGACTTTGTAGGAATTGGTTTAGGGGAGATATAGTATATCGGGTTGGGTAATTCATTTAGGTGTAGGGTCGATTTTTAAAATATTTTTGGTCTAATTGATTTTGATAAAAATGGCGGTTATAAGAGAAAAAAATTGATTGTTATGAGTCCAAATTTTAAGAAAATGCGTTTAGGAGGTCCTTTAGTACAGCCCGGGTCCCATTTATTTTTTTAAAAAATTGGCTTTAAAGATTTATGATGAAAATTGGGGAGCGGGGATATTCGATTTCTGAATGATTCAGTTAGGAGTCATCCGCAAGGGCCGGTATGTTGCTCTTTTTTGCGTAACGTTGCAGCACGTTGCACTACATTGTAAGATTTTGTATAATTTTGCGTCAAACTGCACCATGTTATGTGACGCTACATCATATGGCTTAATGATATTTTAAGTTAAATTGGCAACATTGCATTTGTCCATATCTTTTTCCTAATATATAATCGAAATGACGATTTTTGATAAAAGCTAACAACTTTTTCACTTATACAGGGTGGCTGAGACCAAATGTTACTGACTTCATTCTGCTGTCATTTGTGTAGTTGTCATTTTCGCGCGGCAATTTTTTGACAGATTGAAGTTTGGTTAGTTGTTTACATGTGGTCAACAAATAATTGTTCTAAATTAATATCTTCATAAAAAAATCGTAATGGACTTCAAACTTAATAGTGTAATTGCACTGTATTTGAGTGGAAATTCACAAACAGCAATAGTTCGTCAGCTCCAGCATTTGAATGTGAATAAAATGTTTGTGTATCGAACCATAACTCGATACAACGAAACTGGTAGCATCGCTAAACGCAACAGAGGCGGTCCTAAAAAGACAGCAACATCAAAAGAAATGATACGAAAGATGAAGAAACGAATCCAACGAAATCCTCGTCAAAGTGCCAATCAAATAGCCGCACGTCTACATGTTTCACGATACAGCATTCAAACCATAATGAAAAATGAACTACACTTGAAGCCCTACAAGATACAAAAAGTTCAAGATCTTACGGAGGCACAAAAAAAAGGTAGGCTTGAAAGAACACGAGCATTGAAGGCATTGGCCGAACGTGATGAGATTCCAAAAATTGTCTTTTCTGATGAGAAAATTTTCACCATTCAACAGTATGTGAATAAACAAAATGATCGTGTTTGGTTAGAGCATAAGTCCAACGAAAATTTGGACACAAGAGTTGCCATGCGCAAGCAATCACCAGCTTATGTTATGGTTTGGGCTGCAGTGATTGCATATGCACTCTGCTTTGCATCGAACATGGAGTCAAGGTAAACCAAGAGGTGTACCGCCAAAAGATCCTAACGATGCTTTGCTACCTTGGGCACGTAAACACTTTGATACGAACCGTTGGACATTCCAACAGGACTCGGCATCGTCACACAAAGCTCGAGCGACACAGCAATTTTTACAAAATTGCGTTCCGCGGCTGATTTCGTCGAAAGAATGGCCACCATATTCACCAGACTTGCATCCCATGGATTTCTCCATATGGTCCATTTTGGAGAGTAAGGTGTCCACTAAAAAATACGAAAGTGTTAATGCATTGAAGTCAACTCTTGTTCGAGAATGGAATAAAATTCCGCAAGCCCACGTTTGGTTCTATGGAAGGCTGAATCAAATAATCAGAGCCAAAGGAGGTCATATCGAGCAGTAACATGTTTTTCATAAAATGTAATATGTTTTCAACATATTCCACGAAATTTCAATAACAAATAAAAAATAATCAAAAATTACAGCGTTTTCATTTGGTAACACTTGGTCTCAGCCACCCTGTATTTATATATTACTATTAGTATTTATCTTTCATTGTTTATATGCTTGTTTGGATGGCGTCTATTTTTAATCGATCCAGATTGGTTCTAGTAGATCAAGTGGTTCCTTCTTTGACTCATTCAACATACGACATATCTCAGCATTTTGGTGCAGTCTAATACGTTGCATGTGTTTACTCGCGTGTTTGCTTATGTCTTGAATCTCTACCGAGGTTGTCATTTACTACGTACCACGGTGCATTAACTATTTCCACGTAAGACTTTTTGCACAGCTCTATTCCACACAGTGGAGTTTTAGAATTTTCCGGTATAGTAGCAATTTCGGACATTATGGATGCAACATTCAGTCGAAGAAGATTACCCGTCTCTCGAAGCTTTTCTTAAATTCAACACAAACCGAGCGGACGACTTAGAATACCAATCTAAATCAGAAGAGCAAACACGGGCACCAAAGATTAATACTGGGGTCAAATCACAAAATATCAAATCTTAGCTGTCTTATATGTAACACCAATAACCATCAAATATATATTAGTGCCAACTTTTTGAAAAAAATTGAAATTCCGAAGCGCATAGACGTAATCAAATCTTCAAATCGATGCTTCAATTGCTTGGGGGCTGATCATACAGTACGAGAATGCCGATCACGACGAAGTTCAAGATTCATCAAAGTTCCAAAATACCGGTGCACGAACCGGAACTAACGATCCAACCATGCATATTCAATGTGACGAAAAAAAAACCGACCGAAGCAAGGAAGTACAGGTGAATGCATCGTCACAGTTAGTAATGTCAATGAGCTGTGCCGAAACATCATTAACCGTTTCAGTGTTACCTACTGCATTGATAAAATACAAGATCGTACTAGGCAGTGGCAATTATGCCAAGCGCTATTAGACTCTGGGGCAGAATCATCTTTCATAACGGAACATTGTATCCAGAGGTTAAGTTTAATTCGAATGGAAGCAAACATGACACTAATGGGCTTGGGTGGTCAACGTGTGGGTCAAACTCGAGGCATTACGCAGTTCCAATTAAGACAACACTTTGCCTCGGAATTCGTGCTGTCCATTCAAGCATACATAGCACCAACCATTACTAATATTAGACCTCCACTAGCAGTCAATTATGAATCGTTATATAAGCTAAAAACCGAAATGCTAGCAGATCCGAGTCCAACCAATAGCACAAGAGTGGATATATTAATTGGGGTGGACCACTTCTGGTCATTGTTATTAGAAGGGCAACTACGCAAAGAGAATAAAGTCATTGCTCAAAACAGCAAGTTAGGCTGGATTGTGGCATCTGTCATGTCAATCACAATCGAAGACAACATAGAGAATGCGCTTTCGAGGTTCTGGGAAACCGAAGAGATATTCCCAGACAGCAGAGATGGGAACACGATGGAGCATTACATCTGTGAACAACACTACTTGTCCAGTTATTACCCACCATTAAGAGAGTCATATTCAATTGCCAAAACTCGGTTTCTCGCAATGAAGCGGAAATTCAAGAGAGATCCACAGTTTCACCAGATATACAAGTCATTCATGAAGAAATACATAGACCTCCAACACATGTCATTAATAAAAAATCAGGGTTCAGAATTCGCAGATAATCTTCCGCACCACGGCGTAACCAAGGAAACCAGTACCATGACCAAACTAAGGGTTATCTTCGATGCGTCGGCTCGAACAGCATCGGGAGTATCATTAAACAACACATTGATGGTTGGGCCAACCGTACAAAACACTATATATCATATCCTGATAACATTCCGGAAACACAGCATAGTATTCGGAGCGGACTTCGAGAAGATGTATCGCCAGATATGCATCCATCCTAGTGATCGTAAATACCAGCAAATACTATGGCGAGAGACCGAAGAATATTCCATCGATGGCTCGATCTTATGGCTCCATCACCGTATTTAGCTACTCGTACGCTTCAGTTAACTGCCGATGAAAATGAATCAATATATCCAGAGACAGCACGAGCAATCAAGGAAAATATGTACGTAGATGATGTATTGAGTAGTGCGGATAGTGTGGAGGAGGCTATGCGAATTTGTGGCGAGATTGTGAAACTACTAAACCAGGCCGGGATGAATCTAAGGAAATGGAGCTCCAATTCAACAGAATTATTAATCAAATTCAATGATAACGTACGATCTGAAACATCCATTCAATGATAACGTACGATCTGAAACATCGTTTCAATCAGCCTGAGTATAGCACACAAATATTGGGGTTGAAGTGGAGACTGAAGGCTGACCAGTTTATTTACCAAATTAATTATTAGAATTTAGCCGAATCTTCGATCCACTTGGCCTGTTATCTCCATTCACCGTAAGGGTCAAGATAATGTTTCAGGAACTGTGAATGTTAAAATTACCATGGGATGAACCAATGCCACCAGAAGCACGTAAAAGATGGTCAAAGCTACGTGAGGAAGTTACCCAGTTACAATCAATTGCAATACCACGATGGTTAGGGCAATTCAATGAGAACAACAATTACTGGCAAAACGTAGGTGGTACCAGTTCACACCGTGTCATTACCATGAGTAGAGTTATGTGGAGCCTTATTGGTAGCTGAATGAATGCGGCACGTAGTTCGTATTCTAGACGTTCGAATGTATGCATGGACAGATTCTCGCATAGTACTTGATTGGCTGTCAGACGTCCTACAAAGATGGAAGGTGTATGTAGCTAATCGTATCACTAAAATCCTTAAATTACTACTGCGCGAGCGTTGGTTTCATGTTCCATCCACCAGCAATGCAGCAGATTGTGCAACTCGGGGTTTGTCACCAAACGAATTACAACAATATCGATTGTGTTGCATGATCCAGATTTTTTATTGTCATCCCAAGAAAATTGGCCAAAAATCGACCATGAACATAAATTTGAATCGGTTGAAAGGCGAAAGCAGATCATTACCATGACGTATCAGCAAAACTTGTGGGAAAAATCCATCTACGAACTACAAAAAGGGTATTCGAGCTTCAAAAAATGTATAATGGTGTTTGCATATGTTCGTCGCGAGATTAACATTTGGACAAAAAAAACCAGAAACTAAAATCAAAGGGTTACTTGCTTACCAAGAAAGAGATGTCTGAAACTGTCGACAGGGTAATTAAGGTGATGTCCGATAAACTTATCCCCAATGGAAATCAATTGACAACGCTCGATCCAATCATCGATGAGGTTGGAATATTAAGGGTGGGAGGCCGAATTGAGAATGCACCAGTAACTACTGTCCAGAAACATCCAATTATTCTGACATCACACGACCCAATTGTAAAGAAGCTAATCGTCGAAATACACATTAATAACTTTCATTGCGGTCCATCATTCTTGTTGCATACGATACGTCAGAGGTATTGGATAATTGGATAATTGGAGTCAGAAAAACTATTCAGGGTATCTTACGACAATGTGTGCCATGTATTAACCGTCATGTGAGTGAAGCAAAAATATCTTAATTTGCGTGACTAAGGTACCCGGGTACCCTACATGCAATTTTTCTTAAAACTAATTTTTTTTAACTTTTTTTGCAATTTCGAAATGTATAACGGATTTTGCTAAAATTACATAAATTGAAAACAATTTTGCATTAGCTGCAACATGTCAATTTTCGAAGAACATTCTTTAAAAAAACGTAAATAATCCAACATATCAGACCAGTGAAAAAAATGATCGATAGTAATAAAAAAATGTTGGTTAGTTTTTTTGAAATAAATAAAAATATAAATATAAATTAAATGAAATAAATAAACAGAAATACAAATAATGAAATATACCGACATATAATACAAAAATATAAAATATTTGCATACTATATTTCTTTCAAATATAGTGTAAAATATATAAAGGTACCTGGGTACCTTTGCTACTCTAATTCGTACAACTGAACTACCTTTTTACTCTCACGTGCGTCCAAGTTCTAAAACTTCTCATTTTTAAGTGTGATCGTAATCTATCAATTGAACTAGAAGTTCTCATAAAATTAAAACTTTTTATTATGACTGGAACATACAAAGCTAGACGTTTAAAAGTTCAAAAGGTACCCGGGTACCTCGTCACTCACATAAGGGTTAAGCAGAAGCCAAATCTTATACAGCAAAAAATGGGTGTATTACCTCGTGAAAAGATTGAACTCGTAAAGCCGTTTCAGCGAACCGGCTTAGATTTATTTGGGAAACTACAAACATACTTATTTTTTTTTTTTTTTTTTTTTTTAATTTCATTACCATCTTTATTATAATAAATAGAAACTAGTATGTATGTACAATAATGTTAAGACTAAAAAAGTTTCAGAAGGTAAAATAAGTGGACCATTGGATCAAATAGATCACGTGACTGGTCCTCTGATTCTAAATTACAAAACAAAAATAAATATTTAACTTTTATTTACAAAAATAAGAAATAAAAACAATATAATTTACGTTTAAAATTAATAGCATATGTATAATAGATAATAATAGATAATTAAAACTACTATTCTAAATTCATTACACATGGATATATTAAAGCCTCTTAAAATACCACATTTAAATAATTTTTCCTTCTTTCATTATCCTTCCGGTATTTGAGTTATTATTGTGAGAACGCGAACAATTTTTAAAC
Source organism: Nephrotoma appendiculata (assembly GCA_947310385.1). Taxonomy (NCBI): domain Eukaryota; kingdom Metazoa; phylum Arthropoda; class Insecta; order Diptera; family Tipulidae; genus Nephrotoma; species Nephrotoma appendiculata. The sequence continues at coordinate 65,120,724 of OX371225.1, forward strand.
TAATAATTGAAAAAGTTTGATGGATCCATTTTTTAAGGTGTTTTGAAAAGCTAGAAAAGCTGCTGCACTTTTGAATATCCAAAGGTAAATTGTTGAAAATAATTGGTGCAACGATATTAAAAAGGTTTTTCCGTAGGTCTAATCTAAATTTTGGAATATGTTTTAAAAAGGTATGATTCGACCTGAGATTATAACCTGTATGGGTCACAAAATTATTTCCACTTTTGGCATAAAATATTCTTAGAACCTTAAAAACGTATATATGCCGTAGTGGCAGTATACTGAGAGTGTGAAATAATGGCCACGATGGCGAAAAAGATGGTTTGAAGCACATAATTCTGATTAACTGCTTTTGTCGCACGTATAGATAGGATGTAGCGTGGCATTGCACGCACTACCCCAACATGATAAGCCATATTGCAGAATTGAGTCCGCTAATGCTAAGTAGATCATTCTAAGTAAATATTGTGGAGCAAATAGTCGTAGAACATACATTTTCCTAGAGACCAATAATAGTCTAGACTTTAGCCTTTGTGTATGCGCTTTCCAATTTAAATCTCGATCAATAATAATACCTATAGATATCGAAATTCATCAACTGTGTTCACTAGGAAGCGATCATTAGAAGGGCACTGCATGTTATAGTTTTTGCTACATTCGAAAGTGTGATATGTTGTCTGACGATACGACGATGGAGTATCCCTAAAATGCAATAATTTCGTTTTATGACTCAAAACAAAATTGTGTGCTTCCAACCAAATGGATAAAGTGTTTAAATCATGATCTATGAGCGCAATGTTGTCTTGAAAAGTTGGACTAGCATATGTAAACGAGAAATCATCAACAAAAGCAGTTGGTGACCCTCGTAATTGTTGTCGGAAGATTCCATTTACATACACTAAAAATAATAAAGGTCCTAAGACAGAACCCTGTGGGACTCCCACATGAATCGGTAACTCTTCACTTAATTGTCCATTTACACTTACCAATTGTGTTCGCCCATTTAAGTACGAGTACACCCAGCCCGGGTTATTCCTCTGAATCCACAACAATGTAGCTTTTTTAACAATGTGTTATACTGGACTCTGTCGAAAGCCTTTGTTAAATCTATAAACAGAGTAGATACGTTTAACCCATTATCAATATGTTCAGTTACTTCTTCTAGGAAGAATAGAATATTGGTCGGGAGAGAGAAGATCTATTTTATCTAGGAAAGAAACAACTCTACTTTTTATAGCTTTTTCAAATATTAACGAAGTAGAAAAAATCCCATAGTTACCAAGCTTAAATTGAAAATAAAAGATAAAACATCAACTAAAAACCAGGACATTCTTTTAACAACATTGTTTGAGATGCCATCCAAACCAGGAGTTGAATTATTTTTTAGTGAAAGAATGGTAAAATACAGTTCTCCAGATGAGATTTCTGAAAAAACGCAGCTATCAATAGATTGATAATATTGACATATTAATCTATTTTTGTCGGCTTTATCCAAGAGGAGACTGGTAGCATTTGCACCACCAACACTCGTAAAGAACTCGTTAAGTTCGTTTGCGATTTGAACTGGATCAGATAGTATGCAGTCTATTTGATCAACGATTTCTTTAATTTCAACTGGATTAGGCTGTCCGTTTATTATTTCATTAACTGTTTTCCAATTTTTACGAGCATCATTACCATTGTTGATGAACTTTTGAGAATAAAAACTTTTTTTGGCTATTTCAATTTGTAGGTTAACAGAGTCACACAGCGTCAAACTATATTGTTTCAATCTACGGTTGCTTTTATGTTTTTTTGCAAGGTGACAAATATAATTTCTTTTACGTATAAGTCTCAATAAATCATCAGATATCCATGGCTTTAGCTTCGTTGTTCTACTGGCAAACAACTTAATTGAAGTGCATTTTTTAATATGTCCTTTAAATATTTTAATAAAATTATCATAGGCCTTGTGGCAAGAATAAACATCAGTCCAATCGTCAAAAAATAGTAGATCCTGTAGTTGGTTGAAATCGATATGAAAAACTTCAGAGGTTCTCCGAGATGTAGATTTTGTGTGAAAGGCAGTACCTGATAATTTAATTTCAATTAGACAGTGATCTGAAATTTTTAAGTCTAATACACTGTAGGAAACTGCCGGAAAATACCTTTGATCAAATCTATGGAGTACATTATCAATACAAGTAGCTGTGCTATTTGTAATTCGTGTTGGTTCAAGAATATTATCTAATCCATGCTCAGATAATAAAAGCAGCAGCCTATCCAGCATTGCATTCTGCTTGAGAAAGTCCATGTTAAAGTCACCCATGATAATTAAGTTAGGATGGGATAGATCCTCCAACAGCATACTAAATTCATCAATAAAACTGGAGATATCTGTATAACCAACACGATATATACAAATAACACAAACTAATTTAGAACTTATAAAGAAGGTCACACCGACCGCATTGAATGTTTGGAAAAGTAGATTAAATTGTTTGCAATTCAGACTACTATTGGCATAAACAGCGACACCTCCTGAACGTTTATCATGCAAGCAAGATGTGAATAGATCATACCCCTTTAAACCATAATTCGCGACTTCATTGTCGTAAATCCAAATTTCAGACAAGCCAATAATTTGAGACCAAAGATTACCGGAACCTAAGTGTGCAAGCAGCTTAACTAAATTTTTTCTTAAACTACGTATATTTTGATAAACAAGATTAAAGTTCATTGCGCTGCTCATTGAAAAAAATAATACTCATATTAATATAAACAATCGTAATAAATAAATTTGTTTCGCGTCCCTTAATTAAATTGATCAGACTACCATGCAAATCATCAATGGCATTTTATACCAGCATATGCACCACATTTTGGTGGGCTTTGGGAGGCCGGAGTTAAGTCCATAAAAACACACCTACAAAAAGTCACCGGTAATAAAATTTTATCTATGGAAGAACTACAGACATTATTAGTTCAAATCGAAGCAATGCTAAACAACTGGCCGTTGTATATCAGCGATCCCGAAGTCCAAGACGTACTAACGCCACCACATTTCCTATTGGGAACACGATGGGTTGCACTACCAACACTCGAGACTAGCACCATACCATATAATCGATTGTCACATTGGCAAGCAGTCCAATAGATGTTGCAAATACTCTGGCTACGGTGGTACAAGGAATATGTGCATACCTTGCAACAAAGAAGGAAATGGAAAGGGAATGAAGCAAACTTGGCAATTGGACAAATTGTACTACTTAAAGACGACATTCCGTTACTTAACTGCTGGAGAATGGGTGTGTGTGATATTCTTTTTAAAGTGTACAGTGTGACACCTCGAACATCGATACACTTCGAACATCGATTTAAAGCTTTTCAAGTTTCAAAGTGACCACCTGATTTTACATTTTTCATTGTGTATAATGTAGTCCAAATCACGACCATATAAAATTAAGACCTAAATAACCATCGCACGTATCCAAAATGTGTAAGACCATTGTTTTCTTTTGAGGATATCCGCACCATTTTCAAGACCATTCTACCATGGTATATACAACACACGTATATTTCTCTTTTCTTTCATGTGTTCAAATAGAAAAATCTCATAATTCAATTCATTCTTCATATATGCAAATCGCAAATAAATTATTTTATTATTTTTAATTTTTATTAATTAAGAAAAATCATAAAAATCTTACAGTAGAAATATAAATTTGAGCCAAGGTTTTTTTTTCATTTTTTTTTTTCAAAAATCATTCATGCCCTGGTGATATTATGAGTTTTACTATAACGGAGGCTTGTTCACGTCTTAATGCATATGCTATTAATAGTGGGCGGAAATAAACAATATAAGAAATAAGCAATTAAGTTTAATGTCAGTCCAACGTAATCTCTCACCCACCGCCACATTTGACAAGGACAGTGTATACACGTATAGAGTACACACACACACATGATGATGATCATGATGATGATAATTATAAATTATATAATTTTATTATTTTTAATTTCGATGTAATATAAATTTTTTTGTTTTTAATTAATTTTACATTACACTGATTTTAGGTCATGAATTATAATTACATATTTTACTCGTATACTTGTATGAATGTTTGCCACTCGTATATAGTGAATTATTTTTAAAAATACATATCTATTAATTATAATTAAGAATCGTGTACGTAATGTTCTAGGATGGCTTACTCATCATTTTAGACTTGGGGTTGGAACCAAACTTCATTGGGAGCTATAGTGGATACCCCTATGGGCCTGATCCACGCTGAAAAGTATGTGACGTTTCAATATGGGCTCAGCAGTTTCACACTCGATAGCGAGGTAAGTAGATAGAAAACATACAAGCAGCTGTGGAGTTTGACGCAAATAGTTCTAACACGGGAGTATTTAAAGGAGCATGCATCAAATTAGAACAAAAATTTGAATGAAATTTATTTTAGTTGCCAGGTAGACATCATATATCGGGAATGGTTTTGAAATCAGTTTTCGAAATGAAAGTACGTAATACCACTTTGGGGCCAGATGTTCCATTATTACTTCGTTTTAAAAAAAAAAAACTTCAATTAAACAATATGAATATATATATATAGAGCAGGAATTGAACCTGAGGCCATACACCGCCTTTTGAAAGATGGTACAGCAGATTTAGGAATTTTTGTTTAATTTAGTGTGAAACCCCCAGGTGGTGGATAGTGGACTGCCTATCGATAGGTAGGTTAGCGGTGAATTAAATAAGCCGCGCCAACCGCAGCTCTGCTGGGAGGAGAGTCTCAGGTAACTGGGGAGTGGTTAACCTCTGTTCACTAAATTCTGAGTGTCTATGATACCCAGCATGGAAGAGCGAACTGATGGCGCCATAAAACTATCGTCTACTAACCACGGCGAGCTGAGCGTCACATCTTCCTGCGCTCCCGAGTCTCCAAGTAGTGAATGGGGAACCATATAAACGGACCATCCCTTGAATGGAATGAATCCCATTGGTTTGGCATATCCTTTCGTATGGCTGAATGGACGGGTGAATATTGGAGAGGGACAGAGGCACTGGGGTCCAGGTGCTTGGTGAGCCAATGGGCTGGGTTAAGGTCTAATGCGACCCGTGCTGATGATCGACTAGGCTGGGGACCCATCTAACAAAGCCCAGTCTTGAATAGAGCCCTCGAAGGATACCAGGTGACCTCTAGTTGTATTTATACTATTAAAGTTAGCCGAAAGTTTCCAGCCGAAAAATCAAAAAATCGATAATGCGGATAGTATCTTTAGTTTCTCAGCCGAAAGTAGATAAATACGTCACCGTTGATCAACATTCTTCAGCCGAAAGTTATCAGCAGAAAAATTATTTCAACAACACATCAACAGAAACCAATTTTAATGTTTTAGTATTCGAAGGTTGTTGTAAAAACCTTGTTAAAGTTAGCCGAAAGTTGCCAGCCGAAAGATAATGCAGATAGTGTCTTGACTATTTTAGCCGAAAGTTAAACTCTTTTATACTCTCGCCCTTGTCGATTTTTAAATTCCTATAAACTGAAATAATTTCCCCTTCACCTTAATGATATAACCCGATCCTAAATTCGAGTTCATGACTGATTTTTTGCTGTATTCAAGACACTATCTGCATTATCTTTCAGCTGAAACCTTTCGGCTAACTTTAACAGTATGTTGTAAAACCTAATTCTAGTTAGACTTGAGAAATACAAATGTTTAAATCAATCAACCATAATTTGAAATGCAATATTGTTAACCTTGCTTCAAATGAACATAAAGTATGGTGAGAATGACACTATGGCCATTTGACATGTAATAATGTTGGTCAACTTTGGACTGATTATCAAGACATTATGAAGGGGATACAGGGGTGTAATTTATCAAAATTTCGCTAATTCAAAATATCGAAAATGCAATGAATAATCTTGTTAAAGTTAGCCGAAAGTTTCCAGCCGAAAGATAATGCAGATAGTATCTTGACTTTTTCAGCCGAATATTAAACTCTCTTTATACTCTCGCTCCTATCGATTTTTAAATTTCTATAGACTGAAATAATAAGCGTGTTTTTTTATTGGAGCACTATCCGGAGCCAAATGGCAATTTTCTACTGAAACTGCAACTATTATTCACTGGTGTCGCTGTACTATAAAAATTAAAACTAAATTCATCAATAAAACAAACATTTATCACCTGGAATATATTAATTGACATTTATTTTGACATGACGTTATAAACAAGAATTCATTTTGCTGCGTTTTAAATTTTTATTGTAAGATTTAGTTTCTAATGGTTTCAGGGGTTTACAAAATAAAAGCCTTTTCAAATTTCCCATTGAAATGAATAGCGCTCCCGATAGCGGCTCCCAATAAATAGGTAGAGCAAAATATTTGTATATCGATTTTTAACTAAAAAGTTGAATGAAAAATCTTAGTTTAGAGTTAAATAAATTAATTATATGCAATAATAGCGCGCTAAATATAAGTTTTGACATAGAAAATTGGCTGCTCCGGATACAGCTATCGGGCGCTAATAAAAAACACAACAAATATCACCTTCATGACTCATTTTTGCAGTTTTCAACACACTATCTGCATTATTTTTCGGTTGAAACTTTCGGCTAACTTTAACAGTATCAATGAATGGCCTGTCGTTCTAGATTAGCATGCCTTGTCATTGATGCCACTATGGTCACTAGATAGGCCATCATGTTGGTCAACTTCGGCCTAACTGTAGAGAAATATTGAATTAGTGAAATTACACCCCCGTTTACGAAACGAAATTAACCTGTTAATGAAACCGGTTAACGAAATTATGATGGGGATACGGGGGTGCAATTTGACAAAATTGCCATAGTTCAATTTCTAAAAAATTCATTGAATAGCCCGCCGCTCTTGTTTAACCTTAATTCGCATTGATGCCACTACGGCCATTTGTTAGGTCCTAATGCATAGTAACAACAGTCCAGTTTTGAAGAAATTCTGATGGGGATACGGGGGTACTGTTAAAGTTAGCCGAAAGTTTCCAGCCGAAAGATAATGCAGATAGTGTCTTGAATACAGCAAAAATCAGTCATGAACTCAAATTTAGGGTCGGGTTATATCACTTGGGTGAAGGGGAAATTATTTCAGCTTATAGGAATTTAAAAATCGACAGGAGCGAGAGTATAAAAGAGTTTAACTTTCGGCTAAAATAGTCAAGACACTATCTGCATTATCTTTCGGCTGGCAACTTTCGGCTAACTTTAACAAAGTGTTGTATTTAGTCTTTAGCGTATATGGATCTCTGTGCAGGTGGAACTGTATTACTCCGACAATCGTGGAGAAAACATGAATGATCTACAAAAAATAAAAATAAAGGGGCCAGTACCCTCCAAAAACCGGAAAGTTTAAAGGAAGGTAACTAAAACCATAAAGGTGGGGCTTCCTCATCAGTGGCAAGCGGGTAAGCGACACTATGGTATGTCAGGCCAGGAGAGGGATTGATCCCTCCGTTGAAGCGACGGTACAGGGAGAGACGGTCGGCGTTTACAATTTTAGAGAAATTGGCTGCAACCCCTGGAGGGGCAGCTTACAGTAGAACAGAAGGAATCTGTGGCATGGGCTAATTAAATTGTCGACTGCGATTTCTCGGAAAGGGTCCCAGGATGAGCTCGAAGCGGGCGACAGCAAGCGAGCCAAGGTGCTAATAGACATGATTACGGGTGTTCCTAACGATCATTTGTGACGGTTGTGCGGTCGCAACAGAGTGTACGAAGCGCGCATGTAGTCCGTTATCCGAGATAGCACGACCGTTGAATCCCCTGGACATCCACTCATTTCCCATCCCGATGACTCACGAGGCTGGATGTGCTGGGTGAATTGCGCGGCGATCTCATCTTACATCAAGGGGATGTTTTGTTGGGGGTTAGACATCAAAGACCTGGGTTGTCTTGTGTCACATCACGAACCATCAGATTATTACCGCACGGTTTAAAAGTTTCCTTCTTTTTGATTTAAGCAGAACTCCTCTAATAGTAGACATCGAATGATCGACCGATAATACATGCCGCAATTATTGGATCGCGATGGCATACCAAGGTTCCGGTGAAGCGGAGAAAATGTTTTGGTTGTCAAAACTTAAAAGAAAATACGAAAGGATCAACGAACCAATGGGTTTCAATGAGGTACCAGAGGCAAACGGATAGATGTTGTCAAGGTGATTTGAAGGGAAAAAAATTGAAAGGAATAGTAGACCGAGGCGATACTGTAACTCATAAATAATGTGAAATTTGGCAGCTGCAATTATTATACCAATCGTGTAAGTATAATACCCAAGGAGAGATGGCGTTGGGGCAGGCCTTTTCGAAATAACTAAAAAAGGTGTAATGGAAGAGCGAAAAAAAGAAAAAAAGGAAGAGCGAAGTGAGGTTGCTGGTTCCGGAATTTTGTTTGACATTCTTTTTTGGGAAGAGCGCGAGGAGACACGCGACGACGTGGAGTTAAAAGAAAAACACGAGAGAAAAAGAGGAGATTGTAAGGGATCGATAAAAAACGAGATTATTCGATCCCGGGTAAAATAGTGCATGTTAAAAATGAACAAATAAAATGTATAATTCTATTTTGTAAAAAGATAAAGAAACTAATTAGTAAGTAACAGAAAACAAAAAAAAAACCAATTGCGCATACTGTAGAAGGAGGGGAAAAAGAGCTCCAGAGAAACACATGAAGTCAGGAACATTCCCCAAAACCAGCAATGGAAGAGGCGGTAAGTACATCCAGCCAGGTGAGTCAAGTACCTTGTTAAAGTTAGCTGAAATTTGCCAGCCGAAAGATAATGCAGATAGTGTCTTGACTGATTCAACAGAAAGTTAAACTCTCTTTATACTCTCGCTCCTATCTATTTTTAAATTCCTATAAACTGAAATAATTTCTCCTTCATTCGAAGGATAAAATCCGATCCTAAATTCATCCTAAATTCTAGTGTATGACTGATTTTTTCTGTATTCAAGACACTATCTGCATTATCTTTCGGCTGGAAAATTTCGGCTAACTTTAACAGTATGAGTCAAGTTGGGTTCGCCCAAGTTATTTCACAGTTTTTTCCCACCCCACTCTCCTATCCGACACGCGGTCACACCGCTTTGGTATCGGTACGCCAAAAGATTAGAGGAGGACCCACCTTAGTTGCTCTGCTTTCGAAGCACATACTCGGCTGGACGTGCTAGGTAGACTGGCACCCGAGCGAAGCATAAATCGTGGTCTACCCGCGCAACCATCGCGTAGGGCACGTTACACATTAAGTGAAGCTATTCAGTGACAGAAGTCAGGAAGATGGGAGGGTTGTGTATAATGCACTAAGCTCCATATTCTAGATGCAGTGGCCAAGTATGCGAGGTGTGGAAGGGCGCGAGGCTTGAGGCAGTCTGCAGACGACAAATCCCGAGCAGGATGAGGGCAAGCGTGTCGTTACTAACCGAGCAGAATAAGCCAGAGGAGATCCTTGAGATCATTTAGGCTAGAAATCCCGATCTTTCAAAGGAAGATTGGAGGATTGTAAAGCAGGAGGAGGCTAAGAGGGGCTTTAGATTGGCAATCATGCTGACCAATAAAGAATCCCGGGCTTCCTTTGCAAAAAGGAATGATGAACTTCGGGTTTGGGCGATCACTCTTAAAGTATGTATATAAGAAAGACGAGGACGATACGCGCGCGGAAGACCAGCTTGGCGGTGACGGCGAACGGACCCAGCGGGAGACGGTCAAGAGGGAGAGGGACGACTAGGGGAGTGATGTTTCAGACGTGGAGAGTATGGTGAAGAGAGGTAGCCTCCTCTCTGTTAAGTCCGATGGGGATATCCTGTAGAGCTAGATGGCACTATCCCGATGCAGAGATTGCAGGAAGAGGTGAGTAGGTAGACTACAATGATTAATATTGTACAAATAAACCTGCATCACACGAAGGCAGCTCTCGTTCTCAGACTGACTAAGTCAAATGAAGACTAGGTGTTAATCCAAGAACCTTGGATTAGCAATAACAGGATCTATGGCCTCAAAATGAAAGGGTATAAATTATTATACTTAAGAAACTCTGAGAAGATCAGATCGTGTATTTTAGCGAGAAATAATTTAAATATTTTTCTTCCTCCTCATCGTAGAAGGGTTTCAAGCATTATAAATCGGCGGGCCCGGATCGGATTATACCAGCAGAGATCTAAAGGAAGTCGGTAGTCATCCTCCCCCTGGCTGGAGGGTATCTTCAGCGGATGTCTGAAGCTGGCCTCTATTCCTAGGAAATGGACGGAGGTCAGAGTGGTCTATATACCGAAATCACTGATTTATAAGGATCGTATGTTGATAGTATGGTCTTGGTATTTATATTACAAATCTGGGGGCCTATTATGAAATTGGTCGGAAAACACGACACCGTCGGAAAATACGTTGTCATAAAATCCGATCCGCGGCGAATATTCGTATTATGAAACATGTATTTTTACAGTCAAACTCGAAATTTTCAGTATATACTTGTTACATTTAAATTTGATTAAAATAATTTTATAGAGATATGTACTTACATTTAAAAACTTATTAAATTTTTAAATAATTAAATAACATATAAGAAATATGAACTACAATCTATTTTCCGTGCGTATACTACAATATCCGTCACCTAACTAGCTGTCGGATTTGACAATTGAATTTTGTCGTAAAATCCGCTAACTCGGATTTTTATTTCATAATAGTATAAAATCCGCGCGGATCGGATTTTTTAGTTTCATAATATGAATATCCGACGCGAGACGGATTTTACGACGTCGGAAAAATTTCATAATAGGGGCCCTGTTATTGCATTTCCTTACTACCTGCGTGCTGCCGGATGAAACTGACATAATTTTATTCAACATATTTCGATATAATCTTCCCGTTTATCAAGATATCCGACTAACAAATTACCCAAAAACCAGGTTGTTCGTAGTTTGACACGCACTGTGCTAAACAAAATTTCTCAATTTAAACCGATATTGCCTTACGAATGTAATTGTTGGCAGCCCGGTTTTAAATAATACAAACTTGCTGTAAAACAGTTTCATTATGTCTAAGTAAGATACAAACGTGTATATATTTTCGCAACAACTGTATTAAGTACATAATATGAGTATAATACATTGATGCAATAAATAACATCAAAACACATAACCTTATTCTGTCTCACACACAAAAAAAAAAGAAAATTTAAATATTTTATTTAAGAAATTAAAATGAAAATACAAACAGCTGGACATTGAATAATATATGTATGGTAAGTATATTAAAAAACAGCAACAACAATATTAAGCACTCAACTTACGGCCAAAAACCCAAAAATTATGTATTACAATCCTAATTAATATATTTCGGCTTCGGTGAATAATAAAACAGCTCTCTCGACGTCGTCTATTTGTAGTTGTGTTGGTAATATATGCACCCCCCTCAAAAATTTGGAATAATACGTAAATTTATTAAATTCATAATACATTTTATTATTATTGTAATTAACTTTAAGAATTTTGACTAAAGTGTTTTTTACTAATATATATTGGGCTATCAATCATTTCAACATTTAACTTTTATGTGCTTAATATACATACCAACACATAAATTTTCACCTGTTGGTACGGTAATAGTTTTCGGTAGTTTCAAAATGTTACTTCTTACTATTTTTTCCGGTAAAGCGAATTCTTCTTTCTCGAGATAATTAAACTCTTCCAATTTTGAGAATCATCTTTTCTGGACAGTTTGGTGAAAACCAGATATGCATTTATACATAGAAAATCTCGATTAATAATCTCTCGATGGAACTAATTTGATTAAGCAACATACCAAATTGCCAGTTTCGTTCTTGAAAAGTGGAGCTAACTAGATAAACCTTCAGAGGTCAATAAAATAACATTGAATAAATTAAATTGTATCTCGTGAAATATCTAGTGCTTCTTACCACATTTCAAAGGTAAACAAAACACTTGAAACAGAGTTAAGTACGACCGATTTATTTTAATGCAAATCTAACTTCAACAAAATCCGTCCACTTTCATATTCCGCAAAAAATTCCATACAAAAAGCCAGAACGATTCGTGGACCGCTAAATAAGTTTAGCAGGCCTCACGTGGCTCACAGGCCACCAGTTTAATAGCACTGAAATAAAAACTAGAGCGCTACTATAGATAATTAATAAAGTTCCTTAAAATTACTAATATACTTCAATGCAAGCTACATAGACACAAGAATAGTGTAAAATGAGAAATTAGCTTAAAATATGTATTACTTGTAGTAAACTTTTAGGCGTGACGAAAAATAACTTAATAACTAGAAAATTTCATATTTTAATTTTTTTTAATAACTGTTTCAAAATAGATGGCCCCTCCCCATTTTTATCAAAACATTAAACCAGAAGAAAGAATTTGGAAAGATTTGATCGCACTCGGCAGGTTCCCGTTGCCGAAGAGAACGAATATAGATAAAGTAATCCATTCATGGACCAAAATGAGCACCGTTCTGAAGCAGGGCAGAATTATTCGAGAATTATCTTTTCTGAACAATTGAAACAAAGACAAGTGCGACCAATGTGGCTGATAATTTGTTTATTCTCATTTTTTTTTTAAATATTCAAGGACTTATAAGAATAATTAACATTTCAAAATTTATTTTTAGACCAGACATCATCGAGAGGATCAGCGCTGTACCACTTCCTACAACTTGCGGGCCATACTTTTTTCAAAAAAAAAACACGTGGCTTCATTTATAATAATTAAGCTATGATAAAAATATCGTCACAATAAACGAAACAAAATGATAGCTTACTTCTGAAATCTCATCTGGCAATAATTTCTTATACAACCACATAAGAATTTGTTATGGCCACTCGAATGATACTTTCAAAAAAAAAAGTCCAGAAGATAATCTTTTGAACTTGGAAATAGTTCTATTCCAGATGCTCCACCAGATACATAAAACAGATCAGCGTGAAGTTTGCACAACTCCATTTGAAATTCGGGACCAAAAATTTGTTATTAAAATCATTAATCAGATATCCAATCTAGGTGAAAATTGTTTAAGATCCGCCTCAATTACATTTTTTCACATCTTAGTAAATCTCCTTGCACAGCTTAAAAACTTAAAAGGATTCAAACTATTTTAATGCAAATCAAATTTCAAAAAAATCACACCATTTTGACATTCTGCCACACGCTTATATCCAATTCCAGTTAAGATCTGTTTAAATCTTCAAGACAATAAATTTTAGTGATGCCACTAAAGCGTCGCAAAATTCTGTGGAATTGGTAAAACAATTCATTCGATAGTTCCGCCTCTTTAGGTTCCCCATGAATGCCATTTCCGTGCCTTACGTGCACTTCCTCATACATTGTACGAGACAGTACCACTTTGTTGAGAAAACCTCGCAGGAAATTTATTATATTTTCTCGTTCCTGATGGCTTACTTTTCGATCAGCTCGTTCAATTAAAACACACCGAGTTCCACTTTTAATTTACAATATAAAGTTTATTGTTACAATATTTGGTCTAGTTGGGTCGACAGCAAGATTAGAAGAGAACTTCTTCTTTTTTAACAAATTTTTGGTTACTAAAATTTTACTATTAACGATATAGCGACCTCTAACCTTGAACATTTGAATTAAATAATTTACTATAATATTTAGTACGAAATTTGTTCATGGTTAGTATCACTAATCTATTACAATAATTTTTCTTATTTTTAGACTTGTCAAATTTATACAAACAAAATTCTTGCTGTCATAATTTAGCTTTATAATACAAGTTTAATAGTTTAATGTATGTAAATAGATGTTTCCTTTAGGTATCAATAGTTTGCAGTGCATACACGTATTAGCTGTGATTATCAGATAAGTATAGAACTTTAAGGTATTTAATTTCGATGATTCTTTGTGTTTCTTCTATTTTCAGGTTGGGCTTCATCGTGAATGATCTGCTATTGATGATTGTTTTTGTATACCAAGTGACGTTTTTGTGGAATCCAAACATACATAGATGGACAATCGAGCCTCTAGTTACAATCCTTGCATATGCAGCCACAGTCCTTCTATGTTCCAGTTTTCCTATCAAATGAAAAGACCCTGAAAGGATCTAACAGAAGCTTAGGTTATGTTGGCAGAGAGAACAGATAAAGATAATGAAATTCTTCCAGGCCTTAAGTGCTGCCCAAAAGTTCTAAAGTAGCCTGGTCAATTGAAGGCTATCTACTAAAAATGCGTCCCATTCTGCCTAATCGTGATGGGTTGTTGAATCTGAACCATATTAAGACCGATAAAAAATCGCTTTACCTCTACAAAATGCAGCAGAATAACACGATAAGGTCTGGAGTAATCCAAAACTCCAAATTCAGAAACCTAGGAAGATGATCAAGTGATCCAAAAAATATTCTTAAAATTTTTTGAAATGACAATCAAGACCTACCAACTTTCAACTGAGGAATTACCACCCTGAATAAGAGAAGAGTTCAGAGCAGATGGGCTCTTGCCTTTAAAACGAGGAATCTGTCTGTACGAGCGAGAAGCAAGGGAGCGATTAGTTAAAGTGCGAAGATCATAAATTTGGACACCAACACCAGGGAAAGACATAACGGGCTCAACTTTCAACTCAGTGATGTTGTGGTCCAATCGTCACTCTATATATATGTCAATCGGAAAGCTAGAAATCGAAACGAGAAGGAAGTTGAAAACTGTAGGTGAAGTCATAGATGTTCGGATCTATTAGACAATCCTATATACCATTTTAAGGAAGCATTAAACTCCTCTAACACTAACCTTTCACGCCACTGTTGGAAAGATATCTCAACTAACGTTTCAGTCAATTGAGGCTAAACTCCTTGAACTTATATTTACTACTAATCTATAGAAAAGCAATATTAGTTGTAAGCCCATAATTAAAAATAAATACAGGCAACGATGAAATGTGATATAGGAATCGACCGACTGGGATGTATTGAGAACTATTCTACCCTATAGATAGTTCTCGAAAGATAACACTAGAACACATTTTGTTCACTTTCTGACCCTCGAAAGCCGTAGATCTTCGTTTGAGCTTCAACAAAATCGAGCCCAACCGAATGATTGAAATATACTCCAATAAAAAATAATGTTTATTGAACCCTTTAGAGTTTTTTGTGGGTTTATTGAGTTTCTCGTTCGCTGACGTACATTCGGTCAAAACGATTAGTAACTCTACATTGAATATTTCTATTCAAGACATTTTCGTCGTTAACCAATTGCAGGGCACGCTGAATTTTATGATTTTCAATATAGATTTGTACGAATGGATTCAAAAATTAGTTGATATCAGCCGATGCTTGAAACCTAATCGTAATGAACGTAGCGTAAAACCGATTACAGATTCGGAATCAGCGTCGAATTTGCAAGCAGATTACATTAATATAAAATCGCATTTTGGTATTTTAAAAAAAATTGCATTACATCCATCGCACAATGGGAAACCTTTAAGTCGATATATATATTATCGCCAAAAATGCTTAATAATGAACGTAGCGTAAAACCGATTACTGATTCGGAATCAGCGTCGAATTTGCAAGCGGATTACATTAATATAAAATCGCATTTTGGTATTTTAAAAAAAAATGCAATACATCCATCGCACAATGGGAAACCTTTAAATCGATATATATATAATATCGCCAAAAATGCTTAATAATGAACGTAGCGTAAAACCGATTACAGATTCGGAATCAGCGTCGAATTTGCAAGCGGATTACATTAATATAAAATCGCATTTTGGTATTTTAAAAAAAATTGCATTACATCCATCGCACAATGGGAAACCTTTAAGTCGATATATATATTATCGCCAAAAATGCTTAATAATGAACGTAGCGTAAAACCGATTACAGATTCGGAATCAGCGTCGAATTTGCAAGCAGATTACATTAATATAAAATCGCATTTTGGTATTTTAAAAAAAATTGCATTACATCCATCGCACAATGGGAAACCTTTAAGTCGATATATATATTATCGCCAAAAATGCTTAATAATGAACGTAGCGTAAAACCGATTACAGATTCGGAATCAGCGTCAAATTTGCAAGCGGATTACATTAATATAAAATCGCATTTTGGTATTTTAAAAAAAATTGCATTACATCCATCGCACAATGGGAAACCTTTAAGTCGATATATATATTATCGCCAAAAATGCTTAATAATGAACGTAGCGTAAAACCGATTACAGATTCGGAATCAGCGTCGAATTTGCAAGCGGATTACATTAATATAAAATCGCATTTTGGTATTTTAAAAAAAAAAGCAATACATCCATCGCACAATGGGAAACCTTTAAATCGATATATATAATATCGCCAAAAATGCTTAATAATGAACGTAGCGTAAAACCGATTACAGATTCGGAATCAGCGTCGAATTTGCAAGCGGATTACATTAATATAAAATCGCATTTTGGTATTTTAAAAAAAAATGCAATACATCCATCGCACAATGGGAAACCTTTAAATCGATATATATATAATATCGCCAAAAATGCTTAATAATGAACGTAGCGTAAAACCGATTACAGATTCGGAATCAGCGTCGAATTTGCAAGCGGATTACATTAATATAAAATCGCATTTTGGTATTTTAAAAAAAATTGCATTACATCCATCGCACAATGGGAAACCTTTAAGTCGATATATATATTATCGCCAAAAATGCTTAATAATGAACGTAGCGTAAAACCGATTACAGATTCGGAATCAGCGTCGAATTTGCAAGCAGATTACATTAATATAAAATCGCATTTTGGTATTTTAAAAAAAATTGCATTACATCCATCGCACAATGGGAAACCTTTAAGTCGATATATATATTATCGCCAAAAATGCTTAATAATGAACGTAGCGTAAAACCGATTACTGATTCGGAATCAGCGTCGAATTTGCAAGCGGATTACATTAATATAAAATCGCATTTTGGTATTTTAAAAAAAAATGCAATACATCCATCGCACAATGGGAAACCTTTAAATCGATATATATATAATATCGCCAAAAATGCTTAATAATGAATGTAGCGTAAAACCGATTACAGATTCGGAATCAGCGTCGAATTTGCAAGCGGATTACATTAATATAAAATCGCATTTTGGTATTTTAAAAAAAATTGCATTACATCCATCGCACAATGGGAAACCTTTAAGTCGATATATATATTATCGCCAAAAATGCTTAATAATGAACGTAGCGTAAAACCGATTACAGATTCGGAATCAGCGTCGAATTTGCAAGCAGATTACATTAATATAAAATCGCATTTTGGTATTTTAAAAAAAATTGCATTACATCCATCGCACAATGGGAAACCTTTAAGTCGATATATATATTATCGCCAAAAATGCTTAATAATGAACGTAGCGTAAAACCGATTACAGATTCGGAATCAGCGTCGAATTTGCAAGCGGATTACATTAATATAAAATCGCATTTTGGTATTTTAAAAAAAATTGCATTACATCCATCGCACAATGGGAAACCTTTAAGTCGATATATATATTATCGCCAAAAATGCTTAATAATGAACGTAGCGTAAAACCGATTACAGATTCGGAATCAGCGTCGAATTTGCAAGCGGATTACATTAATATAAAATCGCATTTTGGTATTTTAAAAAAAAAAGCAATACATCCATCGCACAATGGGAAACCTTTAAATCGATATATATAATATCGCCAAAAATGCTTAATAATGAACGTAGCGTAAAACCGATTACAGATTCGGAATCAGCGTCGAATTTGCAAGCGGATTACATTAATATAAAATCGCATTTTGGTATTTTAAAAAAAATTGCATTACATCCATCGCACAATGGGAAACCTTTAAGTCGATATATATATTATCGCCAAAAATGCTTAATAACGAACGTAGCGTAAAACCGATTACAGATTCGGAATCAGCGTCGAATTTGCAAGCGGATTACATTAATATAAAATCGCATTTTGGTATTTTAAAAAAAATTGCATTACATCCATCGCACAATGGGAAACCTTTAAGTCGATATGTATATTATCGCCAAAAATGCTTAATAATGAACGTAGCGTAGAACCGATTACAGATTCGGAATCAGCGTCGAATTTGCAAGCGGATTACATTAATATAAAATCGCATTTTGGTATTTTAAAAAAAAATGCAATACATCCATCGCACAATGGGAAACCTTTAAATCGATATATATATAATATCGCCAAAAATGCTTAATAATGAACGTAGCGTAAAACCGATTACAGATTCGGAATCAGCGTCGAATTTGCAAGCGGATTACATTAATATAAAATCGCATTTTGGTATTTTAAAAAAAATTGCATTACATCCATCGCACAATGGGAAACCTTTAAGTCGATATATATATTATCGCCAAAAATGCTTAATAATGAACGTAGCGTAAAACCGATTACTGATTCGGAATCAGCGTCGAATTTGCAAGCGGATTACATTAATATAAAATCGCATTTTGGTATTTTAAAAAAAAATGCAATACATCCATCGCACAATGGGAAACCTTTAAATCGATATATATATAATATCGCCAAAAATGCTTAATAATGAACGTAGCGTAAAACCGATTACAGATTCGGAATCAGCGTCGAATTTGCAAGCGGATTACATTAATATAAAATCGCATTTTGGTATTTTAAAAAAAATTGCATTACATCCATCGCACAATGGGAAACCTTTAAGTCGATATATATATTATCGCCAAAAATGCTTAATAATGAACGTAGCGTAAAACCGATTACAGATTCGGAATCAGCGTCGAATTTGCAAGCAGATTACATTAATATAAAATCGCATTTTGGTATTTTAAAAAAAATTGCATTACATCCATCGCACAATGGGAAACCTTTAAGTCGATATATATATTATCGCCAAAAATGCTTAATAATGAACGTAGCGTAAAACCGATTACAGATTCGGAATCAGCGTCGAATTTGCAAGCGGATTACATTAATATAAAATCGCATTTTGGTATTTTAAAAAAAATTGCATTACATCCATCGCACAATGGGAAACCTTTAAGTCGATATATATATTATCGCCAAAAATGCTTAATAATGAACGTAGCGTAAAACCGATTACAGATTCGGAATCAGCGTCGAATTTGCAAGCGGATTACATTAATATAAAATCGCATTTTGGTATTTTAAAAAAAAAAGCAATACATCCATCGCACAATGGGAAACCTTTAAATCGATATATATAATATCGCCAAAAATGCTTAATAATGAACGTAGCGTAAAACCGATTACAGATTCGGAATCAGCGTCGAATTTGCAAGCGGATTACATTAATATAAAATCGCATTTTGGTATTTTAAAAAAAAATGCAATACATCCATCGCACAATGGGAAACCTTTAAATCGATATATATATAATATCGCCAAAAATGCTTAATAATGAACGTAGCGTAAAACCGATTACAGATTCGGAATCAGCGTCGAATTTGCAAGCGGATTACATTAATATAAAATCGCATTTTGGTATTTTAAAAAAAATTGCATTACATCCATCGCACAATGGGAAACCTTTAAGTCGATATATATATTATCGCCAAAAATGCTTAATAATGAACGTAGCGTAAAACCGATTACAGATTCGGAATCAGCGTCGAATTTGCAAGCAGATTACATTAATATAAAATCGCATTTTGGTATTTTAAAAAAAATTGCATTACATCCATCGCACAATGGGAAACCTTTAAGTCGATATATATATTATCGCCAAAAATGCTTAATAATGAACGTAGCGTAAAACCGATTACTGATTCGGAATCAGCGTCGAATTTGCAAGCGGATTACATTAATATAAAATCGCATTTTGGTATTTTAAAAAAAAATGCAATACATCCATCGCACAATGGGAAACCTTTAAATCGATATATATATAATATCGCCAAAAATGCTTAATAATGAACGTAGCGTAAAACCGATTACAGATTCGGAATCAGCGTCGAATTTGCAAGCGGATTACATTAATATAAAATCGCATTTTGGTATTTTAAAAAAAATTGCATTACATCCATCGCACAATGGGAAACCTTTAAGTCGATATATATATTATCGCCAAAAATGCTTAATAATGAACGTAGCGTAAAACCGATTACAGATTCGGAATCAGCGTCGAATTTGCAAGCAGATTACATTAATATAAAATCGCATTTTGGTATTTTAAAAAAAATTGCATTACATCCATCGCACAATGGGAAACCTTTAAGTCGATATATATATTATCGCCAAAAATGCTTAATAATGAACGTAGCGTAAAACCGATTACAGATTCGGAATCAGCGTCGAATTTGCAAGCGGATTACATTAATATAAAATCGCATTTTGGTATTTTACTATCTAAACTAAAAATGTCGCCCCCCCCCCCTTCTCACCCCGCAACGCAGTAATTTGTTGAAAAATCTTAACACGGAAATTATTAAAATATTATTTAAGCAAATGTGTAGCACCTCTAAACCAATTATCCAAAACGCAAGAGTTACTGCAATTAAATACCTACTGATTCTATACTCTCTCTCTGTCTCTCTCTCTCTTTCTCTCTCTGACACTATATGCCATCAAGGAATTTAGCCGCCTCAAATGAGGTTTCATAATCATATTTTCATTTCAGATAATGATCCTAAACCAGCCGTGAAATTTTTTCCTTGTCACCACCGGGAATCGAACCCGGGACCTCTGGTCGCTGGAGCAAGCATGCTACCCACTTTGCCACCGGCGCTTCTATACTCCAGCTCACTAATTCTGAAACAATAACTCTTGAGTAGAGAAAGGCTAAAAATATAGCTCCCTTTACAGAAGCGTTTTCAACAAGAACTAACAATAATAAACATATTAGAAAAAAATAACAACAACAATAATAGCAAAAATAATAAATATAACAAAATCTATAATAACAACAATAGTAGTAATAACAATAGTAATAAAATGAGGATACAACAAAAAAGGACACCAAATAATCGAAACACAGGAACCAGGACCAAGTAATACCAGAATCGAGATACGAGCAACAGCAGCAAGGAACATAAAAGTCGTGAAGCTTAGGCGATACTGTTTTCTCAATGCAAATGAGTTAGACATTTGTGAAATTGAGGATGCTGGTATGAGTGGGGATGAATTGTAGAGGGAAGGAGGGGAAAAGCATTATCCATTTGCCTTTTAAATATTTTTTCCGTCCCTAAGATCCAATGAATCCAATGAAAAATGATGTGAACGTGATGCTTTTGTGTGAAACTTGGTAGCGTGAGGGTAAGACGTTTCGGGTAAACGGGTATAATTTTCTGTCCAGACCGAGGGGCGATGGTTGCGACACACCGACATTTGAGTGCATCGAGGCCATCGCTGCCAAAACTCGAAATCTGGACAGAAATTTGTGAGTGTATATGCAACTCCAATTGTATAAGTGAGTGATAGAAAAAAAACTGAGAGATTTTCAAACTTTGCTTGACTGGGTAGAAGGAAAAAGTAACCTGATTGTCGGGGGTGATTTGAATGCACATGAGAGAGTCTGGGGTGTGAAACAAATGATGCTTGTGGAAACTTGTTGACTCGACTCATTTTGGATTCCGATCTCGTGATCCTGAACGATGGTGAGTCAATAAGGATACCGTCTGTGGGGTCGACAGCCAATGCATTAGACTTAACATTAATGTCTAGTGGGCTGGCGGCCCAAGTCAGTTGGAATGTAACAGATGAGAATTTGGGTATCGATCATTATTTGATCAGGACGTGCTTAGGTGGTGTAAATGTTGACATAGGCCGTAAGGTCATTTTGAATGGTAAGAAATGGGTAGAACGTATGAATGAGAATCTCATAACAAATGAAGCAAATGAGGTTAACCAACTTGAGGATGAAATAGAGAGAGTAAATGAAATGTGCTGTATACATGTAACAGGGAATGAATGTAAGATGAACGATTGGTGGAATAATGAAATCCAGTATTGGTATGAAAGGAAACGGATAGTAGAGTTCAATAGGTGTATATGTCATAAATGTAGAATAAATTATGGAAGGATGAATGCAAGATTGAAAAAGGCTATCCGTAGAGCGAAAAGGAAAAGTTGGCGAGATTATGTATCCAAAATGACACATAGAACCACAACAAAGGATGTATGGGATAATTTTAATATAGAGTGAGAGGCTATAGAGCGAAAGGCAGAAATGCAGTGTTAGATGACAGAGAGAAGGGAGGAGTCTTTTTACAAATGATGATGGATGTTAGAAATAATTTGGGTGATAAGAAAGAATTTTTGTTACATGATAATGAAAGTGAACTGATGAATGGCATGTGTAAGAAGTTTAATAGGATGAGTTCCGTGGGGTCCTGGAAACCTCCAAATCTACTACCCCCGGAACTAACCGAGTGAGTTATAAAATGATTGGTAGATTGGAGTTCGAAGCCAAAGTGGCTTTGCTTCGAATTCGTAATCAAGTATGGATGAGTATTCAAATACCGGAAAAAATGGAAGGAAAGCAGGGTGGAACCCATTCCAAAAAGAGATCGGGCCCAAAATATAGCAACAAATGTTGTCAAAATTGTTAATGGTATGATGAAAGATCGTTTGGATAAATTGGTGAATGGGGTAATTTGTTGTCGGAAACCACATTAGGGTTCCGTCGTAACCACTCAGCAAATGAATGTGTAGAAAAGTTTGTATGGGAAGTAAGAAAGGAAAAGAAGTATATTGTGGCAGTATTTTTGGATATAGAAAGGGCATATGATTACGTGGTTCCAGAGAAACTTTATCAGATCCTTATGGACTTGGGGTTTCGTTGGAAAATTTGCAAATGGATATATGTGTCCATGAATGAACATATACATCCATTTGCATGAGGTTGGAAGTAGCGGTGACTATGGGCCTCCCCCAAGGCAGTAAAATCTCACCGACTTTCTTCAATCTATACACGAGCTCGGTGCATAGGTTTAACTCCTCGGACAAAGTCATTTTGCAATTTGCAGATAACTTTGTCCTGATAGGCAAGGGGAGGACCATCGAGAAGACATCGAGTCGGGCTCAGGAATGTGTGAATCAGGTAACAGAATGTTTGACAGAATTGAATTTGGATGTAAATTCGAGAAAATGTTGTAGTATAACTTTTCAAACAAATCGTGTGGTAGATGTGCAAGTGTATAATGAGATAATAGAGTGTGTAAATTTGATTAGGTATTTGGGAATCTGAATTGATAAGCGATTGAATTTTAGAGTACATATGGATAAATTAGCCGATAATTGCAAGAGCAGATTGAATGTGATTAAAAGGGTGAGCAAACCGAAATGGGGAGCTCATCCTTTTGTGACTGATATGTTACAAAAGGCGCTAGTGTCATCGAAAATTGCGTATGAAATGATTTTTTATGGTGATGGGTCTAAAGTCGGGTTTAAAAAGTTGATGACTGCGGAGAATGCTTGTGACAGAGTGGTGTTGGGGCGATTAATTCAACCCCAATACACACACTCTATGGTCTGAAATGGGTGACTCACTTCTTAATTATAAGAGGGAGTGGATCACCGTGCGAGAGACAGGAGAGATTTTTGAATGAAATGAAAGAGAGATTGCAAAGGAGGACGGAGCACCAAATAACACAACCATCATGGGTGATCTTGGAGAATATGAATGTATTTTTCAAGATTGGGCCCGTAAGCCCAAAAGTCCTTCCGAACAATCTAATTGTGCGTTTGAATTTTGGTGATACAACAAAAGCGATGATGAATGAGTTAGCGGTTAAAAGTGAGTTTTGCAAAATGCGAATGAATTATTTTGCACATTTGGAAGTGTATACAGATGTTAGTGTGAATAATGACCGAGTAGGTGTAGAAACCTATATTCCTTCAATGAGGAAAGAGAAAATGGTAAGAGTTAATGATGGTATATGTATAATGAATGCTGAGTTGATAGTAATTATGGAAGGGATCAAGTTGGCAATGGCAAAAGAGAGGAAGAGAGTAGTGCTATTCTCCGACTCTCGGAGTGGGTTAGAATTAATTAGTAAGGGTGGGGAAACTCATGGAAATATGTATGTGGAAAAGTTGAATAAATACCTTCAATCTTGTGGGAGTGAGGTTATTCTTCAATGGATAGCTTCACACCTACAAAATGAAGGTAATGAAAGAGCCGATATGCTTGCGAAACGGGTTTGCTTGGTTGAAGGCATAAATGAATCTGAATTCATGGACGCAAGAGAAGTACTTCCCATGTTTTAGGTGAATCTGTGGAGAAAATGGGAGAGCGAGTTTATTGAAAAATGTCAGGTGAAAGGCACGAAATACTTTGAGCTGGTTAGTTCTCCATTGAGGCGACCTGTTTTTAAGGAGATGATTCTGAAATGTTCTTCATTCAATCATTCATTCGATGGCCTCTTGATCGCAAGGAATCTGACTGAATTTTTACAAATGGGGATACACGTTTATAAGAATGTGCATGATTTTATAAGAATGAATCAGATAGAAGTATGAAAGGGGATCGATGAGTGAAAGATGAATAAAAGATCAAATAAAAAATAAAAATGTAAAATTTGACTGAAAATTGTAAAAATTGTAGATGTTGAACCCGGGCCAAATGGCACTATATTTTGGGGCTAGTGCAAAATAAATAAATAAAAGAAATAAAGGGTTTCTTAAACGATTTATTTTCGAAATCCGGGCGCATTAAAATAACTTTCTGGTATTCGATGACCAATTTTCATCTATTTTTGATCAAAACTCTCGAACCGAGAAGTTTTAGTTAATCGAAACCAACCCTCACAGTGGATTTTCCCTAAATCGGGTTTCACTGCAAACGCTTTCAGGCATTGAAAACATCCCTCACCAATATTTAACAAAATCGTTTGAGACGAAATTTTTTTTATAATTTTTTTAATCATGAAGCATTTGTTGGTGCCACAAAAAGACCTAGTTCATAAATGGACCCAGATCCCACCGGAGAACTTTCCAAATGAATTTTCCCGAAATTCGAACTCATTGCAATCGATTCATGTCACTTTAAAACATCTAGCAGTTTTCATCAAAGTCATTCAACCCGTTTCCAAAGCCTGTGAAAATTGTGATCGTAATCACAACAATTTACATCAATAACCAATATATCTAAGAACCCCTCAAAAATGCAGGAGCCCTTTAAAAAATCCAGGAAATAAAAATCGGATTTGAACTGGGGTTGCTACAACGAAGTCACAAACGTATCAATATGATTTAAGAAGCCCCAGAGGTCCCCCTGTGGACTAAACAAGTAATGTAAGAGACTGGGGACGAAATATTGGCTTTCAAATTGTAGGTTGTTTTACTCGTTAAGCATGTTTGTTGCATGTTCTTCACTAAAAGTTCAAGCAATTCATGGGATAGAGCTCTATTGATTTGGTGTGTGTTTACGGTTTTCAGAGATATGTAGGGTTTTATTAAGTCGCACCCTCCCCCCTTTAAAATAGATATAATTTTTTTTATTTTCGAATCTATTTTGGTTCCATAGAGCATATGGATATGGAATCAAAATATATCTCGAGTGGATGTGGGTTTGTGTAGGTGGTTTTGTTATGGGGGTGGTAGGAGTTGTGGTACGGGAGGTGGAGTTGTGGGGTGACGTATTTTGAGGGCTAAAGTTTACTTTACGTATACATCGAGAAAATTAATAAGGTAAGAAGTATAAATTATTAAAAAATTTACTTGCAGGATTGTTTATCAACTGTTTTTAGAAGAGGGAAGCTGAACTTTTCCGGAAAATTACCCCATTTTCTGGGGAAATTTTCACTTAAAAAAAATGCGTATTATTATAATCAAAATACGTAAAAATGTGTAGTTTTTATAAAAATTTTGATATTAGGATTGTATCGTGATTTTTCCGCGAAAATTTTGCAATTTCTCCAGGAAAATTCTGAAATTTTTCCATTTTTCTTTTACTTAGTTGAAAATTTTAAATAAAATTTGACACATGAAAAATTGTATAAATTCTGGAAAAGCGGGGGTTTGGAGTTGGCCCCCATCCTCTAAGGTAAAGAACGAGTTAAAATTACATTAAAAAAAATTATATTTACAAAAGTTGATTTTTTTAATATTTGTGGCACTATCAGTAGAAGCGATCAGAGCGATAGAAACTCTTTGATCTGTGTCTGCAAGGTTGACGAAACAATTATTATTAATAAAAATAAAAAAAATATTGAAAAAATACAAAAAGTGCACATTTTTCCGAAAAATTAAAAATTTTCAGGAAAAATTTAGCTTGCCCCTCCTAAAAACTGAAGTAAACAATTTTGCATTTAAAAATATGTATACGTAAAGTAAAATTACGCCACATTTCATAATTTATTACACCAGACCGCCACAAGATATTGGGTCTATTGATACTCCGTGGTAGTTTTGGGGGGCAGATCAACTTGATTCAGGTGTGTAATAAATTAATTTTCTGTCAGGTTACATGGAATTTGCTCCAAACGATAAAGGCTTTTGTCGCCCTCGTTAGGTTAGTAAGTAGTCTGCTTGCTCTGTGACTCGGAGGTCCCGGGTTCGATTCCTTCGATTTGATTTTCGAATTTACATCCATAGTAGTTATTACGGCTTTGTCCTTAATATTT
The DNA here is from genome assembly GCA_947310385.1 of Nephrotoma appendiculata. Taxonomy (NCBI): domain Eukaryota; kingdom Metazoa; phylum Arthropoda; class Insecta; order Diptera; family Tipulidae; genus Nephrotoma; species Nephrotoma appendiculata. The sequence goes on from OX371225.1 coordinate 65,147,319, forward strand.
AAAGCTTCAAATTTGTAATTTAATGGTCGATTTTACCACCTTAAATAATTTATTAAAGCAAGTTGGCCTGCCCTCCACGAAGTCCATGGAGTAACATTTGACTCCATATCTGGTGGCGGTCTGGTGTAATAAATTACCAAAGTTGGTAAAATCGAACTTTAAATTACAAATTTGAAGCCTTTATCGTTTGGAGCAAAAATGTGCTTAGCAACATTACTTGTCGGGTTAAAAGAATTTTTAGGAAGCATGTTCAGAGCCATGCAACTAGGATCAAAGAACAAAATATACAATAAACCAAAAAAAACCAATTATGTTAATCTTCCAATACATCAAAAAAAACCATTACCTTCTTTCAGCGAAGAATTATTCAACATAGAGTATCCATCAAGTTCAGAAACGTACCCCGAAATTATTCATGAAAATTACTACCCCAATCTTGACGGCAACCCAATCCTCCAGAAATCGATGAAACTAATAGATCAATGGGTTTTCGGCAAGCAGCGTTGGATACATCGGATATATCCAACTGAATAATTAGCTGAGCTTTGCATTACCTTATATATTTATAAAATTTAACCCAACTAAACTCTTAAAATTCCTAATTGATACTGGCGCTACTATAGGAGCTTTGTTAACTCAATACATATACATCCTACACGGAGCACGAAATAAATAAATCTCTAATTTTTAAGGGTCTCTACAAAAATTCAATGCAAAATTAAATTTCCAGAAATCATTATTAGAAATACCAAATGTCTCAATCCCTCTAAATTTTTTTGTTGTTGATAAAATCCATGGTGAAATATATATAAAACCAATTAAAATTCAAGAAAATCTTATTATTCCAGAAGGGTTATACAACGCATGGAAATTATAAACTTTTCTAACGAAACAACGGTTTGTGATAGAAAACGGTTCATGATAACGGTTCGTGATAGAAAAACCATTAAAATCAGAAGAAGTACAAACTCATTTTAATATTGAAATAAACCATTCTTTAATACCCTCTAGCGAAAAAGACGAAAGACCTATCTTCGAATTTATTCGAATTTCGCATCTGAACTCTGAAGAGCAAGAAAGAAATATTAAAGTTATGTAATTCCTTTAAAAAAACTTATTCCAACAAGAGAATGAACGACTAACTTTCACGAATTAGGTAAAACATGAAATTTACCTATCGAACGATGATCGGTGCCCCCTACCCAATATAACGGAAATTGTTGAAAAGTTGGGCAAGTGTATGTACTTCAATATATTAGACCTTGCCTCAGGATTTCACCAAGAGACATTCCAAAATCGGCTTTCACTGTCGATTATGAACGTTTATGATTACGAACGCCTTTTGGATTGAAGAACGCTCCATCAACGTTTCAGTGGGTGATGCACAATGTTCTCAAAGAATTAAAGGGAAAAATCTGTTTATGTTACATGGATGACATAATCGTTTTTTCCACATCCCTTCAAGAAAATATGCAAAGTCTAGGAAAGGTTTTTGAAAGGCTGCACCAAGCTATCTTAAAGATCCAGTTAGATAAAAGCGAATTTCTCCATAAGGAAATTGCCTTTCTAGGACACATCATAACAACTGATGGTGTAAAACCTAACGCAGTTGCATGTCTCAGAAAAGACAGGAAACTTGTTCTTGATGAACAATACATGCTTCGAAATTTGTAAAAAACTATTAATCTGCGACCCCATCCTTCAATACCCAGATTTCACGAAGAAATTCATTTTAAATACTGACGCATCTAGCATTGGGAGCCGTTTTATCGCAAGAATTCATCGGGTCCGTTAAAGTAATATGCCATGCGTGAAGGACCTTAACAGTCACTGAGCAGAATTATTCCACAATTGAGAAGGAATTACTCGCGATTGTGTGGACCTGTAAATATTTCCGGCCATATCTCTTAGGAAAAGAATTCAAGATCATAACGGACCACAAACTACTTACTTGGTTATTTAGTTTGAAAAAACCTAATTCCAAACTGGTAAGATGGCGGCTCAAATTAGAGGAATATTACTATGAGATTAGTTATAAAAAAGGAGCGAAAAACATAAATGCTGACGCATTACCAAGAATAGTTCCCGAAGCGGAAAACTATACAAGCTCTGTTTCAAATATAACCTCATCAATATTCTCACAAGATGATATCCAGAGTCGAATTAACAATAGAAAGAAGGATATTATTCCTATAACTGAGTCATGTATAAACGAGTTTAATTATGAGATTATTCTCGAAATAGCAAGCAAATTAAAATTCGAATTTAAAATCCTTCACTTAAAAAAAAAACGATATTGGTTCAAACACAACAATTTTAACGACGACATAATTGAACAAATTTATAAAGAATACGTTAAGCCCAAAACTCTGATTGGACTAATGTACAACGAAGAAATTTTGAAACAGAACACTTAAATGCAAATCCATCCAAGACGAGTTAAAAATAGTGAGGAGCAAAAAATTAGTTAAAGACTTAGAAAACGATAACCGAACAAAAAGTTACAATTTTAAATTACCTTAACTTAACTAACCATAGGGGTATCACAGAAGTGTACGAACATCTTAAATGAACCATATATTTTCCTAATATGTAAAACATAATAAACTCTATTATTAACAAATGCGAAACCTGTCAGCTACTAAAATACAATAGAAATCAAAAACCAATTAAAATGGATAACCCAAGAAACCTTACAAAATATTACACGTAAACATTTACTCGGTAAATAACAGAAATTTCCTAACCATTCTGGATAAATTTTAAAAATACGGGCAAGCAGATCTCTTAATTACGCAAGGTAGTACAGAATATATAAAACAACTTAAAATATTATTTTCCTATCCTGGATTACCATCCAAACGGGAGTAAGTTCACTGCAAAAATATTTAAAGATTTTTGCTCCCTACACAACATAATTTTTCATATGTAAAAATAGTTCGACCGGGAACTCCTCAGTGGAGAGATTCCATTCCACTCTGACTGAAATTTATCGCGTAATTTACGCGAAAGACAATAGTAAAAGTTCCACGGAAATAATGAGTGAATCTGTCATTACGTATAATAATGCGATCCATTCCGTAACGAAACTGACTCCATATGAAATAATTAACGGGCACATTGATAACCCAGACCCTCTCAGGATTAAATTTAATTTTATTAGTAAACAAGACTACATTGAGAATCAACGAAATAATTATCAAAAAATCATAAATTTAATATATCAGTGATACTCTAGAGTAAAGGAAAAAACAATAGGGAAATTAAACCAAAATAGAATTGAGCCACCCGACTATCAAGAAGGAGAGACTGTTTACGAAAAAGATAATAGAAGAAATAAATTATCCCCCAGGTTTCAAAAGCACAAAGTTGTAAGGTACAATAAAATCACTCTCGTAACAGATAAACGAAAAATCATAAAAATAAAATTAAACGTTTATTACAGGGTAGAAACAAAAATGACACTCATAAGAGGAATGACAATCTCCGATTACAGTAACAACAACGAAATTTTACCAATTCAAACTAACCAAGCAAAAGTAATTATTGCATATTCTAGACGCCTCCAAGTAATTAATTTAGAAAATTATGAATATCACATAAACAACATAGGCAATAGCATCATGTCACTTAAGAATAGTATAAAAGAAAAACGTGGATTAGCATCTGACCCCTTTAAGGATAGAATGAACATATCTGAACCAAACGCGGATTAATCAATGGTCTAGGAAGTGCAATCAAGGCTGTTACAGGGAACCTAGACAAAGAAGACTATGACAAAATAGGCAAATCACTAACACAAATCAACAAAAACGAAGAAATATTAAAAACTCAAAACGAGAAACAAATTATTTTACATAAAGGTAAGATTGAACGATTGAAATTCAAAAGTTTGTTAAAGATCAAACTAATTAAATATACAAAACTCGGAAAACATAGCACACACTCTTTTAGTAATTCTTCAACAAGACCGGAGTTTGGAAAACATAGTTTGTAATATAGAAATAATCTGAAATATTAGAAACAACATTCCGACACACTGTTCACTAATTCAAGAACCACACCAAGATGAAATTAAAGAAATATTACCTGAATACATTTACCTACAAACTAAACAGGAAGTCACCTTCAAAACAAACTGCGACCAAAAGCAAAAATCATTAAAAGGTATAAAGCTCATAGAATACCAGAACTGTTCTATCGTAATAAATGGAATTAAATTCACATCAATTAACAAGCTGTACGAAAAGGAGTTTGGAGTTGCTCAACCCTTTAATGACATCAATATCAGTAACATCATCCAGCCATTGGAACTTCCGATTTTACATAACAAATTACAATTACAAATTATGGATGAAATAAAATTATTACACAGGAAAACATCTTCTCAAGAACAATCGGTATTACTATATTCTACTATACAAGAAAATTCAACTGTAAGAAATCAAAAATTACCTAAGATATAGAACTTCACGTAAGTATTTCAACAGAACCAGATGAATCATTGGTTTCCCACTCCTGGGGAGCCCAAGCGATTGTGGTGACCTCTTAGGGAGAAGGAGTTACGTCCCTCAACCTCCACGAAGCCATCAACATCATCATTATTATCACCATAAAGATGATAAATAATAAGATTTCTATAGACATAACATTTTCTTTTCTTAAATAAAATGTATCAACTAAATACAAAGTATTGTGAGTAAAGGACTAACCAGTCAGAAATAAAAACGTAAAAACAAATATAAGAATTTTATTTCAACCATCCAAAACTTATAATTTTTAAGTAATTACAAAATTAGCGCGATGTCAATTTATACTTTTTATGAATAAAACATGATTAGCTTTTTATGTATTTTGATTAAGGGGACATAGCACCTTCAAATTTTCAAAATATCGAAATTTTTTTCATGATAGATTATGTTAGAATGAACGTTTAAAAACATGATTTTAATGATATAAACATGAAAATCTAAAAAAAAAATCATTTTATTTATTGCGAAGCGCGCCAAAGTCGTTTTTTTACACGGTTATCTCGAAACGACTTTGCAAGTTGGTGTGCAAGATTGAGAAAAAACTACTTATCCAATCGTTCTAAAATTTTAACACGTTGATCTACATATATTTCTGCTGAGAATGAACTACGGAAGGAATAATAGGGGGGGGGGGACAAAAATGCTGCATTTTCGAAAAAATGCCGGCATTTTATTATTTTTCAACCAATTTTTTTCGTTTTAGTTCATTCCAAGGGCGATTTAATGCTGAATAAAACCCCGTTTTTTTTTCAGACGTTTTTGAGAGTAGTTATGAATATGATGCACGCCGCGAATTTTCAGTATTTTTGGAAAACCCTTGTAGCAGACGACAGTGGGCTAAAAAAAAATCAAAAAAAAATTTTTTTAGTTAAATAAAATGTCAATGGAAAGTTTCATTAAAAGATATCTCTTTTTATTCAATTAAAAAAAAATCTTTGAAAAACTTTTTTTTTCAATTTTGAAGGTGCTATGTCCCCTTAATTTATTAACACAAACATTTAATAATAGAAAAGCAACGACTAATGTTTAATTTTTAACAACGTCCACAATTCTATCTAATTTTTAGGTTAGGTTTCATAAATTCAATAATTTTAACGGGTGATTTTTTAAGAGCTTGAGAACTTTTTTTTTTAAAAAAATGCATAAAATTTGCAAAATCTCATCGGTTCTTTATTTGAAACGTTAGATTGGTCCATGACATTTACTTTTTGAAGATAATTTCATTTAAATGTTGACCGCGGCTGCGTCTTAGGTGGTCCATTCGGAAAGTCCAATTTTGGGCAACTTTTTCGAGCATTTCGGCCGGAATAGCCCGAATTTCTTCGGAAATGTTGTCTTCCAAAACTGGAATAGTTGCTGGCTTATTTCTGTAGACTTTAGACTTGACGTAGCCCCACAAAAAATAGCCTAAAGGCGTCAAATCGCATGATCTTGGTGGCCAACTTACCGGGCCATTTCTTGAGATGAATTGTTCTCCGAAGTTTTCCCTCAAAATGGCCATAGAATCGCGAGCTGTGTGGCATGTAGCGCCATCTTGTTGAAACCACATGTCAACTAAGTTCAGTTCTTCCATTTTTGGCAACAAAAAGTTTGTTAGCATCGAACGATAGCGATCGCCATTCACCGTAACGTTGCGTCCAACAGCATCTTTGAAAAAATACGGTCCAATGATTCCACCAGCGTACAAACCACACCAAACAGTGCATTTTTCGGGATGCATGGGCAGTTCTTGAACGGCTTCTGGTTGCTCTTCACTCCAAATGCGGCAATTTTGCTTATTTACGTAGCCATTCAACCAGAAATGAGCCTCATCGCTGAACAAAATTTGTCGATAAAAAAGCGGATTTTCTGCCAACTTTTCTAGGGCCCATTCACTGAAAATTCGACGTTGTGGCAGATCGTTCGGCTTCAGTTCTTGCAGGAGCTGTATTTTATACGGTTTTACACCAAGATCTTTGCGTAAAATCTTCCATGTCGTCGAATAACACAAACCCAATTGCTGCGAACGGCGACGAATCGACATTTCACGGTCTTCAGCAACACTCTCAGAAACAGACGCAATATTCTCTTCTGTACGCACTGTACGCATTCGTGTGGTTGGTTTAATGTCCAATAAAGTAAACTGAGTGCGAAACTTGGTCACAATCGCATTAATTGTTTGCTCACTTGGTCGATTATGTAGACCATAAATCGGACGTAAATCGCGAAACACTTTTCGAACCGAACACTGATTTTTGTAATATAATTCAATTATTTGCAAGCGTTGCTCGTTAGTAAGTCTATTCATTATGAAATGTCAAAGCATACTGAGCATCTTTCTCTTTGACACCTTGTCTGAAATCCCGCGTGATCTGTCAAATACTAATGCATGAAAATCCTAACCACAAAAAAATCACCCTTTATAAGTGAAAGATGTACGTAAAACTATTCAAATAACTTTATATATTAATTTCGTAATTAATTATACAAATAAAAATAATTTCCGCCTTTTTTAAGTTTTTCTTATTTTTGGGCGAGCAATATTATTAAGTGACAGTTGGATTTCTTACATGAAAATTAAGTTTGGCTGGGTAAAACAAATTGACATGCCATTTATAGCATTCTTATTTTTTTATTAAGTTAAGTTTTTATTCCTGACTGGTTCCACTTTAATTGTATTACTTAATTATATTTCTTTAGTTTCTTTAGTTTATTACCATCGAATAGGCATAACGTCCAAAAATTAAATAAGTTGTTCAAATTTCCGAAACAATTTTTTTATTTTCCACAACTGCAGCATGTATATGAAGTTGGCCCAAATTCTAACCCAAAAAAAATCGATGGCAATACTAAAATATATAGACTATGACTATAGGCAAGTGTCAGCCCAAAAATGTTTAAACATATTCTATTTTCTATATACCAACCCAAAAATTATTCATTCAACACAAGAAAAACCGCCATGTTTTAATGTCAGCCCAAAATAAATCTGTCGTGATACTATCATGAAAGAAAAATATTACTGTCAACCCAAAAAAGTAAAATAAAACGAAATATGCAATTTAGTTTTAATTCTGTATCGGATTAATTTGAGTATGGCCCCTGAATATGAATAGCTTTTAAGTCAAAGGATACATCAGAGCATTGAACGACATAAACACTTGTTGGGGAATCAGATTCTTAAGGGCTTTCCATAGTCATTATTGCGATGATAGCACCATTCAACGAAATATGTGATTGATTTTAATTCTGTATCGGATTGATTTGAGTATGGCCCCTGAAATTGAATAGCTTTTAAGTCAAAGGATACATCAGAGCATTGAACGACATAAACACTTGTTAGGGAATCGGAGGCTTAAGGGCTCCCCACAGTCATTATTGCGATGATAGTACCGTTCAACGAAATATGTGATTGATTTTAATTCTGTATTGAATTAATTTGAGTATGGCCCCTGAATATGAATCTCTACAAGTCTCTAACTTCGTTAATAAATGCACGATATGTAAAAGTAGCAAGGCCGTGAACTTTTCCACACAACCGGTTATGGGTAAGTAAATCCTATCTTTTAGGCCCTTTCAACTAGTTTACGTAGACTTTTTGGGTCCCTACCCTCGCTCTGTAAATGGTTACACTCATTTAATTATTTTGTTGGATCAATATACTCGATTCCCCGTGTTGGAACCATTACGTTCGTCGTCAGCTAAAAATCTTGTTTCATTCCTAGTAAACAAAATTTTCCATCTTTTTGGAGTACCCGAGATAATTTTGTCAGACAATGGCGTTCAGTTTGAATCTGTGCTGTTTAAGGAGCTTCTCAATAAATATGGGATTAGAAACGTTCGAACTGCGAAGTATTCCCCCCAAGCGAATGTATCAGAACGGGTTAATCGGTCTATTCTGGCTGCAATCCGCTCTTATATTACTGATGATCATCGTAAATGGGATGAGCATATCGCTGAAATTACGGAGGCATTGCGCAATAGCCGACATTCTTCTACTAAATTCTCGCCTCATTATCTCTTGTTTGGGTCTCCCAAGATTCTTCATGGATCACAATATGAACTTCTGCGAACCATAAATTCAATTGGCAATTTGAATGTTGAGCTTACTACGCCTACCGAACGATTGACTCTCGCTCAACAAATAGTCCTACGGAATATTGAAGCGGCTTATAGCTCAGGCGCTGCTAGATACAATTTACGTAGTTCTAATAGAGTTTTTTTTCCAGGACAGTCGGTTTTTGTAAGATACTTTGTACAAAGTAACGCAGGCAACTATTTTTCAAGTAAGTTTGCACCGAAATTTACAAAAGCAACTATAATTCGGAAGATAGGTTCGGTTTTGTATGAGGTGAAAGATCTAATGGGTAAAAATATCGGCGTATATCATGCAAAAGACATAAGGTAATGCAATCAAATAATTTCGTATTCTGCCCGGCCTTGAGACGTTCTCATGGGTGTGAGTCTGCCCCACGACTGTTACAATTTCGTAGAAATTGCTCCATGTTCGGGAAAAAAAAGTCTAGTATACATCTATATTTGTTTCCGTCATACACAGTGGAACGCGAGTGGCTGTTTGCCCATCACTGAGTTCGCGAGTTTGAATGTGTTGCCAATCCCAAGTAGCACAAATGGGTTGGAATAACGTCGTACCGCCGTTAGCCGAATGACTAGTGGTCGGCTAGCCGACGTTGGTACAACGGTATGGTAACGGTGCTACAACGGTATTGGGGAATAAATCTTAGGTTGTTATAACGTCGTAATAACCACTATTTGTCTTTTCAAATGACTGAAGTTTTAGTTAGATGGGAGTCGCTTATACAACTATTACGTTCGTAAAAAAACTAATTTCGTCCGTCATTCGGATTATATTTTGTGGAGAGGGAACTTTTTTTTTAATATATGTAAATAATCGTGCTGTCTTTTTCATAACATTATTTATTTCTTTTTCTTGTTTTATAAAAAAATACAAATGCTAAATGTTCCTATTTTGAAAGGTTCTTTATAAAAATTAAAATTAATAGAATCATTGTTTAACTAATAATTCAAATTTGGTGTTAATTACGGGTTATTTTTTCAAACAAATTTAGTTTTATAGTAAATATGTACCTGTCTCCCAACTCAAAACTTACGGGCTTCCATAATTTCTATATTTTAAAACATAAGTTGGTATTTCAAAAAAATAAAAATAAATAAATATGATTAAATTACTCTTAAAGCAGAGAAAATCTGTTCAAAAACATCCCCGTCATTAAAATTATGATACTATATTAACATATAGTCATGAAAATTATCAAAATAACAAATTTTGTTTTTCAGAAATAAATAATTTTTAATGAAATCTAAAGAAAAAATGGCGAGTTTCATAATGTATATGAAAATGACAAAAAAGTTATAATAAAGACTCAAAAAACACAAAAAAGTTATTTCAAAATCAAATAAACTATTTTCACAACAAATTTGTCACTCTGGCAACAACTTGGTTATTTTTTTAACTTAATTGTCAAAATTACTTTTTCTATTGACTTTTAGATTTAAGGGTTTGTTTGAGTAAAATTCCACTTGCCGGAAAATTAATGTCGAATACTTAAATGGCTTCTTTTTTAATTTAAAATGATCCATATTTAATTATTTATAAATAATAAATTTTTGTACATTTGACGTTTATCGATAAATAATATTCTCGATAAAATTGTCAAGCAAGTCAACAAAATTTTGATACGTGAAAAATGTTATTTCGTCGTCGTGCAAATGGCAAATAACTTATTTAAGTTAGATTTCAGTTTTTAAATGTCAATAAAGTCGCCAACTTGTCATTAAATATCGGGTAAAACGACCGGTAAACTAAAGAGTCGGCACGTGGATAAATAATGACCATTAAGTTACAGTAGTCGGATAATAGTTAGAAAATATGAAAAAAGTTGGGAAACTCGATAAAAAATAACTTGATAATGACTGGTAAAAGATGCCGTCGTATGGTGGTCGAACCGACCGATAGATAAGAAATTTTAGTATTAAGTTCAAAATGTCTAATTTTTCATGTTTCTAGCGGTTGCACCGACGTCGGGATTTGGTCATAAAACTATAAAGTTATTTGGTGCTACTTGGGATCATTTTTGTTTTATGTCTATTCTTGAGTGGTCATTTGTATCCGTGTCTATAAGTGTACATAATAGGTATACCAAGTACTGTATCCACCACCCAAACAAATAGTATATAAATTGCATTTATATTTACCGAGGTGACTTATTTTCGGACTTGCATCGTATGGTCAGTTTAATTTGATGTTTTGTGGGTGTAGAATACAAGAAAAAAAAATAATCATATTTCTTTTTTTTTCTCTCAAAACCATTTAATTATTTGCGTCCATAAAATTAAAATTCGTATTTTTTTGCTAAGGTATGTAACTGGGCAAAGTAAAAGCAATAATGACTATGGGGAGCCCTTAAGCCTCCAATTCCCCAACAAGTGTTTATGTCGTTTAATACTGTGATGTATCCTTTGACTTAAATGCTATTCATATTCAGGGGCCATACTCAAAATAATTCGATACAGAATTAAAATCAATCGCATATTTCGTTGAATGGTACTATCATCGCAATAATGACTATGGGGAGCCCTTAAGCCTCCGATTCCCCAACAAGTGTTTATGTCGTTCAATGCTCTGATGTATCCTTTGACTTAAAAGCTATTCATATTCAGGGGCCATACTCAAAATAATTCGATACAGAATTAAAATCAATCGCATATTTCGTTGAATGGTACTATCATCGCAATAATGACTATGGGGAGCCCTTAAGCCTCCGATTCCCCAACAAGTGTTTATGTCGTTCAATGCTCTGATGTATCCTTTGGCTTAAAAGCTATTCATATTCAGGGGCCATACTCAAAATAATCCGATACAGAATTAAAATCAATCGCATATTTCGTTGAATGGTACTATCATCGCAATAATGACTATGGGGAGCCCTTAAGCCTCCGATTCCCCAACAAGTGTTTATGTCGTTCAATGCTCTGATGTATCCTTTGACTTAAAAGCTATTCATATTCAGGGGCCATACTCAAAATAATTCGATACAGAATTAAAATCAATCACATATTTAACATATCAAAAACAACATATCAAAAAAAAAAAAATATTTGGCAGATACTTGATGTAGTAAATGTTCGTATATTTTACAGAACCTTAATAGTTTTGGGGTTAACATTTTTGGCCCAACTTTATTTACTTAAGGAACCACAACAACTTTTTTAAAGATTTATCATTTTTGTATCTTAATATTTTCTATCACGATAGTTTCATTTTTTCACGACACTTGCATTAGTGTTGCCGGCTTTTAAAACCGCCATTTTTTGGGCTAGAATTTTGGGCCAACTTCATATAGGTAACTGCAGCTTCGGAAACTTAACTCGCGCACAGAGATTGTTTCATAACCACTTATTTGATTTCGGCGATATAACGAATGGTATTCTACTACCAAATTACTATTTTATTTTATTTTAACTTTACTTAAGTAGACTTAGTGCTTTATGAACTTTTTCTATGTTAACTCAAAAAGTTTAAGTTCAAAAATTTTATTGTTTTGCAAAATGCAACATAACTGCACTTAATTCATTTTTAAGGGTGTTACCCTTAATTTCACTAAATTTTGGGCGAAATTGGGCGGCACATATAAATTCTCATTTAGGAACACTAACCACACACACATGGGTGTTACTGTATGCACGATGCATGCAACATTTTTTTTTTTAATAAATACTTAATTTTATGTAACATAAATTACATAAAATTACATATTTACGTAATTTTTCAAATGCAATTCTGAAATAAAAAAAAAATATTTGTTGTTTAATTGGAAAATTTATGGTTATAAAACGAATGTAATACAATTTATCGAATATGCAAAAGGTGGTCGTGGTGTGGTGAATCTTAATTATATGTAAGTAAATTTTCTTGGCACGCTAATTAAATTTGCAATTTAATTTTAGTGTTCGGATTACATTTATACATTTTTTTTGGAAAAATCTGAAACTATCCTCCGTTCTATAGCCATGCTATCCGGACATACGTAAGCGATGCAATTACTTGAAGGTTTGGTGCATAACTGCATGGCTTTGAAATAATTAAGTAATTTAATGGATTCGAACATTAAAAAAATATAATCGAAATGTTTTATGTATACTACTGTAGCATAAACCAATTGAATTGAGAATTTATGTTTTGAAAAATTAAGTTGTTTAAATTTGTTGTTGTTGTTGTTGTTGTTGTCATAATATTATATGTAGAAGTCTGATTAAATGACACTGATATGATTGGTAATAATAGATAAGCAATTTGATTATATTCAAACTACACAATTTTGTTGTAGTATTTTAAATTTATAAATAAAGCATTTTAATTTTATTTATTTAGTTTTTTATGTACACATGAGAGACATTTTTATATGTTAAGGATGGATAACCCCGAGGTCGATAAATTTTTAAATTTAATATTTTTTTTTTTTTTTCATTTGTTAATTTAAAATAAATAAGACTTTTGTGTAATGTATATATGTGATATACACATGACATTTACCTATATGTATACACTAAGGCTACAGGGTGAACTAAATTTAGCACGTTGATGAGTTCACAAACCATAACAAACAATTATAATATTTACGATTATGGAATTTATCCGGATATCTAACATACGTCTAATTATACCATTTAATTGCAAAATAATACACATAATTCACACTGATGACATTTTAATTAAAATGATTAATTATAAATCACATCAATATTATACAATAAATATCAAACCTGATTGATTATTATTATTACATAAACGAAATTAAAATATCATTTTAATAAACACATTAAAAATTTCATAAAACATCGAGAAAAAAAATGTATAAATTAAAAATTCAATTGTCGTGAATACCAAATCGATCGTATCTCCAATCTTATCGATTAATCAATAAAATTATTGTTAGCTTTGTAAATAATGTATGCATGTATAAAGAATATAGATGTTAAATCGTATAATTGGATATGAATTAAGATGCATTTTCATGCGGTGCACAGGGTGACTTCTAATTTAGGTGATTTTGTTTAACGTTCGTTGATAATTATACCATAAAACTTTTCCTTGCTAAATATATAATACTTAAGAAAGGTGAACACAGATCCTAAAGTAATTGATCGTCGAGTATTGAAATTGGGTCGCAGAGATCTTTGTCCTGTATATCCGCCAATAAAGCAACTATATTTCGATGATCCTCATGTCGATGATGCTTATGTTGCTCATAGATATGCTGTATAAGATAGCAGAGTTTTGACAGCGGAAAATAAGAGATTACGCTACTCGCCACAAGTGGCAGCACTATCACTAAAGAGAATTAATTTTGTTATGTAATCACCAGCAGAAATTTTTCATTCATTTGTACCACTTTTTTCACTAAATAAAATATCTCAGCGGAATAAAATATTAAGTGATCCTTAAAATGCAAAATTGATTGATCTCCGAAGTAAAGGAACTCGGTATATGAAATCTTGAAATTTAACAATATTCCGTCTTCCATATATAGTCATTTAATATATAGTCATAATGAGACTATATATTAAATTTGGGGAAAATTCAAGGTAGTTAAGTATTGGTTACTAGTGAAAGTTTTTGAGATATTGGCCAAAAACTGAAAATAATTTATTTGGCCGCAGAAAATCAAAAAATTCTAGTCCATAAATTTTCCCCAAGTTTTCCATATAGTGTCATTATGACCTAAGCTATTAGAAAAACAACCGAAAGTATTGGTTACCAGTGGAAGAAATGGCGGATAGATTGAATATTGTTAAATTTCAAGATTTTGTATACCGAGTTCCTTTACTTCGGAGATCAATCAATTTTCCATTTTAAGGATCACTTTTAATATTTTATTCCGCTGAGATATTTTATTTAGTGAAAAAAGTGGTACATAATGAATGAAAAATTTCCTCTGATAATTACATAACTAAATTAATTCTATTTAGTGATAGTGCTGCCACTTGCGGCGAGTAGCGTAATATCTTATTTTCCGCTGTCAAAATTCCGCTATCTTATACAGCATTATAGGGTGTCCCAATAAGAAGTTCAAATTTAAAAATTTAATAAAACAAAAACGGCTTAATATATTTCCAAATTACTGGTTATTTATGGAAAATGATTTCATTCAAATTGGAGACGCGACTGGCCTTGGCGTACTCCATTCTATGGGTCGAATTTCTGAACACATTTTGGATTGTGTGCGGAGCTACTTCGGCAATGGTTGCTTCAATATTGGCTTTCAAATGCTCAATTGTTTGTGGATTGTCCGTATAACACTTGTTCTTCACGACACCCCATACAAATAAAAATGCAAAGGCGTCAAATCACAGCTCCTTGGAAGGCCATTGGGTGGTAACGTCCGTTACCATTTCGACTGATAGTGCGGCCATCGAATTTTTAACGCAGTTTCACTATTGTAACGCCCGATGTGTGGCATGGCGCACCATCTTGCTGAAACCGAAGGTCGTCAAAATCAATATCTTCAAGATATGGCTACAAAAAAGATGTTAACATGTGGCGATAGTTGATTCCGTTGACCGTAACGGTCGCGCTGGCCTCATCTTCGAAGAAATACGGTCCAATAATGTCGCCACGCCACAAGCCGCATCAAACAATAACACGCAATGGATGTATTGGCTTCTCCACATATCCTTGTGGGTTTTCCGATCCCCAAATGCGACAATTTTGTTTGTTTACGAACCCACCGAGATGGAAATGCTCCTCGTTCGAAAAGATGATTTAGCAAAATCATCATCAATTTCGAGTTTGTCGCAGGCCCACTTTTGTAGAAGCGATAAACGACTCATTTCGTCAGAGCCAAAATAACCGATATTTCAAATCCGAACCGGTTTTTGTGACACCCTGTATAATCTTTCAGCCGAAAAAAAAAACAAAGTCAGCCAGAAACACTACACAATAACAGCCGGGAACCCATGCCAGACTAATTCAAACCAACTATATGGCACTAGTAAAACAATAATTTGTGCGCATTGTGGACTATCCGATTTTTTGCCGCAACCAATAAGGGGTCAACCGAAGCCATGTACAACCCCCCGGAACCACAGTTTTATCAGCTGGAATAATTAGAAGCTTGCATAATGTACTTAAATGGTTGTGCAATATATGAACTTTCATTTAGAACAATTTATATTAATTAAAGCTAGTCGGAACCAAACCAACTATGGCACCCAACTAACTTTATGCACAAGTGCATAATTGTGCGCCGTCTAATTTTTCAGCCGACGGAATAAAACAACCGATAACACAAGTAGCATGCATTTTGCATTATTGTGCCTAGTGTGTTATCTGCTTTATCGTTCGGGACCAATATAAAGCTAGACGATGCTATTTAAGGCCAACCGCAACCAGAGTACAAGGTACATTAGATGGTTGCACATCATTTAAAATTTCGGCTCAAATCATAACAGTGTCAGCTGTAAAAATTGTAGTCTCAGTTGGCTTTACATTAAGCCAGCCGGAACCCAATAAAGTCAGTTGAAACAAGAGTTTTACCCATCAGGATCATTTGAAACTTGCACACCACTTTTAAATGCTTGTACAATATAAGTTTCAGCTGGAACGATAAGCAGCCAACCGAAAATAAACTAACTATATCACAATAGCACAGTGTATTGTGCAATACTGTGCGCAACTAAATTTTCAGGTTTCACACATAGATGGTACTAGCGACACATCTAGTTGTCATTTATGTCAGAAGTAGAACAAATCATAACGTGGACAAAAATATTTTTTCTAAAAACGAAAATGTTGAGTTTTGTGCCAAACAAATAGCATTCGAGAGGAGCTTTGTTTTTCTTATTCAACACGAAAATAAAATGCAGCTGAAGCATGCACATGCTAGTGGCGATTTCGACATTGAGGACAAGAAGGCCAAAGAAGCTCAAAAACATTTGACGCCACCGAGCTGCTAGCGTTATTGGATGAAGATGATACACAAGCTCCAGCTCAACTAGCGGCGGCAGTAAACACGACTAGCCAAAGTACTTCCAAAAGTTTACATGCTATGGGAAATATTCAAAAGGAGGGAAAATGGGTGCCGCCTATAAATTGACTGAGAGACAGATAGAAAATCGATGACTCACTTTCGAAATTTTGCTTTCACGGCATAAAAGAAACAGCTTCCTGCACCGAATTGTTACGGGAGATGAAAAGTGGATCATTTTTAAGAATCCCAAACGCAAAAGGTCTTGGGTTTCACCTGCAAAACATCCGAAATCACTTCGGAAAGAAGACAATGCTGCATTTGGTGATTTCAGAAAGGAATCGTGTATTATGCTGCTGAACAGGGCGAAACTGTCAATGGGAGACGATACCGACAACTACTCATCAATCTGAACCATGGATTGCTCGAAAAACGGCCAGAATGGCTAGACATGCACGAGTGATATTGCAAGCACGACAAAGCTCCATGTCATCGCACTCCAATCGTCCACCATCAAAACGCTGAGATAAGATTTGCGACCGCACCCGCCATATTCATATTTTGCCAGAGAGATAGTAACTTTTGGCTGACTTAATATCGGTTCCGGCTGGAAAATCGAATAGTAGATAATATTGCAATTTGGTAATGCTTATTTCTTGCAGAAACATCAAAAGCACAAAGTGCTCATTGTGCAAGTTGAAAATGGTCCGGCTGATAAAACTTTGGTTTCAGCTGGCTTTAAAATGGTATCAGCTGGGTTAATAATAGTGCCACACCGCCTAAAAATGGTGGCTTCTAAAAAACATAAACAAAGTTTTCACATATACACCTAAGCATAGTCATCTCTACGATGCCGGGTCAATAACTATTGATCTTTCCTACAGAGATTTATTTATATACAATTTTCAGCTTTTGTTAGGTTTTTGTCAATTTATCGCCTGAGATATAGACTCATCCCTAAAATGTGTTTGTAACAGCTGGTGTGCAAAATTAGGAAAAACTGCGTTTCCATCACAAAAAAACAACTCAACTCGTACATTATACGTCGAATTTTTCTTCTCTGATGCAAACGGAACCAACTCGTTTCGAGATTCATATACAATCTATATAGTCACACGATTGAAGGAACTATGGTCTAACCCGCATGCAGCTTATGATTGCCACTACATCGATATCATCACTTGTTCCAAAATTATCGCAGGACGATCCTCAATACGGAACTAGAGTTGGCTAACCTCAATATCACCTACAACAGACAAGCATTATATCAGGTGATGACGCATCACGCAAGGACGAGCACCAACGTAGGATATGATCAGCAGTTTAAGAGATTCCGTAATCGAACATTATAGCTGACAGGCAATAATGATGTTAGTAAATCTGACAAAAAGACAAATAAACATCTTTCGCTTTATCACTGGGTCACA
Source organism: Nephrotoma appendiculata (assembly GCA_947310385.1). Classification (NCBI taxonomy): domain Eukaryota; kingdom Metazoa; phylum Arthropoda; class Insecta; order Diptera; family Tipulidae; genus Nephrotoma; species Nephrotoma appendiculata. The sequence goes on from OX371225.1 coordinate 65,165,265, forward strand.
AGTTTGCCATAAGAAACTCGGTCATTAGAAATCTCCCTAGCAAAGTGGGTATAAGTGGGGATACACACGATCACGATTTGGTGGTATATAGCCACATATCGTTATGCATAAAACCCACAGATGTGGGTGAACGATTGAGTAAAAATGCAACTACTAGGGAACAGAAAAGGGTACTTCCGCAGCCTCCTATCACCCTCCCAAGGATATATGGCCTGCCAATGGTTCACAAACCGGAGGTCACTCTAAGATCACTCTAAAATAGCTATACTATTCGGTAACGTACAGCACATCCATACGCGTCTTACAGAGTAAATGAAATAGGAACGCACTGCACACAACCCTAACCTCAACACTATTTTTCAAAATGGTACGTTTCTGTTTTGATACATCTGCCTTCGTACGATATACAACAACAATGTTTATAAGAAAACTAAGGATTTGGCAATGGGTAGCCCACTCTCAGTAGTCGGCATTTCTACTCGTTTAATTACGCCCTAACTGACTTCTAGTTTACCGTCAAATACGTGAACAATTGTAGTATTCCGTACTTTCCGTACCGTCCGCCTTATCAGGCCACGAAAGGCTACGTGTAAGGGTCAGCTAATCGATTTCTATAGTCCTTGCATCCACATCAAGTAAAGGAAAGCTAGATAATGGATTTTGTTCGCAAAGTTTTTGAATACAGTAAGATACACAAAACCAACACAAAAACCAAAATGACCATTAATTCTGGCACAGTGATTCTATGCACTACCTGCAGATCTAGAGTAACGGTCCGAATTTCTCTATTTAAATTAAATTCTCTATATATCATGAACTTTTTCGAAATGAATACTTCATACCTGATTTTAGCGTCCGTTTCCTGAGTAACGTAGTTTGGGTTACGACATAACTTCTAGTAGAAAAGAGTTTTTTGATTGATTTTAGTGTTTTAGTGTTTTTGGTTTTGCATCAACCCAAATTAAAAAATTAATTAAAAAAATGTTGTGGGCATACGGCGAGTTTGTGCACGACCGATTGTTTCTTAAGGTTTTTCCAGACTAAAATTGTCTGATAACTATGATTAATCTTTGTTTGAACAAGAATACGATTGGGAACATTTCAATGTAAGCGATATCCAATTTGTTCAGGTTAGCTGAAAATTACAATTACATTACAACTAGATCACGAACGTCAAGCAACCATTGCTTCGGTTAGCACAAACATGGGTGAACACTTACCAAGTATGCCTAATTTAGACAAGCCAGTATGCATAAATCAGCAGCTCTGGGAGCTCGCTTGGATTCAATGGTCCAATCATTAATTGATCCAATCAAAATGATTACAGAAAGGAAATTAGAAGAAATAATACAAACCGGCAAACAGAAATATCGACCCCCGGATATCGTACACGGGAATTGAAATATCAGAACTGTAGCAGAAGCAATAAGTTCTAGCACAATTAGAGAAAGAAATGAATCATGAAAAAATCGAAATTCTTGGCCTCAGGGAAGTGAGATGAAAAAACAGTGCAAAGTAAACACAAGCGAAGGAAATCACCTCTGAACGCAAAGATTTAACAACAGCTAAAGCAAACAAGACACCAATGGAATGGAGCCCAGTTAAAAGCCAAATAATCTTAACGAGTAAATCCAAAATACGAAACACAAACCATAATTCAGTACTGTGCCCAACAGGAGTCAAAGATGAAACAACCAAAGATGCGTTCTATGAACATAATTGATAGCAGAACAAGAAACCAAATAGAAGAGAAATGAGAAATTTATTACGCTATTCCAAGATGTCAAGGAAATAGGAGGGGCAGACATTCGCACTGACCGCACCAATTGGTAATATCACAATTTAAAATTAAGCCTATAAAATGCATCAAATCAATTCGGAAAAAATTTAACACCGACAGAATAAACGATAAGAAATACATTCTGCAAACAAATGAAGAAGCAGCTACCAATACACTCCGGTAACAAGAATACAGACGCAAACTCTGGATCAGGGATAAAACTTGGAAGGAAATTGAAAAACACCCGCATTTCAAATTGCAAATACAAAATAACTCGAAGCTGAAACGTCAGGAAAGGCGGGACCGTAGCCATTTCAAGTGGAAAATTTAGCAATATCCTACCAATAAGAGACGCATGTGGTCAAATCTTAAAAACAGATGAAGCATAATTGAAGATATGGAAGGAATATATTTTCTAAGATAACAATATTTCAGAGCTGAAATATTCAAAGGAGACATAATGAGAACTGCAACAACTCTAACACCAGTAATAACAGAAATATGGACTTCCGGAAAAATACGGCGAAAATGTAAGGAAGGCTTAACTATAACGATTACAAAAAAAAGTTTAGAAATTCACAGACAATCAACGACCAGGGTGAAGTTGCACCGATCATATTAACACAACATGTATCTTAATTGAGCAGTGTAGCGAATGGAATTCACCATTGCACCTATACGTGAATTTGTACTTTAAGAAATTAATCAAATTCGTACAAGATATGCAAGTATTCGCGTTCAATACAAATGCAGTACTAGGAGCTTCTGTTCCTAGTAGTATTAGATAATATCACGAGAAAATTAGATAGCGCTTTTAATAACAAGAGCCAGTGGAGATTAACGGAGAAACTCAATGACCTGGATTATTCAGATGAAATCTGCCTCCTAACACTCAAACACGCCGGAATGCAACATAAAGTAGAGAAGCTATCAGATCTAGTAAAAGTAATTGGCTTCAAAATAAATATCAGGAAAACCAAGACGATACGGGGCTAAACACCCAAATATAACTTATACGGAATTCAAAACAACTCCATGGAAATAGACAAAATTGGAATGGCGGAAATTGGGTTTAGAACATAAATAATTTTTCTTGAAAAGGGGATTGGAATTTATATTTTGGTATATCGTTTGACCAATCGGGATATTTTATGCAATAATAATCATTGCATCAACAAGATTTTTTCATCACATAATGCAATCGATGCCACCGTTCGATCGATTCCACGTATTCTACAGGGTGGGCCAACTTGGACTGACTGATTTGAAATGCTTATAATTTTTTTATTTTTAAAGTTTTTTATTTTATTTTTTTTTTAAATGAAAGTACAAATTATAAATTTTTTTTAAGCTAAGTATGAAAAATGACATCATTTAGATGGCGTCCATTCTCCCGTTGGCAGTTAATGGCTCTATCTAAGACATTTTGCATTACGTTGCGCAACGTTTCTGGCTCTAATTGAGCAATTTCTGTCCGATTATTCTGCTTTAGCTCCTGAATAGTTTGTGGTTTATTGACGTAAACTCGTTCCTTCAAGAAACCCCACAAAAAAAAATCTGGGGCCGTCAAATCAGGAGAACGAGGTGGCCACGAGAAATCTGCATTTTTTGAAATTATTCGGTCATTATTCGGTCGAAAAGTTCTTGCAGAAACGCCTTTGTGGCTCTTGCGCGGTATGAGCTGTAGCTCCATCTTGCTGGAACCATATGTCACGATTATTGAGAACTACCGGACGTAAAAAATTTTCCAACATGGTCCGGTATACCACTCCAGAGACGGTTTCTGGCTGCTCAATTTCATTTTCGAAGAAATATGGACCAATAACTCTATCAGCCATGATTCCACACCAAACAGTGCATCTGAGAGGGTGTAATTGTCGCTGATGCAATGCTCTCGGATTCTCCGTACCCCAAATTCGGCAGTTCTGTTTGTTAACATACCCATTTAAATGAAAATGTGCTTCATCACTCATAATCAGATTATTCAAAAAATTGGCATTTTCTGTCGCTAGCAAAATCAATCTCTTGGCATATTGTAGCCGTTGCGGTGCATCCCTCGGCAATAATTCTTGAGCCAATTGAATTTTATATGGAAACATCCTCAGATCAACTTTTAGAATACGTCGTAGCGATGTTCTGGTGATAGACAATTGAGTAGCACGTCGACGAGTAGACACAGTTGGATCCGTGTGAACACTTTCTCGTACAGCATCTACAGCTTGTTCAGTGCGAACAGGTCGCGTAACATTTCTTCGTGGTTCATCACCTACTGAACCCCAATTCTCAAAACGGGTCATTAAACTTCTTATCATGTTTACACTGGGGGCCGCTGCAGTATTAAAATGCTGACGATATTTTCTTTGTGTTTTAACAATTGATCGTCCGGAAACATAATAAAATTCAACAATTTTTACACGTTCTTGCACTGAGTATGATGACATTATAAAATTTTATAAAATTCTTTATTATCTACAAAAAAATAAAAATAAAAAACTTTAAAAATAAAAAAATTATAAGCATTTCAAATCAGTTAGTCCAAGTTGGCCCACCCTGTATCTCCATAAGTCTATTAATACCAGACTGACAAAATGATTGAATTTTTATAAATCCATTCTAAATAAATTCGAAGATAAAAACCTGGTATAAATTGGTATAAATCGTTGGTAGTAATATACATCGTGTAATCTACATTATTTTAATCGGATTTTATCGTCGTAGAAATTAAATTCAATTCCATACGTAGAAATTAATTTGTGATAAAAAATCCAAAAATGCTGATATTACAAAACCTGCATAAGTACAAATTATGGAGGATCGGTTGATTTTAGTTAATAAATCCGGAGATAGTGGGGCAATCGATATGTCGTTGACATGGAGGCGATATTTGAACAATTAACATGGGCCTGTATTGAGACTAGCGATGGCTATATGAAAAAATTACAGGATCATTTAAAAATAAATCTTGTGAACACAAATGACAACGAAAAATGTGAAGCGTGTATCAGGGGTAAGCAAACCCGATTACCCTTTCCAGAAAGTGGAAAACGAGCGAATGAACTATTAGAGCTGGTACATGCAGATCTATGCGGTCCCATAGAAGAAGATTCGCTTGGCGGTGCGAAATACAACTTCGTCCTCGAGGATGATTTTTCAGGAAAAATTTACGTATATTTTATGAAGTTTAAATCTCAAGTGTTTAACAGTTTTGTGGAATTTAAGAATTTGGTTGAAAACCAAACGAACAAAAGAATAAAAATTTTACGCACCGACAACGGAACAGAATTTTGCAATAATGAGATGGATCATTTTCTTAGAAAATCCGGCATCAAACATCAGAAAACAGTACCTTATACGCCTGAGCAAAATGGAAAGTGTAAACGGATGAATAGAACTCTTATCAAAAAAGTCAGGTGTATGCTTATTGAGGCCAACCTTCCGAAAAAAAGTCTGGGCAGAAGCTGCAGACACGGCAGCATATTTGGTAAATCATACACCAAACCGAATGCAGGATTCAGTATCACCAGAAAAAATTTGGTCTGGAATAAAACCACAATTAAAACATATGCGTGTGTTTGACTGTATTTGTTTTGCGCATATTCCGAAGCAAAAAGGTGCAAGCTGGATCAGAAATCAGAAAAGTGTATTTTCATGGGATACAGTGAAGAATCTAATACCCTTGACAGACTAGGGTTTAGCTAAACGCGTTTAGTCGTTTTTTCGAGTTTATCTCTTAATGTGTCAACTTCGAGATTAGCTAAACCGGTTGTATAGTTCTGTCAATGACATTTTTTAATACCGATTCCGGACAAACATAGCGCTACCGTATTTTATTATTGAAACACGCTTTGCTAAGCCTCATAGTGTGTCAACCTAAATGGTTTTGTGGTAGATTAACTAAACTAGTTTAGCTAAACCCTAGTCTGTCAAGGGCTTAAGGCATATCGAGTGTTCCATATAGAAAAAAAAACGGTATTAATCAGACGTGATATTGTTTTTATGGAACACCAGTTTCTTAATGAGGTATTTTTAAACGAAGATAATATTAACTTGTTTGATATGTCTCTAGAAATAGATGAAAAAGAAAGCTTAATGAATACAGATACTCACCCACATGAGATAACAGATGATGACGTTGTTCAGATTCAGGAAATGGTTCCACAAGAAGAGATTCAACAACAAATGCCAGTTAGTACAGATGGTAATGTTGACGATTCGTACTGTACGGATGAAGAACCATTCATTAATACAAACTCTGACGATGACTATCAACCACCAATAAGTATCCAAATAGCTGAACAACCAAGGAGAACCTTAACACGAAATTCGAAAACTTTAAGAATGCCTGATTTTGTGTACCATACTAATTTCGAGGTGGACAGTTTATGTGAAGATCCATCATCAGTAAATGAAGCATTACAAAGAATACATTCGGATTTATGGTAGCAAGCCATGGAATCCGAATATCAATCTTTAATGGAAAACAATACTTGAGAGTTGTGTTGCCTGTTAATAAAAAGCACATCAGTAATAAACGAGTGTTTAAAACGAAACGCGATGCTGCTGGAATAATTATAAAACATAAGCGCGACTGGTAATCCGAGGATGCGCGCAGAAACCGGGCATAGACTTCCCAGAAATGTACTCTCCAGTTGTGAGATACAGCTCGATTCGTTTTTTATTAGCAATGGCAGCGAAATTTATTTGGAGACTCACCAAATGGATGCAGTCACAGCATTTCTCCAATCAGAAATTGAAGATACCATTTATATGGTGCAGCCAGAATGTTTTCAATATGGTAAAAAAGTTTGTCACCTTAAAAAATCATTTACGGGCTCAAACAAGCCAACCGCGTTTGGAATCAACATTTGGACGCTCTGGATTTGGATTTAATGGCTGAGCTAAAGAAAAATTTGATGAGAAAACTTCAAATGAAGGATATCGGTGAGGCGAAATTTGTGCTAGGAATGAAAATTGAAAGGAATCCAAAAGAAGGAAAAGTATCGATATGTCTAGAAGGTTATTATAAACGATGTTTTGAGAAAATTTAACATGACAGATTGCAACCCAGTTGCGACTCCCCTAGATGCTAAACAAATCTTGTCTAAAGAGATGAGTCCAAAAAACGTCGCAGATAGTGAAAAGATGAAACACATTCCGTACCAAGAAGCAATAGGTAGTCCACTTTATGCAGAGCAAGTCACAATACCAGATATTTGTTATGCCGTCAACAAATTAAGTCAATTTAATCAGAAACCAGGAATGGCCCAGTGGAATGCAACAACACGAGTGATGAGGTATTTGAAGGGTACATCAAGTTCTAAATTGGAATTCAGCAAAAATATAGTAATGCAGATATGATTGGATACTGTGATTCAGATTGGGCGAGTGATCCTGAACAACGACGATCAACTACTGGATATGTATTTGCGATACAGGGACGACCAACATCGGGGAACTCGAAACGACAATACACAGTGGCTTTGTCAACTACCGAGGCAGAATACATGTCTATGGTAGCAGCGACACAAGAAGGCTTATGGCTCAACAAACTACAGTGCGAAATTTTTCCAGATACATCGAATGTGATCAAGCTTAATTGTGACAACAAAAGTGCAAAAAGCTTGAGTGCTACGAAAACATATCACCCAAGGACGAAACATATAGATGTCAACTATCACTTTATAAAAGAGTTAGTGATGTGCCGTCGACTTGAAATAGCATACATTTTAACATTTCAACAGAGCAAATGATTGCTGATGTTTTAACAAAAGCTCTCCCTAAAAAGCAACATCACAGCAACATCAGCTGTTCCAAAGCTATGGGTCTACAAAATACAACATTTAGGGGGAATGATCATAAATAAATATTGTATTCTAAATGTTGGTAACACTGTATTGTTACATTCATGTTTTTATATTGTTACTTTCTTCAGTCTGTTAAATAAAAGAAGTCTCTGTTCACTTCCGCTTTAGTAACAACAAGAGTAAGTTGCTTTTTACTTTGATACGACAGAAATCTCTGTCCATCACTATAATACAGGATAAATTTGGCACTAAAGCAGCTAATATCTTATATATATATTAACTGAAATATAGAGGCAAAGCTATTAAAGAACCAACTATTGATGGAAATATTTTTGCAGATACACACAATTATGAGTAAATATATCGCAAACGAAACACAGACGCCGCCCGAACGGGATATTCTGAAAACATTTCGACTTTACGTTACAAATTTGCACAGTAAGATATCGTATAAGAAGATATCGTAGACGATAAATTGATCCAAAGGAACTTACTTTAATTCCCTTCATTTATAAAAAATTTCCGAATACAACCCAAACACAAAAAAAAATTGAATGTCAGATACTTGTCATAAAATAGCAAACCGCTTGCTCATTTTGTTTTTTAAGCAATTTTTTTTCTAGCTATAAGTTGGTCGTCTGCCAACCAAGTAGCGCAAAGATAAAAATATTTTAACTCGCAGGAGAATTTTTATATGGAAAAAAAAATGATGGAGAAATATTTTCAAGCGTTTCTATTGGTTTAGCGTACGGATCAAAAATTATAAATTTTCGCTCGCATTCGTGTAGTCAGCTTTATCCAGTCAGAAATTTCTACCGATTTTTGTTTAACAGTGAAATAAATAATAGCAAATTGCAAGCAAATTTGAAAAAAAACGATTAAAGTAGCCGGCGAAAAATTCAAATAATATAAAGAATTTTATTGCAAATTATAATCCGCATGCGGAAATATCCACCGATTTCAAGGTGTTTTCCGAGTTGTTTAGCTTCTGCCAGCATCGTTCGTTTTCATGTTAAAGCTGTGGCGTCTGTCCATTCCAGAGACCTACTTGTTATGTCATTCTGAGACTTCCTCAGTGCGTAACGAATGCAACTCCACTTGCGCTTTCGTAAATACGAAATATTTCGTTTGCCTTCAAAAAGTTCAACATTTGTTATTTTAATGGTCCAGAAGGTCCGTATATGGTTGGTTGCGCGATCGCACAGCATCACTGATTTCACACATGAATTGAATATTATTAGCTTCGTGTTGTGGGATAGAGCAGATCGTTCTATCTTTGTTGATTCGTTTCTTTAAATCTTCATCTGATCCACCTCTTTGCGCTAGAGTAGAACCAAGGTAAACAAATTCATTGACCTCTTCTATTTCTTCTTAGTTGATATAAATCGGTGTGGATGCTGTAAATGTGGGTCCGTTCTACGAAGGACATTTGAAAAGTACTGAGAAAATTCAAAAGAACGTTATACACTACTTGGCGCTACTTGATGCTACGTGATACATTTCCCGTTTAATTGGTCATCGTACACGCATTATATAGACCGGACATAATCGCCATGGAATAACACGTATTAGATGATTTTTATCTTCGAATTTATTTCGAATGGATTTATAAAAATTCGATCATTTTGTCAGTTTCGTATTAATGGACTTGGAGATAGAAAGCTATTGAATCGATGGAATGGTGGTCTCGATTGCATTATTAGATGAAAAAATCATGTTTATGCAATGATCATTATTGCATAAAATATCCCGATTGGTCGAACGATATACCAAAATATAAATTCCAATCCCCTTTTCAAGAAAAATTACATATTTTCTAAACTCAATTTCCGCCATTCCAATTTTGTCTATTTCCATGGAGTTGTTTTGAATTCCGCATATGTTATAATTTTCTAACAAAGCCAAATATTGCAATACACATAGCTAAAAATCGCGCGCATTCAACCATTATGCTAAAATTTTTGAGACAAAACTATTCTATTCACCCCTTTTTCTGCCTATACATATTGGCCATTGAACTGTAAACTAAACATAGTCAAATATAACATAGTGCAACCACACACCACTCTAAAACCACAACGATCAGCGCGAATATCTATACACTTATAGTTATAAGATAAATAGTCGTTCATGTATAGTAAATAAGACGTGTAGGAGTCTTAACTATAAAAAGAAACGATCAAGACGACAACAAAACAAAATTAATACTCGCGTAAGAGACTCAAACTATAAAAAATTGATTGGTCAAAGGCGGAGCAATTTATTAAGTTTGATTGGTTGGATTCGGTTTATTATTCTTGGTTTCTTATTCTTACGCTTATTATTCCGACTATTATTATTATTACTTATATAAATGTTGTGATTTCTTACAGTTTTATTTTGCTTCGAGAATAATAAATAAATACTTAAGAATATTTATGGTAAAAAAAGAAGAAAAAGATTTTTTTATAAGTAGAAGATAAGCGCACACAAGGTAGAAAAATGCAAATATGTTTGTTTATTCGTTTGCCTGCTGTTGCTTATAAGAAATTAAATTAAAAATGGTGGACGAAATGAGCGAAATATTTTTCAGTTAAGCACTTAATCTGATGAGATGTTAATAGTGAAATATAAATATTCAAATTGCTCTCAAAATTGACTAAAATTTTATACTTATGGAATGAACGATTGCAAAGGCAATTAAACTCAGTTAAATAGTAAGCCAGACATTTAGTAATGTGAAGAATTTACTTAAAAAAAATGTATATTATTTTTCAGTAACTTAAACCTGTATAAGACGAAAACAAGCGCCAACAGTTGTTTGGAAAATCAGCAGTTGATGAGTCGTTCTGTAATGCGACTCTCATTAACGTAGTAAACTGCAGCTTCTGCACATAGCCCCCAATCTCGACGATTTCAGACATGCGTTGAGTTCATCTGCAGCTGTTGATCTTGGAATGACAGGTAGCTTTTGACGAAAGTCGCTGGCCAGCAGAGTCATCGCTCCACCAAAACATTTTGGGTCATTTTGTAAATCTTTCATCTTTCGATTGAACGCTTCTAATGATCGATTATGCACTCGTGCCATTGTGCACTCGTCCCAGATAATGATTTTGCATTCTTGCAATCAAGCGATTTCACATTTTCGCCAACAATCACAACTGCGACTTCGACGATAGTGGGAGCATTGTACGGACGTGCATGGCCTCCGGTTTGTCTTTTGTCTGCTCTGATGATTATTTTGTGATCATCGGAAGACATTGTCTCCAAAGCAGTTTTAAACAAACGAACCAGCACATTGTGTTCATGCAGAAGACATTGAAGGTATCGGATTATATCTCGTTTTAATGCATTCAAAAGCGCAAGACGACAACTTTATTCAAATTCGGAATTTCTAACGAAGTAAATTTGAAGGAACTTGGGTTCTTCATTTGCTGGTGAATTTATAAAATAGAAAGCAATTTTGAATATTATGAGTACAATCGCTCAACATTATCGAAATGATCAACACGCGGTGACGTCATTACGTGATAGATGGAATTGTAGCCGGGTTGACGAACAACATCGGTGCCAAATGGCGCCATGTTAAAACATTAATTGTACTGTTGTGTGTGTACGAGAAAATGTCTGGATAGCGTTGTATCTCCATATAGAGATTAGTACGCAATGGCTCCGGTGACGAAGTCAAAAATGGCAATTTGACTTTGCCTTCGGCATAGCATAGCCCCGGCATTTCTGCTTGGAACTTCAATGCTTGGCAATATTAGCACACGGCAGACAATGCTCCAATATCAAGGCAGTGAAGATCTTTGTAGGCGATTGTAGAGTCATAATTGAAAGCAGCACGATTCAAGTCGACGTTCACGCACTTCTTCGTCGAGTTACGTTTTGTTGAACATGAGCTGATGCTGGTGCAGTTCATACTTGTCCGATATGATCACGTCTCTGTTCATTTAAGTCTTCGAGTTGCTCTTGCATTTCATTCTCACGGATATCATGTATTCTTTGTGAATTATGGTTTCTTCATCCTATGTTCGATCGTCTGATAGCCGGCATTTTAATCAAAAATCAATTACTAAACATTACAAAGATTCATTTGACTCATTTACTTTGAAATCATTAATCCACAAAATGAACTTATAGATCGAATCAATCTCAATCTCGCAATCAATTTGATAATCGCACTTGTCACGCACTAAAAAATTTCTGGAAAAAACTATCGAAATCGTAAAAATCACACCCAACTTCATATGATTATAATAATGGTACCGTTTATGGTTGCAATGCACACAATTCAAATATCATAAAACTGTGAATTAATACACACATTTCCAATTTAATGGCAGCAAGAAAAATAGCACGTTTGCACAAACGAAAATGACCCTGGGCGATTTCAGGTCAACTGTCATGATTAGTCAAATCATCGCCAATTTGATTTGAAAATTTCATAGTCAACATTATTTTTCGATTTTCCGACTTTTCCGGTGAATTTTCCCAAAATTTTCTTTCGAAAGAACCATCTCCTGGCAATTGTAATCATAACAAAAAGATTGAGTTAAATCGGTTTAGCCGTTCTCAACTAAAAAACATCATTTTCGATTTTCTGAATTTTCCGGTAGATTTTCCAAAATTTTCTTTCGTAAGAGCCATTTCCTGGCAATTGCGAACACAACAAAAAAATTGAGCCAAATCGGTTCAGCCGTTCAAACTGAAAAACATCATTTTTCGATTTTCCAAATTTTCCGACTTTTCCGGTAGATTTTGCAAAAATTTTCTTTTGTAAGGAAAAATCTCCTAGCAAAAAAAGATTGAGCCAAATCGCTTTTGCCGTTCTCAACTGAACAACATCTTTTTCGATTTTTCAAATTTTCTTATTTTTTCGGTGGATTTTCCCAAAATATTCTTTCGTAAGAGCCATCTCCTGGCAATTGTGAACATAACAAAAAAAACTAGGCCAAATCGGTTCAGCCGTTCTCAACTGAGAAACATCATTTTTCGATATTCTGATTTTTCCGGTGGATTTTCTCAACATTAAAATTTTAAAACATCGTTTTTCGATTTTCCGAATTTTCCCACTTTTCCAGTGGATTTTTAGATAGAGAAAATAAATAGATTAAATAAATAGATTGGATAAAAAACAAAATATACTAATTTGCATGCAGCCTCCGGTGAGATTCGAATCCAGTTCCTCCTAGTTCAATCGCCGAAGCTTTAACCACTGCACCACCTATCTCATAAAAAATGTACATACAAAATTCATATAAAAAAAGCTTTTATTCCGATTTTTCGGGTTTTCAGACTATTCCAATGAGATGAAGAATGCAAACACTACACACAAATATTATCGAAAATAAGGTTTTTATAAAAATAATATAAAAATAAATAACTATTTTATGAAGTAAAGTTTAAAATTTGTGTGTAGTATCTTCATTCTTTATCTCATAAGTAAAAAACTATAGCACGTGGGTACAAATAACGGATTAGGCGATTGTAGAGGAGATCATAGCGGATTAAAATTAGGTAAAAAAAAAATTTATTAGGAGACTTTTTTGAGAAAAACTCAACTTTATAAAAAAAAAATATTTTTATTTTTTTATTTTTTTAACTTTAAAACGCCATAGCTCTTAAATGGATACAGATGCAAGATGGCCAATCAGATCATAAATATAGCCTATTCAATTGTCCGCCAAATGAGGCTTTGTTGGTTGCCGTCCGATAAATATTTTGTAAGTTACAGTTTAATATTCGCTTGTACTTTTTTCCCAAACCAAATTTTTTAAACACCCTGTATCTCAAAGGATATCAAATATTGACCCCCCCCCCCCCCCCCACCATACGATTTTTTTCATGAAATAAACCAAGGAATCACCCCTTAACGGATTAGCATCCCAATCGGGGACACCATGTATATATGTAGATTTTTATATATGTATGTATATAGATAGAAGATTTCTTTTCAAATATTTTTTTTCCGGCCTACTGAGGAGAAAAGTTTGAAAGTTTGATGTAACTATTTATATATTTAACACTAGCTTTTTACCACAGTTTGCCGGAAAAAATATTTGAACGGAAATTGCATACAAATTCTTTCCCCGGTTTTCTTTGCTCGAGGAATTACCAGAAGAGTGCCACTGGTCTGACCAAATATATCGGAGACCAGTAACGAAATGTATTCTATTCAACACCAGGTTGCACTAACTAGCTCTAGTTTTCATTTCAAACCAATTTGCATGTTGTGTACAATGTGGTATCGGGTTTCTATAATATCCAAAGGAATTCGGTCTGGTATGGGTACACATGGTCGTATTTTCTAGTTTTGTTTTCGAACAGGTTTGCGTGGTATGAACTGAGGTATAATAGTATAGGTGAGTGTCTGTCGAGACTGTATAAAATCCACATGGATTCCACCGGGTATGTCTTGGTGCAAAGAAGACCAGTAGAACTAGTTAATGCGATCCCGTTTCGAATAGAATACAGAATAAGAAGCAACGCAAATAAATATATTTTAGTGTGTTCACAATCATTCAACAAACATTATTTTATCCAGCACTGGTCAACGGTAATCGGAAAATAACGTTGAGCCTTTCAAAAAACAGTACATAAAAAAACAATTTATCAAAGAAGAAAAATTAATCACTTCAAGGGATAAATGGACACGGTAAAGCCTTATGCCTCTACTGGGAAGCTGATCAGCAATATAAAGAGCAATATTAAGAAGGATGGACAAAGCAGCAGCCAATAGAGGAACTAGAACATTAAGTAGCAGACGCCTCCCCCTACCAAATTCTAGATCACCACGACGATAGTCTTGAAAACGAAGATAAAATCTCAGCTAACCCGTTGAATAAAACGTATCAGGAGAAGCACTACAAAATACAAACGCCAAAAACAAAAATGCTGAAACAAAACCTCAGCAACATCACAATCGCTGAGGCAAATGACGCAGAATTCGAAGGCGCACACTTTAGACAACTTTGTTGAAGAGTTCCAAGCGAAATACGAGTTGTGCGTCATTGAGTTTTAGCAGAAGTTGGAAAAGGAGTTCAGCGACTATATGACTGCATGCGATACTCTTATTGCAAATGTGTCCCATTCGGTGTTTGTGCATGTCCGTCCCGTAATATATTTTTTTATTATTTATTATTATTATCAAGAACAATAATTTTGAAATGTATTATAGCGTTTCAGTTATGTCAGAAAAATTAAGAAGTGATGATTATATTAGCGGTGCTAATTGAATTCGATAATTCTGGTAGCGATTTTTCGTCTGGTAGTGACGATAATTTTGAGCCACGCTTTTCGCTCTAGTCAATCTATGAGAAATCGACTGGGTTGCTCTACCGATACTCATATGGAATTAGTTGAAAGCGTCAACGAAGAATCAACAAATGAGTCTAATAACGAATCAGATCACAATACTTGAATTATATCGGAACCGGATTGCTCAGAAAACAACCGCAACAGAGAACAAGCGTTTGAAAATGTCACAATTTGGTCACCACTTGATGATGGCATTGAGCCACGAATGAGACCAACCGCTCACCGAACACCAAATATTGATTCTCACCAAGTCTTTTTAATTACATAACGCAATGTACAAACGAGAGAATCGACAAGTTACTCCAAACTAATAAAAGATTGGCAAACACAAATTTAACGAACGTCGAAGAAATAAAAGTTTTATTTGGCTGTAGTCTCATAATGTGTTACAATGGAGTTCCAGCTTTAAAAAATTATTGGTCGCATCACAAGTCATTGGGAAATGAATCAATAAAATCAGTTATCTCTCGGGCCCGTTTTTTGCTGATAACATCGAAATTATACTTTGCACCATCCGAAAAGCCTGTAAATGCTAAAGTAAAACGTACTACGTCGACGATTTAGTACAATGTTTAAAATAGCTGTTCCAAAATGCACGTGACGTTAGCGCTTATCAGAGCATCGAAATTCAAAGGGCGCTCATCTCTAAAACAAAGTATGCCGCTAAAACCAACCAAGCGTAGTATAAAAATGTGGCTATACTATGCGATGCTCGGACAGGCTATACCTACGATTTTAATATTTATAGCGGCAGAGATGAAAGTATTGTAGCCAGCACTTTGGGTGACGAGTTGTCAATGCTCTAAAACGTGCGATAAAGAACCCTTAAGTCACATTGTGTTTCGACCGCATTTTTACCTGTGTTCGTTCGCCTATAACCCTGGAGTACCCTGCGTTGGTACACGCATGGGGAATAGAATAAATCTACCAAATGTTACACAAAAATTGAAAAAAGGAGAATCCGTATTCAAATCTAGCCAAATTTGGTCAAATGTATACCAAATAGCAGGATACAAAAGAAGTGACCATAGTAAGCAACTGCCACTACGCCACAATGACTACCGTAGAAAAAAAGCAAAAAGGTGGATCTGTTCTTCAGATAACGCGTTCAAGAATGATAAAATTTTATCGAGAGATAATGGGTGGAGTAGACAGGGTCGATCAAATTTCAGGACTGTACGAATTAGACAGAAAAACCAACAAATGGTGGAAAAAGTATTTTTTCGCCTGCTAATGATGTCTGTTGTTATTTCATGGATAGTGTAACGGAACCTTTACAGGAAAATACCTAGTACCATTCCGTTAACAGAAATCCATCGAATTGTGTTCCACGAGCAGCCATTGGCCCGCCAGCTAAAGTCTGCATGGTCGTGGGTTTAGTGGACTTCGATGAATTTTAAGAAGCTGCTTTTATAAATTCAGAAGCAAATATAAAATGAAAATAACTAAAACAAATAAGTACGGTACCTATGCCATTTTCAATTGAGACCCCTTCACATTTTCCCCGTTTTAAACACTTTATATCATGACGAATAGAAACATAATTTATTTATTTAAATTAATTAAAAATCGACAAATAGAAGTCAGTTTGAAAAAAAAAATATTTAAACTGATTAATTTTAATTGGTGGTGAAATGTACTAAATTAAATGGGAGGTTAATCTCCATAAACAAAAACATAAAGTTAAATATTGAGTAACTTACCACAAACACCGGCAAAGCGCTTCAACGGTGGATGTTGTACGAAATAATTTATATTTATCGATTAAGATTGCTAAAAAAAAATAAATTTAATTTAATTATTTACACCACCCTAAAATTAAAATTTAAATAAATCAAAAAGAAAGCTTAGATTTTTAACTGTACTCGAAAATTGTAACTTTGGCATTAATAATTAGTTTTAATTAATAGCATCCAAAACAAAAATATAAATTTATAAAATTAACATAAAAGTACTAATTTTTTTACTCCTAAATACTCAAACTGGAACATTAAATAACATAATTACAATGAGTTTGTACTTAATCGTACAATTTTATCACGTCATCTTTTACAACAGAAACGTATCTCTTAGGTGTGAAATTATATGGCAGGTGAACGACCTTCAACCAAGTGTACTGCAATCGATGTTAACCCGGTTACTTTAAGCGAACTTTCCCGCGCGCGCAAATTCCGCTGGGCGGTGGTGGATGCTGTCTCACTATGCCACAAACTCACCACCGTCGCTGTCCTGGACTGGTTAGACTCAATTGCTATATATATATATATAGAGACGTATATATAAAGCCAATTGGCCAAATCTAATCCACCAGAAAAATTATTTTGCCGCAACTAAACAGAAATCGGCGTTAGTTAAATGTTACGAAAATCACTAGTTAGATGTTTACCTTAAGAGTGTCTATTAGATGGTGTAGGATATTTGAAATGGTAGAATTTTCTTTATTATATTCGTAGCACACAAATTCCCATCAAAATATGGTATAAATCCTACAACTTTAATTTTTTTTTTTTTTTTTTTTTTATTGCTACAACTTGGCACTAAATTTCACCAACACAATTTTTAATGGTATACACTATAAAATTTAACTTCACTTGAAAAACGATATGAAACCAGGTTTACACAACAAAAGCTCTTACTTGAATGTCAATTTGTAATTAATTTTCATGTACAAAACATTTTTCGTTTATCGATCTCCAAAATAAGTAATAGAAGAAACACCAGCTGATGAAAATAATTGACCCGGTTAACGACAAAACGTATCAACGAATTTCTACTACAATACACAGAGTTATTAGGTTCCGCATAACAAGTTCTGGCATAACAATGAAACTGATTATGTTCAACGTAATTTCTGTTTCAATAGCTTATTCCTAACTACGTCGCAAGCAATCACCATTAATTGATTTTATAACAGTTTTGCAGAAGATTTAATAACTGAGGGCAAAAGACTATGGCAAATAGCCGCAACGCAAAGCGAGGCAGCATCGCCAGAAACAACAAGAGGTTTGACGTCTCTGCTTCTCATTTGTCAGTCTGGAAAACTCGAATAAGAACAGTTTTCCAGGAATGTCAAATTCCGTTATATAAAACATGTTTTGCGCCATATCGGGATCGGTCTACCTAATGGGACACATGGATCCCATCCAAAACACCGGTACGGGACATATATGTTCCAGCACCAAAGCTCTATTATGGGCTACATAGAAATTTAATGTTGGGTTTGTTTTGTTTAGCTAGACCACAAAAATGCCGAATATTAAAAAAATAGAATTAAAATCTTTCCTAATGGAGGACAATAAACCACACATCTTTGGAATGTCTACATGCAATAAACAACTTAGATATAGAGGCAGAACACAGGAGCGCCTTAATAATAGGCATTTAAACGTAAAAGCTTCATATATAACTATGGAATATATTGCGAAAAAAATGTTCAACGTGCCACGGAGCTCATCTTATGTTACTCCGCGACACCGAAAAGACAACCCAAAAACCGAAAGAAACCAAGCCAAAAACAACCTTGCAACAGCAAATAAAACTCCATTAGGTAATGTTTTATTAGCTACCACCTTGGTAAAAAATAACGTGTAATAATGAAGAACATTTTGTTCCGTCTTCCTGTGCTCTCCTGTGCCTGAACACCTTCACAACTGAAGATATAGCAGACAATCTTAAGCTTACAAGAACTCCCATTCCAGCAGACATCGCCGTCAGGGGTCGGATAGAAAACGGAGAGGCTCATTCATCAGTGGAGTTCATCATTAATTCGCAATTATCTTCAAATTTCATGATCTAAATAAAAGCTATGGTGTTCCAAAAACATAACCAGTAGCACGCTTGATAAGGACATTGAGTCAAACTATTGGAACCATACCAAAAATCTTATTTAGGAAATATGAAGAAAACTGAAAGCATACACAGTTAGAAATTTTGCTGCAATTTTTAATGCAACCCTTGCATTAAGGCTTATATAATGCAATCGTGTATCACATTCTAATGCAAAGCTTGCATTAAAAATAGTTATGATGCAGTTGCATTAAAATTTACTGCAGTAGTGCGTTGAAAGAAAAATTCTATATAATCTGGGATAAACTAATTTTTAGCGAATTTTTCATATATTTGCTGTGTAAAGACATCAATTGATTAACGTCAATTGAGTTGGAAGTAAAAAACTGCAATCTGTGGAATTTGCCTTATACTTTTAGTTTTAATACAAAATAATATAAGCGTTAATACAAGTATTTTGGAATTTCTAATGTAGTGTGCTCTACTGTTTAAAGTACTGGACTATACAATTTTAATGCTATTTACGACAAAAATGATGCTTCCAAATAGATATTTTGATTATTTTTTATGCAATGTGCTATAAATTTTAATATAACTTGTATCAATTTTAACAAAATATTCCGTTAAAGTTTAATGTAAACTATGCAATAAAAATTAATACAATTAGCATTAAAATCTGATATAATGCAACTTTTGCATTAGTTTGTAATGCAAGCTTGCTCCGGACCTATATGTAATGCAATTTGCATTACATACGGCATATTTTTTCAACTGTGTAGATGGAGACGCTCATCATCATTATTTTCCTCATCATGCTGTCTTGAAGGAAGAGAGTACAATGACAAAACTCGGAGTAGTTAACGATGCATCGGCAAAAACATCCACAGGGACATTATTAAATGAGTTAATGCTGTATGGTCCCACACTGCAGCAGAACTTAATGAGCATACTTTTACGTTGGCGAAATTACAAGTACGTTTACACAGCAGATTTAGAAAAAATGTTTATGTTGACGAAGTCATATCTGAAAACAATACACTAGACAATCAACACAGAAAAGAAATAGCTTTTATCACAGATGTGTAGAGTTTAATCTCCGCAACTGGGCGTCCAACAACCAAGCCCATCTAAACGCTGCACCAACTAATCTACGGAATACTGGAATTTTGAAATTTAAGCTTGATAATACAATAAAAACACTCGGCCTCAGATTAGCCACAGACATCTTCGAATTGCGCATTTCTTTGTCGAAGTTTGATAACAGAAACTTTACGCTAACGGGATTTCTGGGACAATGGCACCATATAAGTACCAAGGAAAATCCTGCTGATTGTGCGTCTAGAGAGATTCAGCTAACATAGTTGAAAGA
The DNA here is from genome assembly GCA_947310385.1 of Nephrotoma appendiculata. Classification (NCBI taxonomy): domain Eukaryota; kingdom Metazoa; phylum Arthropoda; class Insecta; order Diptera; family Tipulidae; genus Nephrotoma; species Nephrotoma appendiculata. The sequence continues at coordinate 65,185,303 of OX371225.1, forward strand.
ATAAAATTCGTGGTGGATAAGGGTCCGAAATGTCTCCATAGGCCAACTCACGATTGGCGACAACTCATTCAAGTTACAATTAATGGCAGACTTACCTCAAGGACGAATACTACCATCACGTCGATTTACACCATTCAGGACCTATTCAAGTCAAAGTTTATCTCGAGATTGCGCGCGATTTGACTGCAATACCCTTTGTAGCAGCATTCCAGAAGATTCTTTGCGCACAGAGGTATATGCCAACACATTTATTCTGATAATGGTACGAATTTTGTCGAAGCTCCATCAATACTCGACAAGGAAAAGCGTGAGTGTATAAAAGAAGCTACTGCAGAACTTCAAAAAATATTTGATAATAATGGCACGAAATGGTATTTTTATACCGCACCGCCACCACCACATTTCGGAGGGTTATGGAAGGCAGCAGTCAGAACAATGAACTATCACTTAAGGCGAATAATCGGGGAAAGCACACTAACGCACGAAGAACTTTCAACTTCAATTTTCCAAAATCGAGGCATGCCTCAATTCTATACTTGGTGATTCAATACTTGCCAAACCAGAATCAAATTTGTTGCATGAAAATGAAACTTTAGGGCAGCGTTGAAAATTATTGCAAAGGATAGTATAACAATTTTGGTAACAATGGGCGACCGACTTCTTATCAAGCCTTCAACAGCGAGCAAAATGGAATTCCAAATAACCAGAAGTCAAACAAGATGCCAGTGTTTGAGGCGAACATCAGGGTAAACTTGAGCTAACCTGGGACAATTCAGTCAAAACACTCGAACTACATTGGTCTCCTTCAGCGGATTCTTTAGGATTCAACATCATGGCATAATTGGATTTTCGTGCAACAACCAAACGAACAATACTGTTGCAGGTATAAAGGATATTCGATCCGCTCGGCTGGGTGCCTCCTGCCACAATGATCACAAAAATCAGACTGCAAGAATTGTGGGTATTCGGCATATCGTGAGATGACGAGGTCCCAAAATCAATTGCTCAAAGATGGCTTACTTAAGGAGATAGCCTGGAATCATTGGAGGCTCTCAGAAGAGATCGCTGCGATTACATCATTCGACAACTCGCAATCGTATTCAAATTCTCGGGGTCAGCGACGCCTCTGAGAAAGCATCCGCAGCGGTGGCGTATGCTCGAAATCGCTCGATACTCTCAATACTCATCGCATGGAAAAATGTCCTACTGGCCGTGACCCGAAGTAATTTTCAGACGTTTGATCCAAAATCGACATCTCAGTCTCGCAACAACACATTCAAAAGACTTCTTTACCGTGCCCGAGCTCTGGCCTTCGAAACGGCATTCGAGTTTCTTCACATCAAGATGCCAATTGGGAGAACATTTACTAGACAAGAGCCCACATCGATCTCTGAACCCTTTCACCGGCAGCGATACACTTCGGGTCGGAAGAGGGGGGGGGGGGGGGGGGGGTTCCAACGAATTGAACCTGCCATACACAAAGAAGCACCCGATCATTCCTCCCTCCCATGGACAGTCAGCTTACTATTTTACTCATCAGCGGGTCACAACTGGTGGATTCTACGTATCAAAACATTGGTGCGCTCACACGTACATAAATGTGTTATGTGCGTTCGCGATCACTCAATGACGAGCCAACAGCTGATGGCCAATCTTTCATCGCGTCGCGTTACACCTTCAAAACCATTTCTACACAGTGGCGTAGGCGACGCAAGCCCAATACTCAACAAACAACGCAAAGGTGGTAATGCGTGGTAATGCATCAACAAAGGGACACATTTGCATTTTCTTCTGCCTATCTATGAAGACATTCCATACGGAGATGATGTCGCATTCACACTGCCTATACTGGACAATCACAATTACCACTAAAATATTAAAATACTTCAGGGAGGCTAACAATGTTGGAGATGACAGTATATGACCCCACGACAGTCGGAGGTGACACCAATCGTTGTACACCATATAACATTAGACAAACGATCAACCAATACAACAGTGCGCAAATCGCTACATGTCAAAATGTCGTTTTCTTCAAGTCCGAAAACGACATTTTGACATGTAGCGATTTGCGCACTGTTGTATTGGTTGATCGTTTGTCTAATGTTATATGGTGTACAACGATTGGTCTTGCTTTTTTTGCTTGATGTCTTGCTTTTTATTCAGCCCTTCGATCGAGCAACACGGCACGAAAATCAACTAAATGAACATTTTTTTTTTTCTCGTATTGATTTGCGATAAATCATTCGCATTTTTGCATTTTATTTCGTCTTCGCAATTTTGCTCCAACAACAAGCAATAACTGCATCAGTTGTTGTACGAACCTTCAATAAAAAATGCTGTTCTACTAAGGTGAAATTCTCGTACTTAAATTTTTTTTTGATGGCCTTGGAATGCACTTTAATTCAAAAATGCCAAATGGTCGGTCCCTTGGTTGGATCATATATGCAGGTTCACCGTATTCATTGCACTTTTGAATACAAAACTGAGATATTTCCAGAAAATCTATCAGTTTGTAGTGAAAACGTCAACAATTTGGGTGGCATATGTCAAATGCTGGTGAATTATCTGCGGAGTGGAATTCAGTCGACTATATCCATAAACCAAAAATTAAAATTTCTGGATGAAAATTCATGCTTCATGGAGGTCAATCACTTAGTGCTAAGTAAGTTTCCGCATTTTTTATTCAGCTGAACATAACATTTATATCATGGCGGATTATTATGACACTTTTCTACTGTCGTGATAGTGATATTTTTCGGATTGGAATAGAAAACTCTCCCGATAGTTTGAACGCGACAGACTGGATATCGGGCTATATTCATATAAATGAAGAGATTATGTCTGACTAGGCTACCAAGCAATAGAAAGATATCTTCAAAATACATAAAAGTTATTTTAAAATTTCGGTCTAAATGTTATAAATGTCATGACAGTAGTGATATTTTTTCGGGCTACAGCTTATAATTTACAGTTTTGGACTGAGTATCGGGCCAGCTTCATATACATCATTGACATATCCGAATATTGGCCCTCATATACTAATTCAATCAGAATACAACCACTACTAGAATAAATTGCACCATATGATCTGAAACCAAGCAAGAACCTTAGTTTTAGACCCGTAAGAAGCTGCACGCTATACAAATCCAATTCCATTTAAAATTAAGGAACATCTATCAGTAATCTTGATTAATATTTGATGACGTACTACATAGTATCGTCAATTATTTATAAAATGTTTCATGCAAAAATTTAATAAATGGCATAAATACTTATATTATCACCCTCATAAATCTTAATAAATTAAAAATCATAAAATAGCATAATTATGCAGTCGTTCATTAGTGTTTGTGTGTACATCATATGTATATACAAGCATGTTTTTAAAAATATGAATTTAAATTTATTTCACATTAATGGATTAATTACAGACCTGCTAAATATTTTAATGTTCAACTTTAGGTTTCATTACAATAAATAATTATTTAATCGCAGTTTTATATAAAATCATACATACATATGTAGTATATAGTATTACCGCTTTACATACATTGTGAATAATGTACATTGTGAATAATGTAAACTCATAATTAACATACAACATAATAACAAAATGAAAATTTTAACATTGTTTTTTAATGAAAACTTCTAAAAAGTGGTTTTCATTCAAACGTAAGGAAGAGCACATGACTTTTAAACCGCTTTAGACTTTTATACAGTAACAGTTAGTGGTTGTTCAAAACATCACACCAAGAGAACAATACCAGGGCTGGGACCACAATTAAAATCAAAATCTACGGACATTAAGTTAAATAGATTGTTACTTCAGGGTCGATAGTAAAGTGTCGGTACTGCAGTGTCGATATTACAATGTCGATAATGCAGTCAACTGTGGGTCATCTCTTTCTCTTTGTGAATACTATTCATGCGATTCCAAAAAATACTCCAAAGTACATCGATCATCAATAAACAAGTCAGCAGATCATTGGTATGACTCCATTCGAGCCGGTGATTGGGTGAAGATAAGTAATGTGAAATATTGGAGATATAAAGAAATAATTAGGAAACCGTGCCGAATTATGGCTTACAATTATATACGTGTATAAAATTGATTATTATTAAAACATGTGTTAATTTGTTTACGAATTATTTTGAACTAGTGATACTTGGGTACTTCCAATACATATTGTCCTATTGATGTATGACAATATGTATTGGACTAAAAACAAAACAAACATATTTGTTTAGCATAAAATTTACAAATCTATATAGAAAGTTGAAACTTTTCCTAAATCTATACTTAAACATAAATTTACTTCTAAATGAACGATTGATTTAATGTTGACTACCAGATTATTTAAAAAAACAAACCTGATCAAATGAGACCAATATTTCTAGATTATGATTGGTCCATTTTTTTTATTTTTTTGTTCTCTTGTCATTAAAAGGGTTAAATAAGACGAAAACCATACCAGATCATATAATGAACGACAAGATTTCAATATTTTCGTTCCAAAAACCACCTTATTAAAATTAGCAGAAAATTTCCAGCCTAAAGTAAAAATAGTCGATAATGTAGATAGTTTCTTAGATTTCTCAGCCGAAAGTAAACAAATCCGATCCGTTGAAAATGCATTGAATGGTCTGTCGTTCCAGATTAATATGCATTACTATTGATGTCACTATGATTATTTGACATGCCATAATGTAGGTCAACTTCCGCCTAATTGTAGAGAAATTAGCAACTTAGTTTAATGCTACCCAACTTCGGCCTGATTGTTAAGAAATTCTGATAGGGTGGGTTCAAATGACCATCAAATAACGGATAGTGGCATCAAAGATAAAGCATGTTAATCTGGAACAACAACAATGCCGTTCAATACTTTTTTATTGAATTAGCGAAATTTTGCGAAATTACACCTCTGAAATTTTGCTAAATGTGTTACATTACACTCTTATAGTTTTTATTTTGAATTTTTGAATTTCAGTATAGTCGTTTGATTAATACTGACGGCATTGCCATCTGTTGTTGAATAGACGCTAAAGTTTGATTTTATGGAAATTAGCCTGCTTATCCTCGTGCCGTGTCGTGTGAATTTACAATAAATTGAGAACAAGACTGAGATAACTATTTTTTGTATTTCTCGTTTTGTTATATGGGATTGAGGCACGGTGTGAAAAAATGTGCAAGTGACGCACACGTAAAACAAAAGAAAAATGTTCTTCTATATTTTTGGATAGTGCGAAATTTTTGTTGTTGAGTTAAGTGAGAACTATAGATAGAATAAAAAAAATAAAAAAAAATAACGTAGAAGAGCGAGAGATAGGATTCATATGTATTCGATGCTACTGAAGATAGCAGAAAAATTCAGCAGAAAAAAAACTGTATTATCGACCTCCTTTATATACATTGGTAGAAAAATTCAGTAGAAATTTTTTGTTGTTTTTGACCGATTTCTGTAGAAAAACTGAATTATTGACGTATTTAAAATAGTCGTAGAAAAATTTATTCAATTTTGTTTATGTAAGCTGTTTTCGGCCGAAATTCGAGTAAATTTCATTTGTTTACTATCAAAATGCATTCACATAAGCACAAGAACTGTTTTAATAATAAATTAGAAGTAAAAAGTAGAAAAAAATTTCAGCCTTAGAGTTTAAAAGGTCCGCCAATTTGATGATTTATACAAGTTCTAGACTTTTACGTCTATCTACAGAGCGAGTATCACGACCCGCTGATCATGGGAATTCCCGCTATTCGAATATACACGACACGGAAAAAGTAATAATTCCGTTGAAAAGAAGAAAAATTCTTTAGCCTTAGGGTTTAAAAGGGCCACCAATTTGTTGATTTATATAAGTTTTGGACTTTAACGTCTATCTACCGAGCGAGAATCCAGACCCGCTGATCGTGGGAATTCCCGTTATTCGAATATACATGACACGGCAAATGTGATGATTTCATTGAAAAGTAGAAAAAATCTCCAGCCTTAGAGTTTGAAAGGTCCGCCAATTTATTGATTTATATAAGTTATTAAACTAGCTACTTGTTTTTTCTACAGTTGTTACTTGTTGTTGTAAGCAAGGTTTTGAATTTCCTGTTTAAAACTAATAAAAAGGATAATTCATTCTATTTTGAAAATGATACAAACTAGAACAGAAAAGAAGGAAGATGACGAAAAAATCCTTTGTTGAGCCAAAACATTATAAAACATTTTTTTTTCTTTTGTTAAACGCCTACAATATTGCTTAAATCACCCTTTCTGGTTGTATCCCTCCTAAAACAAATTGATATACCTTATAGGATTCACAGGTAAATAACTTTTTATCATTAAATTTAATTACTGATATCGACAAAAAAAGGGCTCGTGTCCAATATATAAATGATAACTTATTGAAGAGTCCAAGTTCCAATATAAAGTGTATGTATATATATATATATATATATATATATATATATATATATATATATATATATATATATATATATATATATATATATATATATATATATATATATATATATATATATATATATATATATATATATATATATATATATATATATATTAATCTCTTGAATTCAACACTAAAGGTAGGTTTTTGGTTTCGTTCGTTCGTTTGGTCATTTGTTGGACCAATCAGCTTTTGAACAAAAATCCAGAGTCGTCATTTTTGAGCAATATGATTGGTGGAAAAAATTGTCAGAATGAACGAACGAACGCAACCATAAAGGCGGCATAATGTATTGAAAAGTGATTAAAAGGTCGATTCAAAATTAGGCATCTATCGAAAATTTAGTTGATTTTTGCAAATTGACTTTGTGATTTGTTAATCGTCATACCGAACGCCAAAAGAACGGGGAACTGAATGCACTTGTTTTTATATAGTCCGCAACCATCGCCATCTATTGAAAATAATTGAAGTGTCTAACTAAATGAATGATCATTGTCGAAATACAATTATCATCGGTGGTGTTAAGCCATACAAAATTCCTCTACAAAACGCAATTTTCGATTTTCCGATTTTTTTTTGATTTTTCGGTTTTCCTTCGGGTTCCAATTTTTTTCGAGTTTACGGATTTTCCTTTGAGTTTTTCTGAATTTTTTTTTTCTAAGCTGCTACTGTATTGAGACGGACAATGCACAGACAGAATCATTCAAATTGGTTGTGTCGTTCTCAAGTTTTTGCGAGACTAACGCAAGGCAATTGATTTTTATTTAGATATGTTACAAAACGGGATATGGTACAAAACGCAATATTTCAAAACGTGATATTTCAAAACGCGTTATGGTACAGAATGTGCATTGCGAAGCGACGAGAGCGCAGCGACCCGATTGATAGCGGGCCTATATACTCTCGCCCCTATCGATTGATAAAAAATTCCTATAAACTTAAACTAAATTTCCCCTTCACCTGCTTGATATAACCCGATCCTTAACTCCCGTTTTGTACCATATCGCGTTTTGTACCATATTGAGTTTTGAAATATCGCGTTTTGTACTTTATCGCGTTTTGAAATATCGAGTTTTGCAATATCGCGTTTTGTTCCATATCGCGTTTTGCACCGTATCGCGTTTTGAATTATCGCGTTTTGAAATATCGCGTTTTGATAATTCACGTTTTAAAATATCGCGTTTCAAATGGGACCCATTAACGCTATATATCTTGAAACATATATCTTTGATAGGAGTTGTGGCCCTTTTAAACCCTAAGGCTAAAGAATTTTTCTTCTTTTCAACGGAATTATTACTTTTCTGTGTCGTGTATATTCGAATAGCGGGAATTCCCATGATCAGCGGGTCGTGATACTCGCTCTGTAGATAGACGTAAAAGTCTAGAACTTGTATAAATCATCAAATTGGCGGACCTTTTAAACTCTAAGGCTGAAAATTTTTTCTACTTTTTACTTCTAATTTATTATTAAAACAGTTCTTGTGCTTATGTGAATGCATTTTGATAGTAAACAAATGAAATTTACTCGAATTTCGGCCGAAAACAGCTTACATAAACAAAATTGAATAAATTTTTCTACGACTATTTTAAATACGTCAATAATTCAGTTTTTCTACAGAAATCGGTCAAAAACAACAAAAAATTTCTACTGAATTTTTCTACCAATGTATATAAAGGAGGTCGATAATACAGTTTTTTTTCTGCTGAATTTTTCTGCTATCTTCAGTAGCATATGTATTCGACCATACCCAGAATAAGAAAAATAAAAACTATAAGAGAAATTGCATTTTATTTTGCTGTCAATTAAAAAGAATAGCAGAGCGAAAATTTTCGTCCAAGAATAAAAAACTTAGCAAATACAACAACAAAACTCAAGCAAATTTTAGTGCGTTGAATGTAAGATACATGTTTATTATTTTATATATGGAAATTTGGAATTGTTCGTGTATTTTATCGTTTCTATTTACAAAATATTCATGTACACACATCACATACTAATATGAATATAAAATCACAAATAATTTTCACTACACTGTAGAATTGTATTTTTCTAAACCTAACCTAAAAAAATAATTTATCGAATTGCGGTAATTTAAACCGCATATAAATAATTTTTATAATCTTAAACACATATATTTGTTGATATGTAATACGTTTATACTCAAAAGTATTGTAGTTTCACTCAAGATTTTAGGAAATACATCAAAAAAATATTACATGAAAAATATGAATGAATTTAATATTTTAAGTAATCTATAGCCGTAAAGTCAAATTGGAATAATAATTTTTTGTCTTCGTTTCTTACGGTATTTCTGTTATTTTTTTTATTCTACCTATAGTTGGCCCATTAGTCTTGTTTTGGATTGATAATGAAAAAGTCTTAAGGCGAAAGGACACCCAATATTATTATCGTCGGTAAGGCGAAACGACGCCACTCATTGTTATTTCGGTAATGCGGGAGGACGCCCAACCTATTCGGCGGCCTAGTAAAGCCGAATTTACGTGTTATTTACGGTTTACGGTGGAAAGACGCCCAACGTTTTCGTTATTCAGCCAACCGAGGCCAGCCGTTTTGTATATGCGGGAAGATGCCCAAACCCGTTACAACAGGTGGCCAACCGGTCATTATCAAAGTTATATAAAGGCGGGAAGCGCCCAAGTTGTCTTCATTTGGCAACTGTGAGAGAACGCTGCCACCGTCAAGGACAACCTCCACGAGGTTAAAAGGTAAATTTTTTTTTTTTTTATTAAAAAATTTGTCCCCCTTTTATTCAAATTTCAATTTTATTTAAAATATAACATTGTAGTCGAGCATCGAATTACGGTGGTCGTGTGTGCGACCGGCGTATGCATTGGTTTCGTTTCTAACGGATGCGTGTGAAATACGTCCCAAAAAAAAACCGAATTTGTTGCATGCAAATCCCAAATTTGTTCTACAGAAATCTCAAAAAATATAAGAATTGATTTGGAATAAAAATAAATGATAGATTTTCAGAGATCAAATCACAAAACTTATTTATTAGAATATAAAATAAAAAATTATACCACTAAGGCAAGTGAATAAAAACGCAACAAATTTGTTAATTGAAATTTGTTGCAACAACTCCTTTATAAAAGACCCGTTATTTATAACGCCGACCCCAGGAATCGTTCAAATTGTTTGTTCCGTTAAGAGAACGGATCACGAGCGTTCTAGAAAACCTACGCACACGTCAAACTATTGAAATTTGTTGAACATGTTTGTTAATTGAAACTTGTTGCAAAATCCTATTGATTTTGAAATGTTTATTGCATACAACAAAATTTGGGATTTTATGTCACTAGGGTTCTAACGGCTGGTCGTCGCTGTTATTATTTTCAAATTTTTCGTTTTACTTTTATTCCCTTTATTTTTTTTTTCTCGGCCGGTATTTTTTTTTTTCCTCCTTGTTTCTCCTCAGATTTTGTGTAAAATATATAATAAAGTACATCACGGCAAATTATTTCCGGCATTTGGTTTATTCCTTCTCGGCCGGTCTATTCCTTTCCTTGGTTGTTTCGTCATTTCGTCTACCTTATGTATTTTCCTAAATTTTTTTTTGTTTTTGTCCATATTAAGAAGAAGTGTTAAAATCTTTTCAGGTCGGTGTATTGGGAGGGGAAATTCCATTCTGTGTCGGTTCCATATTTGCACGCTGGGCTTATCACTCCCCATCATCTCCTTGGCAGGACATTCACAGGGTTGGAGTGGCAAGTCCAGTATATGTATCGTCCATTTGGGGACGACCGTAAAATCAACATTGTCTCCTCGTGGCACTTTGGCAGTCCATGCTGTCGAAGTGTGGATTGTGGGGGATTAGCTAGAGATGTCCCTCTTCCTTCTAATGCTGCTTTGACGTGGCTGGGCATCGGAATTTTAGGGTATTCGGGGGGCCTCATCAGCAGACTAGGTACTTGTCATTCGGGGAGATCTGGTCGCCGCCGGACAGTCGATTATTATTTTAATTATTACGTTCCTCAAGTTTCGGTTGACGAATTCAATATATAATTTGTTTAACTTTCGGCTGAACTAGTCAAAAGACTATCTGCATTATAGATTTTTCACTTTCGGATGGCAACTTTCGGCTAACTTTAACAAGGTGGTCATAACATTATTTCATATGTAGTTTTATTTTTGAATTTTGTTACCACCGAATAAATGATACCTTTTACTGATGGCATTGCCATCTGTTCTCGAACATTTGTCACTAAGGTTTTATTTTTGAAAGTGTGAATTGACCTTTATACTCTGGTTCTCGTTTTGCACACTCCTACAGTAGCTGTATTTTGTTGAGAATTAATTATTTAATTATTTCGAATTATTTTGGAATTATTTAATTCTCAACAAAACAGCAAAAAAAATTTTTTCTGTTGGTAGTATTTTGCATTTTCCTATTCTTAATTATAACACAAAATATAATATATAAATTTTAAGAAAATATCGACCACAATACGAATAAAAATGTCGCTTGTCATAAATGTCATTAAATTTACAACACCAACTTAAAAACAATAAAAAACAAAAAAATGTTTTCTGGTGGCAAATACGATAAGTAACTTTTGGAATTAGAATTAAATAATTCCAAAAAAATTTTGGAATTAGTTTATTCTACTGGGAATTATCAAATGCAATTGTTGTTGTAAATTCTCAACAAAATACAGCTAGTATCGCTTAGACGTCGAATAGTTTTGAGAGCGAGACTAATGTGCACGTTGTGCGTGTGTGCGACCAGTAAGAATATAGAAACATATTTTTGTGATACGTTTTCGTTTTGACGTGTGGATTAATGTGCGGTGTGAAAGGATAGGCGAGTGACGCGCACGAAAAACGAAAAAAAAATATTCTTCTAGATTTTCTGGGTGCGAGAATTCTTTAGTCTAGTTTGGTTTTTTATATAAGTCAGGTGAGTTTTTTTTATTTTAAAGCAAAATTGTTGATTTTGTTAGAAACATTTAAATTTTGGTTTGAACCGTGCCATTTTATAATCAAAGACAAAATTAGTTTATCGTTTTTAAATATTTTTTTTTGACAAAATGTTTGTTGAGTTTGAATAAAATAACAAAACATTTCTGTTTTGTGGGTCTAAGCCCAAAATTTTGAAAAATTATAAATAATATAGTTTGTGGTAAAAAAATAATAGAAATAAAATTTTTTAATAAAATTTAAAAATTTCAAGAATCGTTTTGTGAATTAAAAAAAAGAGGGGAAACTAATTTAATTTACATAGTTATCCCATCGTGATAATCTAATTTTTTGTTTTGGGAGTGCTTGGATATTATGCGTTGATTTCTTTTGAAGCTGTACAGAAACGGTATCAGACCTTTGGTTGATGAGTAGCTGTGGTTCACTCGTGTGCCAGTCGTAGGCTGCATGTTGACTGCGTGTGTTGCCTACTAACTGTAAATTCCTACCTCATTTGGGTTGCCTAACGGGTTTGACTTAGTTATATCGTCGACGGAATAGTCCAACGCAGATAGATTACCTGTCTAACGCAACTAGGATTCGTATAGACATAAAAACGCCGTAATCAGCTTTTATGCGCGTATTATGATACTTAACGAATTCGAGCAATGAAAATTAGTCTGGGATGTGTACTTCTATTAAAAGGTCCAATAATTTGTCATTGCTAATACTTTCTGTATCCTGTTGGCCAATTTATGACGAAACGATCAGCGGGTCATCATACTCGCTCGGTAGATAGATACAGGAGTCCAAAACTTATAAAAATCAACAAATTGGCGGACCTTTTAAACCCTAAGGCTGGATAATTTTTCTTCTTTCCAATGGAACCGATACATTTCCCGTGTGACATATATTCGAATAGCGGGAATTCCTGCGATCCCGCCGATCTTGATGTTTCGAAATATTCGCTTTTGCCAAAACACAATACATTATTTCCAAGTTTTGTTTTACATGAACTATAAATAAACGAAGAAAAACTGGGGTGGAGTGTAAATAATAATAAAAAATGTAAATAATGTAAATAATGTAAAAATAATAATGTAAATAAATAATGTAAAAAAAAAAATCCTGGGTTGAAAAACTGGGATAACTTCACATACTTGTATAACGCACCAAGCATGGCAGCGTCGATGCACTTTGACGACTTCCCGTTGGTCCGGATGTGAAATTTTTCGTTAAGAGTATGCATGTAAACTGAACGAAGAATGACGACACAAAATCTTGGAAGAGTTCCTTCTGGACAGTAAACAAATTGCAGCAGAAACAGCTAAAGATTCCATTCTAGCGAGTGTCCAGTATTATGTGAAGGATGAGATCTTGAGAAAATGCATGTAACAAGATTTTCGATTTTTGTTTTCGATCGAGCTATAATTCCTCTCAGTCTGCGAAAGCAAGTTTTGGCCTTGTTGCATACTGAACAATGGGACATTGTTTGAATAAAGCAGCGGGTTCGTAGACATTGCTGGTGGCCGAACATTGACAACGAAATCGAAATCACAGTGAAGAAATTTCGAGCATGCTAGGAACTTCCCCAAAACCGAGAAAGCTGTGCGTAAGTTGGCGAATATCCATAAGTCATGAAGATGCCGAACATGCCAATAGGTGGACCAAGTTCATTGTGGGCCAGCCACATTGGTTGAGGGAGAGATCAAGCAGGTGTTGGCAAGGTAACACAAGCTCGAATACCTGATCCTGATCCATTTATTATCGCTGAAATTTTAAATAGTCCCAATAAACATCAATTATCGAGCAACATCGCTATGGACTTTGAAGCTGGCCAAGAGTTACCACGTTGACTTCATCAAAATAAGGAGGGAGAAATATGTTGTGTTTGTGGATCGGAACACACTAATCATTTATGTTCGTCTCTCTCATTTACAACAAAAGTACATTTTCTCAGTTCTCTCAGTACTTGCTCACCATAACTTTTTCTCGTTATTTACCTTCTATAGACCCTCTTTCATTTGAAAGTGGTGCCACAGTGCAAAGGTAGCAAGCATTGTACTCGATCTGCCAAGGTCGTTTGTTTTATGGTTTTACGGGGCCATCTATAAAGTATTTGCAAACCTAGTATTAAGTAAAATTTCTTAATAAATTCGAAATCAAATTAATTTGGAGCCACTGTGTTCTGCTGCTGGAGCAATTTTGGCTCGAATGGATTCCAGCATTATGTAAAATTGATCATAAAACAACGAGGAAACAATAGTTTCTCGTGTTCATCTTATACGTGGTGTTGTTGTTGCTGTATTTCTTTTAATTTTCTTCCAGTCTCTTGCTACGTGTATCTCTACCTTACGTCTCGTACACAATTCACAAAATTAAACAATAAATGTGACACTATTTTCTTACTCCCTATATACACACACACCCAACACACTGTACCAATCGTACTATAAGGAGCAATAACAACTTTAAGATTATTATAAAATCGCATGAGCGTAATAAGACGACGACAGCAACAAAGAATACGAGGAGCTTTACAGAGGTAAAACAATAAAAATTAATGTATTTTTGAGAAGAAGTTTTGGATGACAAAAAATAAAGTTACAGATCTTTCTTACAAAATTTACGTAAAGAATGAGAAAATTTTTGTCTTGCAGAGTATGGTTACGAAATTCTTAAGAATCGTTTCGAATTACGAAATTTTTTATGCAATTTTTGAATCGCACTGTGCCAGCATATTTTTTATATAATTTGATGGCGTTTTGGGATTTTTAAAATTTTGTTGTTGTAATTTATGTGGAGTATTATTGTCATTGAGTTTCTATTAATTCAATTATTGCAAAATCGAAATGTTCACACACATTTTGCGGTTACGGTCGTTAAGGAATATCGTTAATATCGATGGAATGGTATATAAAATTCTAGATATTGGATACCTGTGGAGACAAATTGCATTAGCATTGGATCTAATTTAGTATTCATCTATTCGGATGCGTGGATCACAAATCACCAAAAAATCTTTTGTGTTTGGTACGTATATGACAACAACTTGGGTGACAAATCTTATATATTTCAGGGTACGAGTGTGGTCCTCCTATCAACCGTTAAATTGGGATACAATTTTTTTTTTTATTAATCCTTTGTGTTTAACTTTAGATCTTTAGAAAATAAATAAATCGAAATAAGTAAGAATATTTTATAAATCGATTGTATTGGGAAGAGAGATCTTTACGAAAATAATAAGAATTTATTATAAAATTCGCCGAATTGTACAGCACCAAATGCGCGCAACATAGAAGCAAGGAAACGAAATCAAAAATTTTTTTGGTGTTTTTTTCGAATTTAGTCACGATCTGCATTTTTAATTTAATTTAATTTTATGGACTATTTTACTGGGTCGTGATGGTTTTATAATTAGCAATGGTCTGTTGTTTCTGTGGTCGTTTTGGGCCATGCGAATAGGCACTCCTACATCATAAACATGCATAAATTAACAAATGTACCTATACGTGTTTGATTGATAGGACATAACAGATTTTATTTTCATATCACCAAAACAGAAAATAACGTGTAAATTACGCCAAAAATCCGTGTGAATTTCAAAAAGAAACTTTGAATACCGATTAAGCCCAATTTGTGTTAACCAGTACTAACGAGGAAAAATTGCTGCTAGTTCAGGAGCCGAAAAACGGAAAAAGAAAATTTCAAAATACGCCTGAAAGACGACAAATAAAACTCGATTTCTATAAAAAAAACTAGAAATAGTTTAAGCCTAATTTTAAAATCGTCCAAAGGCAGCTAGACTGACGAAATTTGTGCTTATCATACCAAAATACTTATCATAAATTTTTCATTCATAAATTGAGGAGTAACACTAATTCTGCATTAGTTCACACTGGAAGATACATTCGTACATCAAACAACTTTTCTACGATCAAGTCAAACAAGCGTTCGAAGGAACAAAACAAATATTACTAGAAGCCAGGCAAAATATAGCAGAACATGAAGAAAGACCGGATTGGGACAAACACGTCGCAGATGCTTCATCATATCTACTAACAGATGAGCAACAATCAGGCAAACCTGAATCAAAGGTGGTTCAAAGAGACGATCAACAACAACAAAAGCGCTATAAAATACAACACGTCAAAGCTAAAATATTTCAAACAAACATTAACGCTATGAATCAAATCAAGGATGCGGTACAGCACTCAAGAACGTATTACGAGTTGAAGATCAAACTACTAACCGATTTATGGATTCCTAACAATCATGATGAGATTATTGGAAAGCGAATGATGGAGAGCTTGATAACAAATACTTTAGCCAAGAAACATATGAGAGCCTACAGCAAGATTATAAATGTATAATCATTTATCTTAAGAGCAAATAGAAAACGTTGTAAACAAAGATTCTCCAAAATCAGGTCTAAACAGGTCCAGTATCAAGCTTCCCAGGATTCCCACACTTTTATGGGGATTACAAACAATGGACAAGCTTTCAAAATCATTTCAATTAGACTATCCATTATAATGATGATTTATCCAGTGAAGAAAAGATGCATTACGTATTATCGCTAATCGATATCGCAAGAGCAACTAATCCACAGCTTGGAATATTTTATGCTCCAGATACGAGGGTAAACGCCTTCTCACCAATACTTACATCAACACAATTTTAGAACTACCAAATTTATCATCAGAATGCGCTCATGGTCTCAAACTGTTACATGATAATTAACTACTTCGTGTGCTAATACATCCTGGGTTTCAAGCAACCTTCATTACAAATGCCTGAATGAATGTGAATTTACCTTGAAGCCAAGATTTCCCTCCAAATTTAACTTAGCCATAAAAACATCAGTATTCAAGAACATAACGCGGGATATGTCAGAGCAGCCTCTAGACCCATGGATTTGGAAACACACCAAAAATCTGCTGTGGGCTGATCCAACATTTTACAGCCCTGGCCTAATCGACTTATTATTGGGTGCGGACTATTATGGATAAATTATAATGAGTTAAGACCTCATTCGACGAACCGATAGCCCAACAAACCAAACTAGGCTGGGTATTCCTAGGCCGTGCCTCGATTGTTACAATTCAACGGTAATACAATCAATGACAACAAGAGCAGTTGATATAGATAAACAATTGAGAAGCTTCAGGGAAACAGAGGAGGTGCCACCTAAACGAGCATTCACCAAAAAAGAATTAAAGTATGAAAAAATATTCGCTACCAGTCACAAACATCTCAAATCTGGCCGCTACGTAGTCAAGATTCCTATTGACATCGAATTATAATCTGTAAAACAATTTGCTAAAAATTCAAACCTTGGCATTCATTATAAGAAGTTCATGGATGAATATATCATGGATGAAATTGAGGATAGTTTTCGATGGCTCTGCCAAAACCACAACTAGAACATCGTTAAACGACGTAATGTTAACGGGCCCTACTCTTCAACAGGATTTGTTATCCACACTGTTAAGGTGGCGGAAGCATAAATACGTCCATACGGTTGATATTGAAAAAATGTTCAGACAAATCACCGTTGATTAAGAAGACAAAACTATCAACACATTTTATGGAGAGAGTCTCCACAACAAGAAATTCAGGAGTTTAAGTTGACCACTGTCACATATGAAAAAGCGGCAGCAACTAAACCAAACTATCCTATAGTGTCCAACATAGTTTTAAATGATTTGAAAATGGGCAACAAACAACACCGTTCTCTTGGAATCCAAACCAGTGCATGTAAAGAATCAAAATCGATTGGAATTTAAGCTTGATGATACAATTAAAACTCTTGGACTACACTGGAATCTAGCAACAGATACATTCGGTTTCATCGACACCCAATCCACGCCTGGCAACTCTACTAAACGAAACCTACTTTCCGATAGTTCAAAACTTGTTGATCCATTAGGCTGGCTGGAACTACCAATAACAGTTGTAGCTAAACTGATGATGCAAGAAATCTGGCTAGCAGGCCTATCTTAGAACGAAGAACTTCCGTTACACATATCAACAAAATGGCAGGAATTTAAAGATTCTCTACCTCTAAGAAATTTTTATTCCACGTTGTATCATTTTGAGGAGAGCAATACAATAGAACTTAATGGTTTCTGCGACGCCTCAGAAAAGGCCTAAGCAACTGCCGTTTACTTCAAATCTACAAATTAAGAAAGCATTACTATTGTGAGGCGTCTCGCATCAAAAATAAAAGTTGCTCTGATTAAAAGCTTACTTTCACTACCTCGTCTTGAGCTTTGTGGAGCGTTGCTGCTCACAAAACTAATGTACCAAATTAAAGAAGCAATGCAAATTTCGGAAACGAGATTGAAATGTTCGATTCGAGGGTGTCCAAAAGGACCACAATTTATGGTGGACGGGTCCCTGATTGGTTACAATTTTCAACCGAACGTTGGCCACAACAAACTGCTGCTTAAGAGTAAGCTACTTTAGCAACTAAACAATTGGTTACACTTGCAACATCAACAAAAGTCAAGACGTTTAAATAATTCGCGTTGTTACCGGATCGCCAACTTTAGTTTCTGCTGAAGAACTTAATGAATGCTATTTAGTAGCTGGTTAGAATAATTCAATATGCGGAGTTCCAGAATGAAATCCCCTCGCTTAACCAATTTATTGATGAACATAAAATACTAATAGTAGGAGGAAGAATAACTAATTGTAACCTGAACTATGATACCCGACATCTAAAGATACTGCCCCCAAAACATAGATTCACAAAGCTGCTAATCAAAGATGCTCATGTAAAAACATTGCATGGGGGGATTCAGTTAACTCTGTCACATCTTAGAAACAAATATTGAATCACAAACGGCAGAAGCAGTATGCGTACTGAGATAGCAAAATGTATTCGCGTGTCACGTGTATTCGGTTCAATGCTTCAACAAGACACCAGCTAATGGCAAGCTTACCCAAAGAACGAGCCATGCCATCACGTCCATTTACTAACACAGCAGTTGACTACGCCCAACCAATCTGAGTAACACTATTTGTATGCTTTACTACCAAAACAGTGCACATAGAGATTGTCAGCGATATGACCAGTGCAGCCTTTATCACGACCTTTATGCGATGTATGGCTCAAAGAGGTCTTTGCAAACAGCATACAACGAGTAATTGGAGACACAACCCTCACATATGAAGAGTTACCAACGGTTACGTTGCAGAAAGAAGCTTACCTCAGGTCAAGACCACTTACACCGGCACATTTTTTAGTTAGTGATTCACTAATTAGTATTTCAGAATCGAACATGCTGAATAAAAACATTCCTGTCAATCAGGGGTGGAGATTACTACAAAAAATGGTTCAAGATTTTTGAAAACGCTAGTCAAACAAACTGGCCTTTGGGAAGGATCATTGATCTAACTCTTGGCAGCGATGGTTTGACTAAAGTAGTCACAGTAAAAGGGGGGAATGGTTCCATACTCAAAAGACCCATTACAAAAGTAAGTGTCTTACCTTTCGACACCGAGAAGTAAAAAACAACAAAATAAGTCAGCGAATGACTCCCGTACTAAAGGAGTTTCTAGAGGCCTCATACTTCTACCACTACTTCTACTAAATTTAGTGGCGATAACTATACTGCCCAGTCCTGTATCCTCGACCGAACCAGCTGATGTATAACATCACCCCTTTTAGTAATCAACCTAGGCTGTATCTAGAAAATTTAGAAAATCCCCAATTTACCAACCAGCAGTGGAAAATAGTATTTTATTTCAAACTGACATTCTTCTATTCGGTCTGATGGCATACAGAAATGAAACAAGGAACATGGGTCAACTTTGCATAGAAACAGCTGAAGAAAATCATCAGATATGTTCTGTAATCAACACTCAGCTCATGCATATTTTAACTGAAATCGAAGACAAGAACGCAATACTTCACTACAGAGAAATTAGTTGAAAACGTGGGATCCTAAATATCGTGGTCAATTTGGCAAGTGACCTATTTGGAGTTCTAGATGACCATGATGCGAAGCACTATGAAGAGAAAATACAAAAATTGGCGTCTTTAACCTTCATACACTTCTTCTGATGCTCGACTACAAGAAACTCAACAAAAACTAATCGATGTTCTTTTAAATTCACACAACAAAAACAACAAAGCAGTGGGCACCATGTTAAAGGACAAGTTTAGCCATTGCAAGCATAGCAACAGCGAATATATTTGTATGCTGCTTCATCCCGCATTCATTCCGCATACAACAACAATTCTATATGTGGAATTAGACTTATTGGCATTACAACAACTATTCAACTGCAACATTGTAAAAAGGTATTGCCAAGAGACACGTGGATAAAGTTTTGAAACAATAAGTGGGATTTCTCAATCCGTCACGAGCGGCAGGCTTCTATAGTCTGTGATGGAGACCTCGTATAGCAGTATCAATACCACGCAATGGAATAATTTCTCTTAAAGGCGGATACACTTTATAAGAAAGGAAGATATTTGTGAGCCCTTACGAGTGGTAAACACAAATATAAAATACCACAACGATACGAACACTTTCTTGTTCAATGGGATTGAACAAATTCTGAATTTGCACAAATTCAGCCACTATATTTTTCGGATGGCAATGGACATATCTGATAGGAATATGCTATCTGAATTTCTTATTCTTGGTTTTTAGAACCTTTTATTTCTATTGTTTAATTTATTATTCAACACAGGCACATGGCGAAGAATTTTAATTACCTAAAGAAATCTTAAACAAGGGCTTTTATGTCTGAAACGATATATTTTCCGTTGGTGGAAGGAGTTGAACAAAACCTTTATCTCAGAAATAATTAATATTATATGAAATCAAGGCATAAATTGGCTTTTTAATGTCCAGCAAGCCTCCATTTCGGTGGATTGTGGGATACAGCCGCAAAATCAGCTAAATACCTCCTAAAGTGAAATTTAGGTGAAACATGTATTGAGATATAAAAAAAGTTAACTTAATACCTCTTACAAGATTTCTGGAGAATATGGACGTGTGGATATTTTACATAATTAGAACGCACATTAAAATGACATGAAGAAGGGCCAAATATAGAAATTGGTAATAGTCAAAGTATTGAATCTGAATAGGCACTAGGCAAAATTGAGAAACTACATCCGGATACATACGGCAAGGTTCGTCTAGCCTAAAAATAACAATCAAAAAATATGCGTTTTTCCCATAAACGGGCAATCTCAAAGATGGCAAACCATCCACCACCAGCAACAACTTAAAAACTAATAACAAATTATCCGCGGTTCAAGAAGAAGACGTGCGCACTTGTCAATTTTGTTGGCACATTAGGGCACGATATCTTTGCTGTTTTAGATGAAGATGGGCAAACAAATGTCTGAGTCTAAAATACGTGAACCTGCCTGATATTATCAAACATCCCGAGAATCCGGTGATACATGCCACCAGGTTTAACTTGATCAATTCAAGATGTTTTATACAAACTATAAGTTTCTTCGTCTCTAAGCTGTCCCACTCACTATAATCGAATTACATTACCACTGGTCAAAATTTCACCATGGGAAACGGCGCTGGGGAATAGAATCAGTTGTGATTAAAGAACGTTGACGACATGTTTGCTGAACACCAAAAGTACCGTCCTGAATTGCGTTAATCACACTGGACTGATTTATTAAAGAAGGTGGCTATTGCTAAAGCCTATTGCAGTGAAAATTGCCGGACGTTAAAATCAGATTGCGCGCTCCAACTTAAAAACAATTTTGAGTCGTCTGTTCATAAACGAGAGAATTTAAATTCGGTTCAAAAGTTTGCGTTTCTAGAGATTTCATTGGCAGAAGATGATATAAGAGTAATAGAACGATAGTTGAATATCATATTTCGAATTTGGTGCGCACAAAGCCAGGAGTTTTGGGAAAATGCGAAAACCATCGAGTTCGTTCGTAGCAAATACATCAAGGTCATCAACGAAGGACAATCAGAAATACCGTTTCATATTTTGTATAACAAGTTTTTGCCGGAATCGACCGAATATCGAATGAAATAGGTGAATAAGGCGAATTTTCGTCAAAATTGTGGATACGACACTTAGAAATGAATTCAACCTCGGTTTTCCAAATTTTGTGCCAAACGCCATAACACCTTACTTCACGTCTATTTTGGTAAATCATAACTGCAACGTTAAACACACAGGTCGTATTAGGATCAAGAGCATCACAATCAAACACAAAACGTCACAGTGGTGAAAAAAAAGTCAATGCACAGCTATTTCTTCGAATTTTTGATCGTACCAAAAATAATCAAATTAATGCCGTCTAGTGATTGATTAATTGATAATGTCATGAATTAGTGTTTCAAATGCGGACAGATCACATTAGAAAACAATCAACTTATTTTACAACTCAACTTTCGGATATTTTGTTCGAGGTAAAGTGACTTCCACTCAAACGTCCATAAAGGTCGATGATCCACTAGATGAAGATTCCGGGAATTTGGCTCAGCTGCGGTAGAACAATTTTGATATTGGTGAAAAATTAGATGCGGTCAAATCACCCTCGCGGCTATCTTTTCGATCAAGCAACAATGAATTATAAAGCCGTTTTCAACTTCTACAAGGATGATGTGTTGAGCGGAGTTGATGATATGCGCAATCCGCAAAGGAATTATACATGGAGATGATCATGATACTTCACACAGCCGGCAGGAAGTTGTATAAGTTGTCCTCAAATTCTAATGTTTTGTTAAATCACGGTCTAAAAATTGATCTAAAGATGAAAGGTCACTTCGCTGGTCTAGTAAAGGCTATCAAAATGTTTGGCTTGATTTGGGAACCAGTGAACGAAAAATGCTTGAATGACATCAAAAATCTATGATGAAATGAGAACAAAAACTACATATACGAAACGAATCGTGATGTATCTGGCGGAGATTTTTGGATGCACGAGTCAATTAGCATACGGGGCTATAATGTATCCGTGCGATGCATCAATCACTAGAAAATCCAAACTATTCTGCTGTATAGTAAAACCAAAATTGCGACACAATCGCACATGTAAAAAAATTGTGGCGATTTCAAAAGGCTGGTTAACGTGGATGAGTCACTTCGTAATCAATTCAAGAGACACACACATTTCATTGAGGAAGAATTCGAAATCCTTCACTGTACGTGAAAGGAGTTAAGCCATGCTAACTTTTATGCAATACATTCAACGATGTTGTTTTACTGACGAATTGCGATGATTGGCAGAAAGACGGATAAGAAAATATTACCGATGTGTCGCTTATCAGCAGCAACTTAATAACCGATTTAATCTTTCGATACTATCGTCCAATTAATAATTAATTTGTATTAATGAGCTCAATCGTTGTTGTTTGCCCAGAGTTGCGTAGAATTTGCTTTAAAAGAGCTCCAATTATCAGTTCACAAATGATGGGAAATTTACCAAATGATCGGGATCACCCACGCAGTTTGTTTTATAAGTCTGTAGTGGATTACTGCGGTTCTTCCTTTACAACTTCAAATGGTCGTCGAGATACGAGAAACAAAACTTATGTCGCAATTTTCGTTTGCTTAAGTAGAACAATGATGATGCCACTACCCGATACGGCACAACAGACGACATTGAATGGAAATTCATCTCTGCTCGCTCCCCTTACTTTGGAGGATTGTGGTAGGTGGATATTAAGGCGTTCAGGAGGCACTTTAAGCGTGTTGCCGTCAATCAAGTTCTCTCCTTCGAAGAGTTATCATTCTTTGCTCTTCGAGGCCTCTGACTCTTACGTTGGACGACCTTAAAACCGGAAACATATCTACCATTTCATATCAAATTATTCATCTTTCAATTTTCATTTGAAAATTTTCTGTTATCCACATACTTCAGGAATTTAATCAAAGCAATAAATTTATTAGCACTATTCCGAATATGCTAAAATTAAATATTTCAAGCGCAATTTTTAAGTTTATGCATAACCAGCCAATAAAATAAAAATCTAAAACTTAATACAACAACTCTATAAATATGTAAAAGTAATAAAAAATTTCTTAAACTTTAAACAAAAGATAAATGAAAAAGTTTGTTGCAAAAAAACTCGTGTACATGTACTCGTAGTATTCAAAGTCAATCAAGATAAAATTTTCTCACCTTTTTCAGTTACATCGAGACGAACGAACGTAACACATAAAAATTTATAATTGTTTGGCGTTCACCAAAAGGAAATACAATTAGAAACAATAATTTATAATAATTAAATTACAAAATGTGTGTACCGTACGTAATTTGCATAACATTGTCGTTGCAGAAGCAGCTGCTACATACTTCCGTGTTGTGTCATAACTTACCGATACTGCGATCGGTAATGTTGGTAAACAGTGCTATGACCCTATGCAGAACTCAACGCCGTTCATAATCCCTAAAAATGTTCCACTTGTGAAAGAGTCCGATCATCATTTGATAACGACTCGACCGATTTTGCTGCCGTGTTCGTACTTGTCACAACAAGGCTAGTATGAAAGAAAATTTTGGAAAAATCTACAAGAAAAGTCGAAAATTTGGATAGTATTTTGGTATGAAAAATGGCAAAGATGGCATCGACGTTCAGTTTGATAGTTCTGCCATAGAAAAATAAGTCTATTATAGATTTCTCATTTTGATAAATCGAAAGATAAAAATAAATTGAGTAAAAGTTTGTTACAGGCTGGCTACTGCCAACCTGCAGATTTTCACTAAGCACCTGCAGAGGCCTCCACGGTGCTATTTTGCCGGCTACGTTCTCAGGGAGAAGTGCTAAGGTCGTGGGGTTTGAGGCATACAGGGCTCCTGGCTTACACCGTGATCATACAGATAATTTAAAAAAAATGAAACGCAAATAATAATATAAACTGGAGTTCCACCGAAATTCGTCGGCCGGAACCTGAGGAACGAACAACTCAAAATTATAAATGGGAGAGAGGTGCCTTGGTGCGCGAGTTACGTCATCAGTCACCCGACATGATAACTACACCTGCATCCACAGTACCAGTTACAACAACTACACAATAACATTTAATAATCATACACAATAATCATAACAGTTCAATAATAAAATAAACATTCACAGGAATATCAATAATATACATATTCCTCTTATCTATATTAATATCCGCAGATGTGCTAAATATCGAACGATCCACAAGTGTGCATTAGTCACACAAAACTATAACTTTCTTTGTTTTAGTTCAGTTTGTTTTATATAGAGATAAACATTTATTTTAAGTATAAATAAAGCACACTGCATTTTCAGATTTCAGATTTGTTAGTTGATTTTGTAAAGTTGAACACGGAATAAAATACTGTCAAAATAAAAATTATTAAATTAATTAAAACAATAAATAATAAAATATTAATTAATCAAATTTATTTTAATAAATAATTGTTCAAGTAATTTCACATAATTAAGTGAAGTTTAATTTCGTGAAGTATACACGAAACGTAATTCGCGCATCCATTCGAACTCAAACAAGGTCGAACCTTGGTTACGAAACTGGATGCGGGCACCAAGAGACCGCAATCAACACTGCACCGACACAGAGGGAGTCTCCGCTCCCATCATACCGACCGAAAAAAATTTAATATTTCATTTTATTTATAGAAAAACAAAAAAAACACAATAGGAAACAACTTCCCGCAAAAAAGAAAAAGGAGGGAACGAGAGAGAGAGCGAGAGAGAGAACAGCAATGCGCACCGAGCGCGCACCCGCTGTGCGGCGCTCGATTACAAAATTTTTCAGAATTATAATATAAAAAAAATGTTTAAATATATATAAAATTAAAATCAAAAAAATTAAAATAAAGATAAAAAAAAAAATCGTACCTGACCTTCACTAAGGTCGCCCAGTAAGGTGTTGATGGCCGCGTCCTTGTCCGCCAAAATGGGTTGCGGTATCTCACCGAAAGAAAAATCGCGAATAGCCGGCTGGCTACCCGTCGTTGTTGCGGGGCCTCTCCCCGATACCAATAAAACAAATAGCCGGTTGGCTACCCGTCGTTGTTGCGGGGCCTCTCCCCGATACCAATAAAACAAATAGCCGGTTGGCTACCCGTCGTTGTTGCGGGGCCTCTCCCCGATACACCAATAAAACAAATAGCCTGTTGGCTACCCGTCGTTGTTGCGGGCCTCTCCCCGATACCACGGTAACCTACAGTTGGCCTCAACTGGCCGCCGATACCGTAAAACACACGTTGGGCGTTGGCTCGCCCAAAACCGTTTATAACGTGGTATAAAAATATTTATAACGTGGTATAAAAATATTTGACCTCGTCTGGTCGACCGATATATTGGGCGTTGGCTCGCCCACCGTAAATACCGTAAATAAAAGTGAGTGGCCTCACCTGGCCACCTGTACAAAATTTTGCGGTGCGTTGTCTCGCAAATGACCTCAACCGGCCACCCGTGAAAAATGTTGCGGCAGTACCTTGCCGATATTCAATCAACTTATTATTATAGGCAATTACTGTAAACGTGCCGCGTCCTTGCCGGAATAAATTTTTCTCGTTACTACCCCACTGATCCTGATTTTGTCAGTATTCCTGGTATACGAGACTTAAAAATCGCGAACCACGATAAACTACTTAAACTTTCTAATGTTCACCACAAATTACTCGATTAAAATTTATTTCATTAAACACCAAAAAAAATTGTATTTTCAAAAAAAAAACACAACTCCTAATTATTAGAAATATAATTTATTTTATTTATACTCAGAATGGATAACAATCGTACTGTATTTCCCAATCGATTTTTTTCAATTTTATTAATTTTCCTTTCATTTCAACTTCAAATTAGGTAGGCATAATTTTTATTTCCCAATGAAAAACAAAATTTAAATATTTTACAACCGATCAGCACTTTTCAATATCAACTTGACAATTTTTTTTTTTTCAAATCAAAAAACTAAACTTGGTCATCCATTTATCTTTACAAAAACCAAAACTTGAATGCCACACCAAAAAAAAACATTCGAGCGTCGCACAGCTCGTAAAACGTTTTAGAAGAAAATGCATCTCTCTTCTCTGTCTCTCCTTTATACCAAATTTTCGTTGGTACAAAAGAGAGACATACAAAAAAAAACATTTTTTTCAAAACGTTTTACTTTGCACACACTCGATGCGCATTGCTCTCTCTCTCTCTCTCTCTCCCATTTTCGTTCCGTTGCCAACATAACAGAAGAAAACACACAAGAATCCATCCACCAAGAAACCACGTTTAGACAGCGAAAACCCGGACGCAAGAAACCACGTTTAGACAGCAAAAACCCGGACGCAAGAAACCGTGGAGAATAGAAACACACAAATTTACAAAAATGTCTTGTTAAGACAACACAGTCGTAACAAGTTCATTGCGCGCAATGTAAAATCATAAATACAATCATGACATTGGAATTATCAGAACTTTTTTACTCAACTCATTTTTATTTCTCGATTTATAAAAATGAGAATTCGATAATGGTAAACTGATATTTCTATGGTTCTGCTGTCGCATGTTTTCATAACAACAACAAATTCTGCATTGAATATTGATACTAATAAAGGCGAGTTGTTGGGTAATTTAGGTAAAAAAAATTAAAAATATCATATCTCAGTTCCAAATGAAAGCTTCCAAATGAACCCCGCACAATCTGACAAAAAATGTTGTCGGTCCACGCGACAAACACCCTTATACATATATTTGTTACGATAGAATAAAAATTAACATTAGATTTGCGAAAACGCCAGTTTCAATAGGCATTCAATAGGTGACAATGCATTGTGTGTATCTACAAATTTCATCAAAACCAGTTTTTGTGTTTTTCATAACTAAATAGAGGCTAGCTACTAAGTCTCCGTTAGTAAATACCATTGTTGATCGCAATGTCTCCAGACTTGTATTTATTTAATATGTTTCCTTTTTCTTGTAAATTACAAGTGTTTTTTTAATTTACATGAAATTGTAGTTAATAATGTAGATAGTATATGCAAAACTGTATATACTATCAGTTGAAGTGAGAGAGTTGGTTAACGAAAAAAGAAGTGCTCGTAAGGCTTGGCAGATAACCACAGCCCCTAAAGACAAAACAATACTAATCAACTTGTGCAACAAACTTAAATTACTTACAAAGGAGATTTAGAATGAGTCAGTCGCAAGCTTCTTAAGTAATCTGACAGGTAAACCTGACACAGCCTATTCCCTGTGGAAAGACATCAAAGGTTTAAAAACGGCTAAAATGCAAGTGCCACCCATTAGAATGGTTGATGGAACCTGGGCTCGCAGCGAAAAGCAAAAATCTGATATGTTTGCCGAACTCCTAGAAAATACCTTCAAACCACCAACTGGACAAGCGGATAAAAAGTAATGATCTGTGCTACCAGTTACTCTGAAAGAAATACAACAAGGAGTAAAAAATCTCAAAGATAAAAAAGCATCTGGATACGACTTGATAACGGGGCAAATAATCAAAGCTCTACCAAAGAAAAAGCACTAAAGAAACTACAGCACATAATCAATGCCTTTGTTATGTGCAATTAGCCTTTGTTATGTTCCGAGACAGTGGAAAGTAGCGGAAATCATAATGATTCCAAAGGCTAATAAATCACTAAATGACAAAACATAGGATTACTGATACAATTGAGGAGGCGCTGGAAAAAAGGCATGAGCATACAGCAACATTCTTAGACGTAGCCTAAGTATTTGATAAGGTTTGGCACCGTGGTCTAGAATTTAAGCTCCAACGATATTTGCCAAAACAAAATGTTAATTGCTACAGTCTTACCGTTACTTACGCGTGAGACAGGAATCGGAATACTCAAAATTAAGAAAAATATTGGCAGGGGTTCCACAAGGCAGTGTTCTAGGCCCCATATTATATCTCCTATATACAAATGATATACCAAACATAGAACAAGCTAGAATAGGAACGTTTGCTGATGACACAGCTGTTATGACCACCGATGAGTAAAGTTGAGTCCACAAGAACACTACAAAATGCTGTTATAACTAGACAAAACAATGGAGAATAACACTTAACGAATCGAAATCAATACATATCAACTTAACAAATAGGACATTAGAATAAATTCCGATTAGACTAAATTCACAACAAATACCATATTCTGACAATGCTAAGTACCTCGGCATGACGCTAGACTCTAAACTCAGGTGGAAAGCGCGTGTTAAAAAGAAAAGGCAAAAACTGAATTTAAAATTCAGAAAAATGCACTGGCTTATTGGAAGAAACTCCGAACTGACAACGCACAACAACTGCTGTTTTATAAACAAATCCTAAAACCTATCTGGACGTATGGTATTCAGCTTTGGGACTGCGCAAGTAAAACTACAGTGAAGATTATTCAAACATTTCAAAACAAAGTACTACGTAGCATTACTACGTTTATAATATTGAATATTGCTAATTTGTCTCAAGAGCAAGCTGTGGAGAAGCCAATAGAGGTATATGATGCCAATGACTCAAAAATAAGTTCGAAACGAAAACAACAAATAAAAAAACGAATGCTAGGGAGACCCTACCTCGGTTTTCGGACAGTTACATCTAATACTGGTAGAGTAAGCCAAAAACAAGATGTGCGCAAACAAAACCACCAAATAGGACCTAGCTATACTATCAAACCTGTAAAAAAAATTCAAAATATAATGAGCATTTTGAAGCAGTAAGCGAGAAATATCGGAGACTGGAACGAAAAAAAAATTATATTAGCAATTTAGTATTGGCAAATGAAACACAACGGGCAACTACAATTAATCCAACTTATAGTTCAAAGCGCGCATTTTCTCTCAAATACCGAATCCATATAAATGATCATCATGTGGAAGTGTGCAAGAAATTATATTATTCTTTACATTTGTAATTAAATAAGGCTTTGTTTTAAAATGTGTTCAAAATTCGCAATTCGGCATGTTAAATGCATTGAAAAAAAAATCACGAAATATTTCGACTGAAAATCACGAGTTTATGTGTCAACTTTTACAGTCATTAAATGAACTTCCGAGCCATTACTGCAGGAAAAATACGAATAAGCTGTACTTAGAGCAAAAATTTGATTGAAAATCGGCAATGTACGCGGAATATACAAACCACTGTAGATCATTAGAAAAGCAATGTGTATCAAAAACTAAATTTGTATACGAATTTACAAAAAAAAATGTTGCATTGTTCAATCCTAAGTAAGATCGTTGTGACACACGTGTTCAATATGAAACCGGAAATCTATCAAAAGAAGCGTGGCACGTACATATCAACGGAAAAAACAAAACAAACGAGGAAAAATCCAACGATGTCCAAGCAGCATTCAACGGACTTTGCCAACTCATTTTTGATGTGTAACCATCTTTACTCGCGCCTACCAAAAATTTTTGTATTAGAGTAAACTTGTAAATGAAACGAACGGAAATGACGTACCTACTTCGTTTGAAAAAAAGCAACAAACTCAATAAAAACAATCTTATACTATAAATGGCATGCTTCTTTGAATGTATAGTATATGTAGAAAAGTAGGGAAAACAAAGAAACTAATTTAAAAAATGAAAGAGAAACCATCGACATTTCCATCGTTCAGAAAAATCAAAAAAAAATACGATACGAAAAACGAATTACGATTACGAAATTACATACTCTTACAATTAAAACACAGTCAACAACTTGTGTATCTTGCTTTATCACGAGTAACGAGTCTCTAGGAGCTGTTCATTACATCGGCTATCAATGATCATGTCTTCTACTAAATAGGGTTATAATGACGTCTCGTTTTTAACATTGAACTGCCATTATCTCAGGTCACAGTCACGCGGGGACGCTCAAATCATTTACTTTCTGAGACATGGCTGCGCAATGACGAGCATATTAATATGCCTACATTTGAATGCTACGTTCAGTTCAAGAGAGATGGTCTGCGGGCTGCCGGAGTAGCAATTCCGTCAAAAGATCCATAAAACGAACATAGTGGACACAAATAATTTGCCGTATACGAACTTCCACTTGTTATAGGTCGGCCTTACTTTCTGAAAACCAATATTGACGTAACAGATGGACTGGCGAATGGAATTAGAGCTGTCTGAGGTATATTGAATGCAGCCATCCTGAACGGGACAACGAGAACGATGAAAACGTCAACAGTAAAAAACGTTAAACGACTCTGGATGGATTTCGGTACAAATTCACAAGGAGGCAAGCAGGTCAGGCGGCTTAAAGCTGTATGGGCGCAGAAAACGAATATCGACCGATATTTGGTGCCCATTTCTAGAAAAAAGCAACTGTTAATCGAAACAACAATCGGATAATTAATGTTAAGCGTAATCATTTTCCAGTCATACCTGCATGTGCCACCACAATTCATGCATCACAGGGGGGTATCTATAACGAGATAGTCAGTATATACTCTTACGATAAGAGACACAGTCAACAACTTGCGTATATTGCTTTATCACGAGTAACGAGTCTCGAGGGACTGTTCATCACGTCGGCTATCGATGAGCATGTCTTCTACCATGGATGTAAAAATGAGACCTCAATTGGTCTTCTTCAAAATGAGCTATTGCGCCTCACTACAGATTCGCTAAGTATAGCTCAGGTTGTAATGGCGAATTTTGTACGAGATAATAATGACGTCTGGTTTTTCACATTGAACTGCCAGAGTCTCAGGTTACATCACTTCGACCTAACTGATACAGTCATGCAAGGATGCTCCATTTTCTTGCTTTCTGAGATCTAGCTAGACAATGACGAGCATGTTAATATTACTAATTTTGAATGCTGCGTTCTGTTCAAGAGAGATGGTCAGTGGGCTGCCGTAGTAGCAATATATAAAAATACAAGTAGAACTTATACAGTCACCTCGCATAAGGAAATCATCGTTGGACAAACAACTGGTATGAGAGTCACAACACAACCCATTGATGATATCTACACGGCCGAACTTCTCAATGGGAATAAGATGCTTACTGTAGTTGTATTTGTTGAAGACATAAAAGAAAGTTATCCACCATCCACCAAAGAATTTCAAAAATTCTCCAAAGAGACTATCATCTTTTGTCGATGATTATGAGCGGGAATTCCAATATTAATTTTGCTGTTCCTCAAGCTGAACCATTTATAAACTTTCGGCGAGGCGAATTCCATTTGCACATGAATTCAGATCGAAATATATCTACTATGAGATATGGGGCGACCATTGTGCAGTTTTCAATGAAAAATTAGAAAAGTTAGAGTCGACAGTATATGTATCTTATTTTAGCTACCATAATCGAATTGCGTTGATTATACCGTAAGAGTAATAGACCAATTTAACGGTAATAAACAAATGAAAAACTCTGGTTAGTAAAATTGCATTCCTTCTTCCTACAAAGTAAACTGTACCCACGCACTATACACACGTCATGTTTACACATCTCCTTGAGAGTACTAATGGACTCACTCTTTTTTTTATTGTAACTTCAGTTAAAAAACCATCACAATTGTGCTGCTTGAACTTCATTTACGATTATCTTTTTTCTAGAAAGATATCTCTTTACGCATACTTCTATGTTTGATATACAGCCTTGGTCAAAAGTATTAAACACCCCATAAATTTGGGGCGTACACGAATAGTATAACAGAAAACAACCCCTTTTGTTTGTTTATTATTTTTTCGACATCTAAAAAGGACTAAAAATAGTGACACATACCGCAGGTATGGCAATAAACCATCTGGTGCAATAAAATTTGTTATTTTTCCATTTTGTATTTATTCGTCAGTTCGCTACTTTCGATCATTGTGTACACATCCAGTGATCTAGTCCACTTTTGGTGTTTTAATTTGTTACATTTAGTGATATTATTGCAATATGCCGAAACAAAAAGAGTTAAGTTTAGAACAACGGTGCAGATACAGCTTCTGCATGAGCAAGGGAAATCCCAAGGAGAGATTTCTAAAACTGTGAAATGTTCACGCCGATCTGTGCAATATACTATTGACCGATTCACCGCTAGTGGATCACACAGTAATAGTTACAGAACTGGGCGCAAACGCATTACCACATACCGTGACGACCGAGAGAAGCTTGAAAAAACAGGGAAAAAAACTTCTTGAAACCTCGCTGCTGAGTTATCAGTAGAAATTAAGAAACCAATCTCTGCTCGAACCAATCGCAAAAGGCTTGAAGAAGCTGGTTTGAAAGGCTGTAAAGCTAGGAAGAAATACTAGCTCTCCTAAAAAAACAAGAATGCTCGGTATAAATGGGCCTTAAAATACCAAAGTTTCACCGAAAAAGATTGGTGAAATATCGTGCGGTCAGACGAATCAAACTTTGATGTAAGATGACAATTTTATGCCCTAATAATATTAAATAATATTATTTTAAAATAAAATTCATCGATACAAATATTTTAGTTTCCCGAAGTCTCTACATTTTCTTTATTTCAGATTTTTGGTAAACGTGGTATGCTTTTTGTGCGTCGCCGTGTATTCGAAGCATTTAGTCCAGAGTGTGAAGTACCTACAGTAAAACACGGCGGGGGCAGCATAATGGTCTGGAGCTGCATGACCAATTCTGGAGTTCGAAAAATTCGTGAGTTAGTTCCACATGAACTCTTCAAAATACATAAACGTCCTAGAATCTGCGTTGCTGCCCTCATTTTTAATACTTTTTGGTGATACAAACATGGATAGCGTTAAATTCCAGCAGGATAACTCGCCATGTCATAAATCTGCCCGCACAATGGCATGGTTTCGAGAAAATGGCTTTGTGGTTCTGGAGCGGTCTGCTCAGTCCTCGGACCTAAACCCCATAGAACATTTATGGAGTTTATTAAAACGCAGAGTCAGGCGCTACACATTAAATAACAAAGAAAACCTAAAACGCTGCCTGCACCCAGATTGGAGCCCCATACGTCCTGCAGACTGTAAAAAACTTGTAAGCTCTCTACCCAAAAGAATTTCTTTCTTAATTAACCCTAAAGCTCTTAACAAGAGCCTGTGAGTCTCTAGTTTTTTTTAAACTGTTATTTTTTTAGTTTAAGTTATGTTTTTTAATAAATGAATTAATTTTTTAAAATAATTAAACGTTTATTTTCAATAAAATTAAAAATATACCAACAGTTCCATTCAGAAACTGAGAGGCTCTTGCTAAGAAGATATCTTATAAAATTATGTTAAGTGCTTTAGGGTTAAGGCAAAGGGTGGACCCACAAAATATTAATTTTATATAAATAAATAGTAATGCGAACCTATAAAAATTGTTTAAATTTATTTCAAATTGATACTCCCAAAAAAATTGTAAGATATCATGGAGGCTCAATACTTTTGGCCAAGACTGTATTTGTTTTCCGTAATCGATTAAAATCATAACAATACTGGAGGTCCCTCTACTGGTCGAATAAACCGTATGCGTACATGCGTATGCGTACACATTAAAAACATTTTTAAGGCAGCATTGCCATCTCTGATTCTTTTTGCAATACTTTTGATTCATCGTGTTGCTAAAAATTATCCCGGGACTGTACCGTATTTTAAGCTCATAAATGCTTGGTAGATCAGCTGAATATGCGCACCATATTTTTTTGGTACTTTCAATCGTGTCTACTCTCCCACACCAAACATCTCGAACCCTTTTTCAATATCGCTCGTAATTACGTATTTGTGTACTGGGAACCGTAACAATATCTCATTAATCCACTTTGAGTGTATCCTTAAGGGATAATCCGGACTTTGCAGACGTGTCAAAGACTATCCGCAATTTTCTTAGTGCTGTTCTTTAACACCCCATGGTAAGGCAAACAGTACCGTTTATGATCAGCCAGGTTAACTTTCGGCATATGACCAAGCGCCTTATATTCCTTCATAAAGTACTCAGTATAAGTTACTTGGAAATATATTTTATTTATTAAGTTTAAAATATGTAGATCAATCATACACTACTGGCAGAATTATAGGTGGTTGTCGATGTTGTCTACGATTAGTCGACATTGTCTATTCGTTGCTGACGAGTTGCACACGCAATCACGTAAAAATTAGTAAAAGCGAAAATGTTGCTTTTATTTTTGAATCGCAGATCGATTTAACAATGAAAACTTAAATGTTTGTCCACCAATATTTGGCCAAACCAAATAATTCAAAATTGGTTTTGAGGGCATCAAATTTATAAAAAATCATAAACTGAAAATTTTTTTACCCGCGTAGTTTAGAATTAAATCGTAACAGGAAATATGGAGCCACGGAAAATGTCGGAAAACATTAAAAAACCTACTCCCACTTAACACCGGCGACATAAAAAAATTTGTTCTTATGCCCACATCCTCCCAAATCTACTAAACTAAATAATTACAACAATTATTATATTCTTGTTGATAAAATATGTTCGTAAATTTGTTTCAATTAGAAAAAAAATAAAAATTACCAAATTTTCGCGTCATCGGCATCTCACACATGTCGTCGTCCACCAATAAAATAAAAATCAGGCGATATTTTTTCGGTATTTTGCTTGTTATTGCGTTCTGCCATGTTCTGCGTTTTAATTAATATTTTCTGGTGTGTCTTATGATGTGCCTGCATTCATCAAAGTGGTGTGTAAATTATTAACTTCTTGTTGTGTGCAGGCGCAGGAATTTCGTTTGAAAAGCGCAGCACACACAACACAGCAGCACCACCGCGCCTATATATGAAATATATGCGCGCGCGAATATCAAATGAAATAAATACCCAGAATATTTTTTTTAGTTTGTGTCGGTTTTGTTTATTTACTTATTTATTTATTTATTTAGTTTTTGAATAAAATTAATAAAAATATTATTTTTTTTTTGTTTCCTTGTGCTGTAATACGAGACGAGACAGAATTGTAATTGGCGGTATTTTTTGTGTCTTTCATTAAAATATTTTCTTTTTGCAATTTACCATCATCATCATAAATGCGATTTACTATAAAAATGCAAAAATGCATGTCCAACAACAAATATGTACGCACGATTTAGATTCGTACCACCACATTACAAGCGTATTACGGACATCGGTGCACTGCTCTGGCGTTAGTTTTATTTGATAAACTACATACTACCGCGCGTGATATGATTCTGATGTTGTTTGATGATGAATGATGATGGATGAATGAGAAATTTAATTTGTTGTTGTTGTCAATACATTTTGTGTATATTGCAAATTAAATTGACATTTTTATTTTGTATTCTCGTATTTTTTTTATTTTTTGTTGATTAAATTAAAATTGAATTTTATTTATGAAATAAATTGTAATTGATATTTGCTGTTGTTGTGTTTGAATAAAATCATAATGTTATGATCTTGATTAATTTATGAAAGAATTGTAATGAAATTCAATCAGAAAGTTGCTTCTTGTGTATATTTTGCACAATACTATTTATTGATATAGTTGTGTCTTGTATGTGCAGTGGGGAATGGAAGTGAGGCAAGTGGTTTTGAAAAACTTTGAAGATGGTAATTATTTGATAGGAACAGAGAAATAGGAAAATATTGGAATAGTTTGCAAAGATCTCAATCGAAGCAAACTATTCAAATTTAAAAATAACATTGCTAAAACCTACTATCATGGCAAGTTGACTCTGATTTAGTTCTTTACATCGCAAAGTATCCTTTTAAAGTTTTAAAGTATTTTACGCCACATGAACCTCTCCCACCTGAGCTATATATGGCAGACTCCATTTCCTTTCTCTCATTGAGTAAAAGTGCTATATTCATGAAATGGGGTTTGCGGTATGCTAGATATTATTCATGTATCTTGGATAACGGAAAAAATGGATGTAATTGCAAGAAATTATCTAATTTGATATTATATTTGGGACCGAATCTTTCGGTCAAATTGTTTGGCAATATTTGGCAATTTTCGGACTTTATATGTCAAAATTTATATACCTGTATGTGGTGTGTATCTCGCCATTAAGATGTTACATCATTTAGCCGATGACGAGACATAATTTCCCAATTGGTGATTGAGTATATCGAAAAGAATTCTTTGTAACCAATATGAGGGTTGAATCGCAGCTTCTAGACTTACTGGCATTACGAAATAATCAATCGCAATAGCAAAAGCTGAGGGTTTCACTCTAAGGAAACTTGAGAAAATAGGAAACAAAATAGGTAATTTTGAATTGGACGTCAGCAAACAATTATTCCGCAATCAGTAAACAATTATTTGTTACTGAACTGAATCATGAACATTAAATACACTTTGTTGAATTTGCAAAACACACTTTGAAAAATCTCGGCGAACTCTCTAGATCACTTTAATATTTGCTGACGTTGCGTTTACGCCCTATTATTGTGCGCTTACTAGTAATGCATGTGTCCAGGAAACGTTTAATGGTACGCTATACCATTATTCTGGTGACTTTTTTGTGCTAAGCGTTATTTAATAAAGATACAAAGTACATCTAAAAGTTTCAGAATTTTGGAAGGAAAATTTTTGAATTGGACGTCAGCAAACAATTATTCCGCAATCAGTAAACAATTATTTGTTACTGAACTGAATCATGAACATTAAATACACTTTGTTGAATTTGCAAAACACACTTTGAAAAATCTCGGCGAACTCTCTAGATCACTTTAATATTTGCTGACGTTGCGTTTACGCCCTATTATTGTGCGCTTACTAGTAATGCATGTGTCCAGGAAACGTTTAATGGTACGCTATACCATTATTCTGGTGACTTTTTTGTGCTAAGCGTTATTTAATAAAGATACAAAGTACATCTAAAAGTTTCAGAATTTTGGAAGGAAAATTTTTGAATTGGACGTCAGCAAACAATTATTCCGCAATCAGTAAACAATTATTTGTTACTGAACTGAATCATGAACATTAAATACACTTTGTTGAATTTGCAAAACACACTTTGAAAAATCTCGGCGAACTCTTTAGATCACTTTAATATTTGCTGACGTTGCGTTTACGCCCTATTATTGTGCGCTTACTAGTAATGCATGTGTCCAGGAAACGTTTAATGGTACGCTATACCATTATTCTGGTGACTTTTTTGTGCTAAGCGTTATTTAATAAAGATACAAAGTACATCTAAAAGTTTCAGAATTTTGGAAGGAAAATTTTTGACACAAGATGATCGGAATAGTACGAAATCCGTTATTTCGTTGATCGTTCATTGTTTATTGTTTGTTTATTGTTTATTGATTTATTATTTAAAGTGTTAATAATGGTACAAATGTTGAGCAAATTGCAGTACGTTTAGAAGCCTTCAATGTGGTTTTAAAGTTTCGAAAAATTAAAGATAAAATTATGTCATACCCTGAGCAACCATCTGAAATTATTGATTTCGAAACTCATATTTTTGAATCTTAGGCGTATGGAACAAAATTGTCGACAAGTGTCCAATGATAATAAATTATATTTACAACCGTAAACATAAGCACTCAATTAAATACTTATGCCTGTTATAGAAATTCAAGGATTCACTGCATCAACCAATCGCGGTATTTTACCAGCCTTTCAGCCGTGGGTGGGTATTAAATGTTGAATAATGAATCCATGATATTGAACCGCATATAGAACCAAAATAACGAGGAGAAAACGGGAGATGCAACCAAATTACCACACTTACATCGAGCTTAAGTTCCCATTCCGAACTGGTTTAGTTATACCATATTAACGTCTCTCAATCAGGTCTCAAATAATGAACACGGTCAATCAATTTTTCAAACTCACGCACATAATGAACAATTGCAAGCATTGGAAAGCCATTTACTCTCATAGCACGTCAACGGAACGTGTAATACCCACTAAACATGGAAAATATTCATGGTGAATTACAACAGAGCAGAATACTACTAAGCTCTGAATCTATAGTTTCCACAACGGAAATCCAAAACAATAGAAAGCGGAATAGCGTCGAATACGACGTCACGATGGAAATCCACAATCAAACCTGATCCAATACAAGAAGGCCAGTTAATATTATTAAATCCTGACACGGTCTTAGTATGTAGTGTTATCTGCACTTTTAAAGGCACGTCAGTTTTAGCACAAAATATGGGTTTTAATTGGAGCCGTCGTTGTCCACTATGACCCCACCCTATATAGAAATAGACAACACCTTATACAGATGTTTTGAGAAATTCGAGGCATTGCCACCATCAACAAAATTTACAATACTTTTCACGAAAACGGTCGTGAGGATTTTTACAAACCAACCACCAAGACAAATTTCACTGGACGATATATTGTAAAGATACCCATCAATATACATCAACAAATCGGAGATTCTGTATGATCGGCGATCTCATGATTACTAGCTAAAACGAGCAACTAAAAAAAGAATATCATTATTTTGTGGCAGAATACTTAACAATGAAATACATGTAGAAAATTCCAATGGACCAAAGAACATTCAAAACTTTTCTATCTACTTCAATACTTCGCGGTCATAACTAATTCGAGTACAACTAACTTAATAGTACATTTTGATGGTTCCTGCAAGCCGTCCTCCGGTGTCTCGCTAGCAAAAAAAATCACTTGTATTCCGAATGCACAAAGTAGTTTTTGAAAAGATATCGAAGCGATATGTCGGCAGATTTAGGTCGACCTTGCTTAAAGGGACTACCAATGCATTGTTTGGCGATTTGATTCAAAATTTGAAATCAAACATTGTACATTAAATACTGTGAGTTATGGAACAGCATATGTACCTTTTTTAACAACACAGACATTAAAGCAATTTTCGGAAGAATGTAAGATTACGTATCCATTGAAAGCAAAGAGTGGATAGATCTCATGATTGTTATATCGACGATGTCCTTACTGGAGCTTCAACTGCGCAAGAAGCATTAAAATTACAGAAACACATAGTTAAGCTTTTAGAATCCGGCGTATTTAGGCTTCACAATTTTTAAAGTTAAGGATAACACGATAGAGGTGTTAGGAAAACATTGGCAACCTGAAACCAACAAGATCATTTACAAAGTTCAAAATTAAATTCCTGATAAACCCACCACAAAATGTTTATTTCTTTCTTAGGTATCAAAGCTATTTGATTTTTTAGGATGACTGCCTACTTTAATGGTCAACATTAAAATATTATTCCAGGAGCTGTGGTTATAAAACTTATTTGCAGAAAAATGGGAACGGATTAATAATGTCAATTTAAAATGTTTGAAAAATATTACAATTCTGCGGCAAATATTGTTTAACAGCAACCACCAAATTCAGCATCACAGATTTTGCACTGAAATTACGACATGAACGGATATCCACGTGTGCAATTAATCAGTTTTATTATTGGCAAGATTATTTCAACAGGTGCAGCAAGTCTTCGCCCAACACAAAGCTGAACTATATGCCCGGAGCGATTCAGAAATCGTTGTCGCGTCGCTCTCGTCATCGAAAGCACTGTGTTTATGCAAGATCGACGCAATTTGGCCATCAACAGTCAAAGAGACATTGCATACTGCAGAATTGGAGCAAAAGAGGCTGGTGTATCAAACTATTACAACCACTATAATGATGTTATAGATATTTTGTTTAATGGAATTTCATCCTGAACCAGGTTAAAACGTGTTATTGCCTAAAAATTCAAACTGTAGACAATTAGGATAGTGGTGGTACTTATCTCACTATATCGAGCCAAAACTTCAAAACAAATAATGGGACTGACCTCAAACAAGAGTAGTGAAGTCACAGCCATTCACTTGCACGTATGCAATTTGCAGGGGCAATCGTGCTACAATCCAAAAGAGGTAGAGGTTACATATGCGTTTTTGTTTGTTTATCTATTAAAGCAATCCATTTAGAAGTAGCATCGGATGTCAGCAGCGATTCATTTATAGCGAGAAGAGTATTGTAAGTGAGTATTTTTTACCACTGCCAGCAATTTTTGCGGAGTTTAAACCACCTGCGCATCATCACAGGGCAAATGAATTTTAAATTTGAGGAGATATGTACTCTAGTCATGGAAATTGAATGTTTACTAATGTCGATTTTCATTGATTTTTTTCTCACTCCCAAAATGTTACCCTCGTTTTTTACTCCCATTTTGTTTCAATGGAACAAAAATGTACTACTCTCTAATGTTTACTTCATTATTTATATTTGATTTTTATAATTTCACTAATCAAATTACCAACGCGCCACATATTTTGACAAATGACAGAAAAAAAAATTGGCGAATAGATTTATAACAACAACAAAATCGTATACTCCACCAGAAAACCTAGAGTATAGAAAATTACCCCGGGAGTAACAAAATATTACCCTCGTGGTAATATTTTTTTTCAATGAAACATTTTGACAGCAGTTGGAGTACCATAGGGTACCATAGGGTACTATTTTTTCTTCAATGAAAATCGACATAAGTTCAAGGCCACTTGTTGTGTTGTTGTGGCCTTTGACTCTTGTGTCAACAAGATGTTTTGTTTTTTCGCATTTGCCATTAAAAAATTATTTTAATTTTATTTTAAGGAAGAAAAATTTAATTTAAAGTGTGTTCCAGAATTTATTGAGACGGTCGTTTAGGAATTTGCTGTGGGTACAAGAATTGTTCCAGACTTTGCTGTGAATGGTCCTCTATGGACTTCTATGCTGTGAATGGTCCAGGTGCTTTTGTGTTTGCGTGACATGAGACTGAGGGGCGATGTAATTATCTGGGCTGGCGGACAGTGTAGCTGTATTCAGCCATCATGTTGTTTTTGTAACCGCTGATCTCATCTCAACAACTTCTTAAAAACAAAACAAAGGAAAATTTATTTGGAACTCTATTGAACCGCATATCCATTAAAAATGAGCTCCGACGCTCAAAATGGAGTGCAAGTTCTTCAAAATTTCATATATGTGAAAAAATAAATAAATAAATGTTCTACAATTTGTAGATGACATCAATTCACTAGAAGTAATTACACCGGGTCATTTTTTGACAATGGATCTATTAACGTGAATTCCAAAAGTAGGGTTTCTAGATATACCAATAAACAGGTTAACACACGCCTTTCTTGCGTATAGAAAGTCCAA
The DNA here is from genome assembly GCA_947310385.1 of Nephrotoma appendiculata. Lineage (NCBI taxonomy): Eukaryota > Metazoa > Arthropoda > Insecta > Diptera > Tipulidae > Nephrotoma > Nephrotoma appendiculata. The sequence continues at coordinate 65,226,649 of OX371225.1, forward strand.
CTTTACAGCACCTCCAAATTGACAACGAATTTGCTGAAAAAATAACATTTTCGAATGAGCCGCACTTTCATCTCGGCGGCTATGTAATCAAACAAAATTTCCAAATTTTGGGTTTGAAAAACCAACACGTAATCGCAAAGAAGCCAAAGCATCGGATCATAAGCATCCTAAGCGAGTAACATTTTGAAGTGGTTTGTGGAGTGGCAGCCTCATTGGTTCATTTTTCTTCGAAAATGATAATGGCCGTTACAGTCAACGGAGGGCGTTACACAGCGATGATCCGATTTTGTGTTGCCGCAGAAATTGAAAATTTTGAATTCCACAACATTTGATTTCGGGTTAATCGTGTGATCGGGAGTGGTTATGTGGTGTCATGAAAGGTCAATGTTGTGCAGACAAACCATAAAATCGTTATTAAGGTTCTAAGGCGCAACATATATCTGGAGTTTTTGTGAAATAGGGCTCGAAATCGAAAATGTACAAATTGAGTTCAACAGTATGAGGAGCTACTGTGAAGACAACCGGTGCAGTCACATGAATGAGGCGGTATTCTCTCAAAAATTGGAAGGTATGTGTTGGTCAATACATCAATAACATTTGAAAAAATTTCGATTTGTATTTATTTTATTTATTTCGACTAGATAAATTAAAGTAAAAATTAGAATATGAGAAATCACCAGCAAACGTGTTCAAAATTAATTAAACAGAACAGCTATATAAAGTCCCATATTATGCAGTAAGCAATTCGATACCTAAAATCGACAATTAGCAATATAAGTCTAAATCAATTACATTTCCTAGGCTCTCGACTACATCAAATCCTGATAACTCCTACTACTAAGATGGCAAAAACCACAAAGCAAATTGCCTATACACAGCTAATATGGAGCAGTAAAATGAAAAATATTAATAAAAAGTTCCTATAATGCCCAATTAAAGTATGTCAACCAATGACCGTTATATTTGAGACGACATCCGCAAATTCAAGCAATCAAAACGTTACAATGACAGTGCATTTGATCATGGAAAACATTTGAAGAACTTTCAACTATTATCTCAAAAATAAATGTTTGTCTCATTTCTGTATCACAAACAACAACAAACACGCAAAAAAATTCCACCAAACACCGTATTAGAACACAAAAATTTACGGCATAGCACTATGAATGAATGCTGATTGAAAAATCAAAGATTTTTTCAAAATGATGGCGCTCCAATTATTCAGATCTACTTCAACATAAAAGGAAATGGAATGATAAAACTTGTAAGTCGATTATTCAGTCATTGATGAGGACGGTAACATTCTGCCACTCATTTTGTTGACCGAACGAGTGGTATGAAAGGACTGTTACGACTCCACGGTCATAGCATTGCCTCTTTCCAGTTTTACTTTTGAATTTTGAATTTCATTATCGTCGTTTGAATAATGCATTTTACTGATGGCGTTGCCATCTGTAGTATGACATTAATATTATGTTCTATGTTTTTATTTACCCACCCTATTGTATTACTTGTCGTATTACATAAACGTCGAATAATTTTGAGCGTGAGACCAACGTGTATCTTGTGCGTGTGTGTTCATCACGTTCAACATGTAGAGGAATGTTTTTTTGTGGTTTCTTGTTTTGAGGAGTTACCGCAACCCATTTCGGCGAGCAAGAACGCCGCAACCCACTTAGGCGGGAACTTTCTGAAGGTCGGAAAAGAAAAAAAATAGTACAATTTTTATGTTTTTTTCCTTTCCCAATTTCTTATTAAATATTTTTGTAATCGAGCGCCACCGTTGACCCAACCGTTAGCGTGCCGCTCGGGGTGTACGTTGGTTTTGCTTTCAGAATTATTCACGTTTTTCGGCCATATTTGTGTTTAGTTTAATTTATTCTTTCTGATTTAGATTCAGCGACTTTTTTCTTTTGTGGATTTATTTTCCCTTTTCGCTTTGAAAACCTTCATGTTTTTTTTCATTTATTTGTATTTGAGTAAAAACCTGCACGGCGTCTAACTCCTGGTATTCGGCTTCATTTTCTTTTTCTTTTTTTTTCACCTGGTTATTTTATTTATTTTTGTATGTCTTAAAATGCATAAGATGAAGCAATTAAACAATTTTTCGGATCGGTATGGTGGGAGGGGTTTTTCCATTCAGTGTCGGTTCCATATTTAGAGGATGGGCTTGTCACTCCCCATCATCCCCTTGGAAGGACACCCACAGGGTTGGAGTGACAAGTCAAGCATATGTGGATGATCATAAAATCTACACAGACACCCTATGGCACTCCGGTAGTCTCAAACTATCGGAGTGTGAATCTTGGGGATTACCTAGAGGTCTCTTCGGGCGCAGAGAGGCTCTGTCTAGTGGAGAAACGTCCCTATTTTGCTGCGTCGTTGAAGCCGGGCATCGACCTCTAGAGGTCGATGGGTCATTCGGGGGTTTCTCCAGCAGACATCGTACTTATCGCTCGGGGAGATCTGGTTGTTCCTGCGTAGGCACAACAGTTATTATTAAATTTATTACGTTTCTAGTCGACGAATTCTGATTTCCGTTAATTTAACTTCCGTTTATTTAGTTCGCTTTCTTTTTATTTTTATTCTGTTATTATTACACGGTGTAGGCCAGGAATAGGCAAGCCTCAACATCCCCACGACCCTAGCATTTACAGTGAGAATGAGCCGGCAAATTTACCGTGAGTACGGCCTCTGCCTATTTAGCGGCATCTGCAGAATGGTGTTGAACCATTCTGTAACAGGTCATCCATAAATCAACTAGAAAAGTGCGAATGATTAATGACCGGTTAGATAAGGCGACTATTCAGCACTAGCTCCCACGATTTACTTAAACCACAAGTAAATCTAAGACTAAGATAAAAGATGCCTAGAGAACTCCCGATATGAATCGTTTATATAATTCATTTCAAAAATCCACACACGGGTCAACTCAATGCGACCACGAAAAGTTAACATTGCGTTTACCACACATTTCAATTCCTACATCAAAGGGCTTATCTTTGACAAGATGTGAATGAAAAGCCCACTATTTGTTAAGTGTTTATTACCAGACCATTACCAGGAGCTTAAACGGTATTAACTTTAGGTATTGTTTTTGGGAAACGAGATAATCTGGGCGTTTCTGAAATGCAAAGTGATTTACTAAAAACCATACACATACTGTGACGAAACTCACCACAAACAACAAGAGACCAAAGCGGTTATTGATGGCCCATAAGCGGAAGAATCGAACAAAAATCCACATACCATTGTGAGCTATTATGAACTCCAATTGTCTGATCTAAACCCTCCTTGAACGAGATGATGCGACGTTTTTGGGAAAATAATACGCATTTTATTTAGCTCGTAACTTAGATGAATTACGAATCCCGTTCGTTTACCATTTTCAAAAGAAAATGACTTTTTAGGTGAATCAAATTTCTGTGAAACGGTTTCATAATTAAAAAAAGAAAATAGACCCACGTCTGACATACATATACGTTTAAATCAGCAAAAATTATGCCAATGCCATGCATGTAGATAAAAATGTAAACCATTTCGGCCGACTTATCATTTTGCCAGCGACGTATGCTGGAAGCTCGAGGCACAAGCACGAATACGTGCAAGATGCGGGAACCTGCACCAATACCGTCGGCCAGACTTATTCATCATTTTCACTTGCAACGAAAAATGCTGCGATTACCACGATATCACAGCACGAGTATCCAAGCAGAAACTCAAGACTCTCATGGACTTCATTGTGAAGTATCGTGTCTACGGAGACATGCGATGTTGATGTACTCTGTAGAGTGGCAGAAAATAGGGCGTTCTCATGCGCATATTCTCCTTTGGACGGTCGAGAAAATAAGGCCGGATTAAATTGACGCCAACATTTGCACAGAAATTCCTGATCCCGAAACAGATCCAGAGTTATATGAAGTAGTGACAACGAATATGATTTAAGGGCCGTGTGGCGATCACAACGCCGTGTTGGCTGACACAATCACAGGCAATGATGGATACCTCCAGTAACGATATAACGTTAAAAGTTAAAAATAAGGACGTGGTAGTCGACAACAGCTGGATTATTCTGTAATCGCCGCTGATTTCCAAATGTTGAGTACTGCAATTCTGCCAAGTTCATCAAATACGTTTGCCAGTACGTCACGAAAGGAAGCGACATGGCCGTTTAGTACCAAATACAGGTCCTGTTGCCAACGATGAAACTTTGCTACAACAGATGGGATAGATATGTCAGCAGCAGTGAAACGGAAACACGGACAGTATGTTGCTTAATACGTGAATGTATACTCAACAGATACAACGTGCGCTTCTTATTGGTTAATGTTCGTGGACCGACTTCATTTGAATTTCTACGAACTGTTAATGGTGACTCGGGTGCAACATATCGGGAAGCCTGTCAGTATTTACAGTTGCTCGAGTATGACATTCATTGGGATCATAAACTCGCTGACGCTTTTTTTTCATCTACTGTGTTTCAAACTCGATCACTTTTTGCCATCATCATTTCAACGTGTTTTCCATCGAACTTTCCACTTCATTTGTGAAACAAATACATTGATAATATGGCTGCAGGAGATTTTGCATCGAGTGCGTACAGCAACAGCGAATCCAGAACTAGAATTTAAAGTGGAGACTCACAACGAGGTGTTGATTTCTATAGAGGTTTTGTGCCTAATGATGTCCGGCAAAATGTTGCAGGAATTAGGGATGCCAGCGCCGAATCGTCCCATGCTCGATGTATTCAATCAAGAATTTGAAAGAGTTGCTTTGAGTCAATCAGTATGAACAAAAGTCCAATTTTTGAATAAGCAGCAGAAAATCGCGTACGACACATTGATAATAGCAGTCAACAACTACTAATTTCATTGAGTTTAGCTTTGATTTGCGCACAAAGTCAAATTGCGTTGGCCGTTGCATCATCTGGAATCGTGCCAAATTGTTAGAAGGAGGACGAACAGCTCATTCTGCGGTTAAACTGTCACTGAATTTGTAAACGATAAATGAGCCGATGTGCAACATTTTCAAAAAATCAGCAAAAGCAAAAGCACTACATATGTAATAGCCAAATGTGGGATGAGTGTATGACGGCGCACAAACAAGCATTGGACGCACTCGATCAAACGTTGAAAGATTTGCACAATAATCAGGACCTCTTTAGAGGTACGAAGATTCTGCTGGCTGGTGATTTTCCCGAAATGCTGCCAGTCCTTACCAAGATCAACAGGTGCTGATGAAATACACGTTTGCTATCAGTCATCGAATTTGTGGAGATACTTGAAAACTCTCAAGTTAACAACGAATATGTGAGTCTCGTTATGAAATGACGAATCGGATGTGTTTTCCAAGCAATTATTAGACATTTGCAATGGAAACATTCAGGTTGACGCTTCGACTGGCCTCATTTCGTTTCCACCTATTTTTTGTCAATTCACAACCTCTAAAGAAAAATTTAGACTATATGATTCAAAGTGAAATCGCTGGCCAATGACATTCATTTAAGTCGAGCGACAGTTCACGGCTGGTTTAGGATCAATGAATTAATCACTCATTATCCGAAATGAAAGTATGATTTTAAAATCTCATTTGAGGCGGCCAAATCCCTTGATGGGATGTATAGTGCCAGAGAAAGAGAGAGATTCCATAGAATGTCGCAGCACAATTTGCAGCTCAAGGTCAGTTCGGACATAATCATGTAACCTGAACCAACCAAAAATATTCAATGCAACAAGACTTGCTGTTAAGAGGCTGATGAACAACGTGATAGAAGCAACAATAATCATAGGAAAGTTCAAAGGCGGGGACGTTCTGATTCCAAGAATACATTGATTACAACCGACTTGCCGTTTCAATTTAATGTTCAGTTTCCAGTCCTCTGGAATGTTCAGTCATTCCGGTCGCAATGACGATCAATAAATTTCCAGGTCAGTCGTTAGAAGTGTGTGGAATAAACATTAAATTGCCGTGTTTTTCCCATGGGCAGTAGTACGTGGCGTGCTCGAGAGTCGGTAAACCATCAGCGCTATTCGTTTTCTTTCCGAACAGTTGATGAAAGTTTGTAAATATGTAAGTCTGACTGTAAAGAATCTCCTGACAAATCTATTCATCCTATTACGATGAAACTTTGGGAGTTGTTGTGTACACACCCAGGAAGCTTTCTGCGTTTGAAAACCCGTTTTCGTTAATTTTTTCTCACGAATAAGTTTAGGAAAAGGGTTATATTTAATTAGTGACACGTTCGAATTTGCGAGGGGTGCATCCCAGAATCAAGCGGTCCCCATTCTTTTGCGTTCCCGTACCACTGATGAGGAGTTGCGTATGCACAACCGTGAAGCTTTCTGAGTTGGTAAAACTAAGGCTGGGCCCTAGGGTAAAATTGGTTTGGAAAATTTCAATTGTTGTTGCTTCCGGTGATGCTTGCGATGCTGAATTCAGTACCTGATGAATTCCTGCTATATATACGATTGCAAATACAGTGACGTCGAGAAATTGCCTGTAAAATACTTCAAAGAAATTTTGATTTCTCCCGTACAATGCCGGGTAATTCAGCTAATTAAGTATAAATTCGGGTTTTCCAAGTTTTCCAATATTACTAAGCGGCGGAACCGCTAGCGGAAAAAAGACATTAAGCAGGTCTAGGCCTATGTGAATTGGGAATCATACCCAATTTTTAACAAAAAGGGCCTCTGGTAGTAAGGATTAAGGAATTTTGAATACATAGCCAGGTTATTACATATAAATTTGGTTTTTCACAATTTTCCGATACTATACTAAACGACAAGAACGGGCCTCTGCTAATTAGAATTAAGGATATGTGAACACCAACCCGCAGGTTATTCAATATAAACTCGAAATTTTCGTGCGGAAATAGTAGGTAGGCGGAATAACGAAAAATTTGCATAATTTAGTCTAAAGTCAGAGTTTCCGGGTTTTCCTATATAACTAAGCAGCGGAAGCGCTAGCGGAAAATAGATTTAAGCAGGGCTAGGTGTATGTGCATAAAATAAGTCAGGTGTTGGTTACAACATATTCATTCCTGCATTTTTTAACTCCAATATAGTTTTGTTTCGTAACAGTAATATTTCGATAGGTAGTTCGAACTCTCCTAAATGAACTGCACTGGCTATAAAATTCCTCGACTACCACTTTTAACAAATTCCATTTTAAGCACACACCCTGCATAATTTAAAATCTCTACTTCCTCTCTCAACATAAACATGAACATAACCATACAAAATAAAGTGGTTAAAAGTGAGATCGTAACTTAAACGTTGAATATAATTTAGACACAAAATACCTGTGACGATCATTGAATAAATTTATCAATCAAGAATAGTTTACGATAATTTAATTTCGTTACACGACATTTAAGAACAGACTACCGTATTTAGAAATTATTTATGGTTTCGAATAATAGAATTTCGAAATATTGGTTAATAAATACGAAATGGTAGGTGGTATTTTGTTGGTTGTTGTGCACGACACGCAAGTTAATTGAGTTTAGAATCGTAAAATTGTTGTTGTAAGATTTATTGGTAAGCAACGTGACGAATTTTAAATCTAAATTGATAAAATTCTTGTTATGACTTTTATAGGATCTAGGTTGGGGATGCACCCATGTCAAAAATATTTTTTTGCGGATGTTGTTTATGGAATTTATAATTGAATATGTGCATACGAGTATGTAAGAGAGTGTTAAAAATTAATATAGCCGCAGGTCTCACACTGTTTGATATTCAACTTCCCACTGATAATCAATTCTCGAACTACTACATCAACTGTGCAAGAAATCAAATACATAACGATTATAAAAGTTAATCATCTTCTTTTTATTCTTATAAAGTTTTTCCATATTCCCAATTTCCGAGTATAAAGAGCTCCAAAGAAATCTATATATATATTCTACTCTTAAATGTTGTTTAGTATAGTGTTCAGTTAATTGGTTTAACGACGACTGTATTTATATAAGATTTGTGCAGATACAACCTTGTTAATAGTTGTTTACTGCAAGTTACCAATTCCATTGTTATACTTAAAGAAATGTTGGGTTCCTGTATTTTTGTTTTCTTGCTTACAACATTTTTGTTGTTGGTGCAGTGGTTTTTGGGATACATATTAGACTAGACATTTGCACCAACAACAACAACGACAACACCAAACATAACAATATGCGAGGCAAACAAAATTGAATTAAATAATCGTGATCCAACTAAAATGAGATTTTTTTGCTGGTTTGGTTGAAAAATTTTTAATTTAATCAATTTGTTTAAAATACTAGTAATAATTACAACAATAACAATAACCATATACGAATTATGTCAAATTAAATATATATTTCTAAGTCAATTGAGGTTAACAGAAAAAGGTTAGATTTATGGTCGGTTTCTTCATTTTAATGCCAAGTATTTTATGTAGTCTTGGGTATAGTATCACTACTGAACGAGTAGACAAGTTGGGCATCTAATTAGATTTTAAGATTTTCGCATAATATTTTGGGTGGACAAACAAATAATTTTCAAAAAAATTATAAATCTAGTGCACTCTAAAATAACCTGCAAGTTTAAAACTCCGTAAAACAAAACTGATAATTTCAAAGATTTTAGATTTTAAGATTTTCACAAAATATTTTTGGTGGACAAACTTATAAATCTAGTGCACAATTTTTTATTTGGTGGACAAACTAATAATTTTCAAAAAAAATTAAAAATGTAGTGCACAATTTTTTGTTAGTGAGCAAATTTCCTCTATTGGTGACTCTAAAATAATCTGAAGGATCTGTAAAACAATTTATGGACGTTGTTTTAACGACAAAAATGATAATTTTGAATTAATGTCACCATCACTAACGAAATTTATCCAAATACCTTTAGTTCGTGTCATTACAGTAAGTACTCAACACCTGTCCAACTAATAATTACAATAATAACAACAGCCAAATACGAATTATGTCAAATTAAATATGTATTTCTAAGTCAATTGAGGTTAACTGAAAACGGTTAGAGGTATGGTCGGTTTCTTCATTTAAATGTCAAGTAATAGTAGTCTTAGGCATCCAATTTTAAAGTCTAATTGGAACTTCACATAATATTTTTGGTGGACAAACTAATAATTTTCAAAAAATTAAAAATCTAGTGCACAATTTTTTGTTGGTGAACAAGTTGCCACTATTGGTGGCTCTAAAATAATATGCAGGTTTAAAACACTGTAAAACAATATATCGACATTATTTTAACGGCAAAAATGATAGTTTCGAAGTTATGTAAGGATCATTGACGAAATGTATCCAAAATGTTACCTTCAGTTCGTGTCGTTGCAAAAGTACTCAACACCTGCCCAAATAAAAATTGTGTTCACTTACCTTTCAATTTGTGGGCTATAAACCTAAAATAAAAAATAATTTTATTATTAATTATAAAATTTGTTATATTATTCTAAATATTTGGATTATCTTCCAGAAATATTTTGGCAATCAATTATAATTTTTGAACACTAACAAATTATTTCAAGTTTAAAATATATTTTAAAATGCATAAAATTTATTTTTTTGGGAATAATGATTCCCGAGTATTATCGCAATGCAGTGCTGAAAAACGTTATCAGACATTCCACATTTACAGTCCACCCGCTAAAGATTACAATTTTTTTCTGTCCTTAAGTCTAAATACCTTGAATATTTTTCGAGTTTACCTGCCATCATATATTCTAATATGTAGATTAAATGCATTTGAGTCAAATTAATTACCCATGCTTGGTTTCGCAACATTTTTTATGAGCGCATTTGATCTTTCAGTGCGGTTTTGTTAAAACCTATGTGAGCCAAAGAACACGATAGGTGTGCCAAGTCAGTTATTGATAGGATGAATCTGTCGGGCACAACCAATTTTCAAAACGATATACATGTAGAATGTTTGTCTTCTGAATTACCCTGTACTACTCTGAATCACGCTGTGCTGTCATTAAAACAAGATAACTTCATTTTGTTTGAGGTTATGTATAGAGAAAATATATAATTTTGGATGGTGAAAGCGGCATTATATTTGTGGAGTTCAAAATAAAAAGAAGTAAATTAATTGTTGAGTTTTATTTAATTCCTAGTCCTTTGCAAATTCCACATAATTTGGGGGCTCAACCGAGATTGATCGATTAAACAATATTTTAACGCGGATAAAGTGTTATTTTTGAAAGTGAAAAGTGTATTTTTGTGTGAACCGCGTGTGAATTTTTATTGTGAATCGAAAAAATATTCACGTATAATTGTGTGGCAGATACTCCCGTACTGTTTCGAATTATACCAAAGAAAAATAATAATCGAGAAACGAGCGACAAACTGGAGGATGAGAGTACCTTTTCGGAAGAATTTTTAAGAAAGTTCCAATCGAGTACAGTCGCGAACGGTAAACCTAACGGTGGCGATCAAGGTCGTGACGAGGATGAATTCCAACAAGAACTGATCACCTTACGACGCAAGAAGGAAAAGTTAAAAAAGAAACTGTCTTCTACCTCGGAAAAGCAAAATATAACTGAAAATAATCTCGGCGGTTCGGACGGTGAATGCGGAAGGGACCAAAATGATAAATATGGTGAAGTGGCCGGACTTACATATAAAGATATGATGGGTGCGCTTTCAGAATTCAACGGCGAATTGAGTTTAAGGTCGCAACGTGGTTCGAAGAAATTGAAAACATGGCAACTGAGTTAAAGTGGAACCCGTTAAAAAAATTAATATATGTACGCATAAAACGCATTAGCCGGGTAAGCAAATGTTTGCGAATTATTCAGAAACATTTAAAGACTATTTCCTGGAAATGAGAGCGCTGGGCGCATCCGGTCACGTCAATGATTTAGCAGTCATCAAGTATACAATCAATGGGATAGAGGATCAACAGATCAATAAATTTATACTCTACGGTGCAATCTCGATCGAAGAGTTCAAAATTAAAATGACTCTTTATGAGGAGTTTAAACAGAAGACCGCGCCAGGTCCAAGTGAGAAAACTAGAGTAGTCGGTACTAAAAGCAGGCGGCAAAATACCAGATGCTACAATTGCGGAAAAATGGGACACGAAGCAGTAGGATATCGAAGAAAGGAGTATGGACTTAAATGTTTCAATTGTGGGGAGCATGGCCACCTAGCAAATAAATGCCAGAAGCCGAGAAAACTTAGAGAACAAGTGAAAGAAACCAAGATAGTGCAAAACAGGGACAGGAAAATAAATCAAAAAGTGATTGTAGTGAATAACCGCGCAATACTGGCTACTATAGATACCGGTAGTGATCTCACATTGACGAGAGAAGATCAACTGAGCGAACTAGATGTGATGAAAATTGAAAAAGTCGAAACTACCATTTTAGGAGTGGGTGGCACAAAAATAAAATCGATTGGAAGATTCGTGGCAACTCTAGAGATGGATAACCTCAAAGTAGAAGCAATGATATACGTTGTTCCCGAATCAGCACTAAATCTGAAGTTCATCGTACGAAACAAAAATGTTAAAATTGAAAAATTGGACGATACAGATTGTTTTTCGTGTCTAAAACTAGAGGAATTGAACAAAGTAGAGCTCAATGTCGGAAGTCCCAAATACGCCAATATGATCCAATCGATGGTAGATCAATATAAACCAAACCCAACGAGGAAAAGTCCGGTTAAAATGAAAATTTTATTGAAGAGCGATGTACCAATTTGGCAACATCCGAGACGATTATCACCTGGTGAAAAGGACGAGGTTGATCGACAAATAGCGGAATGGTTAGAAAAGCAGATTATAGTGCCTATTTCTTCCGAATATGCAAGTCCAGTCGTACTAATCAGCAAAAAAGATAACACGAAGCGTTTTTTTGCATTGACTACCGTACGCTGAATAAAGAAATCATAATGGACAGACACCTCCCTCGCTAATAGAAGATCAGATCGATCGGTTATATAATGCAGTGGTGTTTACTACGCTCGATTTGGAAACCGGATTTTTCCACGTGCCAGTCAAGAAGGAGAGTCAAAAGTATACGGCATTTGTAATACCAATCGGGCATTACGAATTCCAACGAGTACCATTCGGATTGTGTACATCACCGGCAGTGTTTCAAAAATTCGTTCACTTTGTGTTTAAAGAATTGGTTTCAACTGGACACTTATTGATTTACATGGACGACCTTATAATCCCATCGAAGGCAGAAGAAGAAAGAATCGAGAGGCTTGAACTAGTGTTGCAGGTGGCAGCGGAATATGGGTTAAAGTTTAAGTGGGTAAAATGTCAATTCCATCGGTAAGACCATCGGAAGGAAAAGCCAAAGCAGTACCGAGATTCCCGGTCCCAAAAACAATTAAGCAAGTGCAGAGTTTTTTGGGGTTGACGGGGTATTTTCGGAAATTCATCGAGAAATATGCGATAGTGGCGAAACCACTAACAGATCTTCTAAAAAAATTCAAAATTCGAGTTCAAGCAAAAACATCTAAGCTCTTTTGAAAAATTAAAAAACTTATTAATTGTAGAACCTGTATTGATTATTTTTAGCCCAGACAGAGAGACCGAGCTCCATACAGATGCATCCAAAATTGGTTTTGGGGCAATCCTGATTCAAAAGAATCAAGTCGATGGCCTGTTTCATCCTGCCTACTTTTATAGCAAAAGAACAACACCTGCTCAGGCGAATTATTGTAGCTATGAGCTGGAGGTACTTGCGATTGTGGGAGCACTAAAAAACTGAGAGTATATTTGTTGGGCATCGAATTCAAAATCGTAACCGATTGCGCTGCTTTCAAAATGACCATGGATAAAAAGGAACTAGTGCCAAGAATCGCTGGCTGGGCCTTGATGTTGCAGGATTTCCAGTACAAATTGGAACATCGGTTGTGTTCATAGATGCGGCATGTTGATGCGCTTAGTCGGAATCCCGTTATCATGACCTTACGCAACGAATTCCTGGAGAGGATTCAAACCAGCCAACAAAGAGATGAGCATCTGAAAGTAATCATAAAACTACTTGAATACGGTCCTTACAATAAGTTTTTCCTATAAAGAGGGATTTTGTTTAGAGAAGACGATGAAGGCAGGAAATTATTAGTTGCACCGAAGAGAATGCAGCAAGAACTTATAAAAAACTCACACGAAGAGGATCACTTTGGAGTCAAAAAGATGATGGAATCAATTCAACGAGAGTACTTTATACCGAAATTGAAGGATTTGTGTGACAACTGCCGAAACAACTGCATAGATTGTATCCTGTCCGAAAGAAAGTCCGGGAAGGAGGAAGTGTTCCTTCATCCGATCCCAAAAGATGAGTATCCGTTAATGACATATCACATATTTTTATAGTTGTAGATGCTTTTGCCAAATTCGTGTGGATGTACCCCATGAAGAATACAATCTCTGCCGAGACGATCCGAAAGCTCGAAACACAAAAGGCAAATTTTGGGAATCCGAAAAGAATAATTGCAGACAGGAGTACGGCATTCACTTCGGCCGAATTCGCTCAATACTTTGCTGAGAACCAGATTCAGCTTTCCCTCATCACGATAGGCGTACCCAGAAGCAACGGACAAGTAGAACGGATTAATCGAATCGTTATACCAGCTTTAACCAAACTATCCATAGAAGCTCCGGACAAGTGATACAGACACACCGAAAGTTTACAAAGATTTTTAGACGCGTATTGGCAAAGAAGCATCGCAATTACTCCGTTTGAAGTCATGTTTGGGATAAAGATGCGGAACCCAGAAGATCGAAAAATTATCGAAGCCAATGACGAAGAATTTTTGAATGATTTTTTCACGTGAACAGTCTAAGGCAGAGGCCAGAAGAAGAATTAAAGAAATCCAGGAAGAAAATAAACGTACATACAATAGACGTCGGAAAAAGGCAACCGAATACCAGATTGGCGATATTGTGGCGGTCAAGAGGACGTAATTTGGATCCGGATTAAAAATTGCACCTAAATTTATTGGGCCGTATGAGTCATTGAGGTCGGCCAAAATGAGCGGTATAAAGTTATAAAAATTGGTGACCATAGCGGGTCCCACAGAATGACTGTGAATGCTGACCACATGAAGACATGGCGCAACAACTATCCAGACGAAGACAGCGATAACAATGACGATGATGTTAGGCCAAAATGTTGAGGATGAGTCATGAAAAAACCCACGACGAACAAAACCCACGATGAATACAACCCACGATGAACAAAAAAAACCACGATGAATAAAGCCCACGATGAATGAAACCCACGACGAATAAAACCCACGATGTATACCTCCCAGGACGATGGCAAACCTAGACTAATTGATCTAAGGGAGAACGTAGCAAAATAAAAACCCGAACTTAACGATGAAGGATGAGGGTACGCCTCAGGGGGGCGGCGTCATTAAAACAACATAACTGCATTTTGAGGTTATGTATAAAGAAAATATATAATTTTGGATGGTGAAAGCGGTATTACATTTGTGGAGTTCAAAATAAAAAGAAGTAAATTAATTGTTGAGTTTTATTTAATTCCTAGTCCATTGCAAATTCCACATACATATATGTCTCGCAGCAGTGATAGTGATTGACAAAAATTACTAAAACGTTGAATTCTGATTGCTTAGCACGGTTGATAAATCGGTTCAGAGACTGCGACAGGCCCCAACTATATCATGGGGTCCAAAATTAACTCAGTGGTTATGTGGTGTTCTAATGGATAATTTATTACCATACTTCTTAGTTGCGTGTCTGGATATTTTCAAACTTTGAAAGCTAAAACTCCAAACTTGGTGGATAAAATCATATTTGGTCAGTGTCACATAAGCGCATCGACATTAAACAAACAAGGATTTCAATTTGCAACAGATGAGTTAATATCGCTGACGCGCGCCAAAATTCAAGAAATCAAATGCGAAATACCAAATCGCTCAATCATTTTAGTAGGCTTGAATGCTGGGGCTGTACTATATTTTTACAAATATCACTCACAAAGTGGTCTCTTCGGGAAAAAATGCACGCGCATACTACGTTGGTTGTATAGTTAGATCATTCGCTGATTCGCTTCGCGTGGGCATAAACAAACATCAAATTGAGGGAGTTATACCAGCTATGGTGGAAAATACGGTTATGGATGAAATCCAAAAATTTGCAATTACAAGTTGTTTCCACCAATGCAATTAATGTGTCTAACGATAATGTGATACCCACTAAAAATCCATCTGGGGCCCCAAACGTTACTCCGATGAAAAGGAAATTGGCCGATGGTACAGAAGAACCGTTGGCTAAAATTCGGCATCAAAAAAACAAGGTGGTGCAGCCACAACTAATGCCATTAATGAATCCGTCCAGTGATGCATTACACCATCAAAGACCATTCAAAGTACTCTTCCCGTTACAGATGCACAATTTGCGCCAAAATTATCATCAGTTTCTTCACCTAAAATGTTGACATCTTACAAAATTGTATCGGCCACTTCAAAATCGAAAATTAATTTAAGACAGCTGAATCATTCAAATTCTACAATTGTGGATACTGGCACCGTAAACATCATGACTCTACTAATTATTCATCGAAGTGGCAATCAAAAAGTTAAAGTGATTCTGCCAAATCAATTTATTCAATTAAAGCCACAGTCGGCTCCACAGAATATACAAAAATTCTTAACAATCAAACCAATCGTTCATCAGCAAACTGTAATACCGATCGATAACAGCTCAACAGATTGTGCAACCAACAAATATTTCTCATCAGCCGAGCATCACGGTTATAAAATCGCCGACAAAAATGGAACAAGCAAAAAACTTAAAATATTAATACGGTCACAACCGAATCGTCATGTGTTCCATTTATTATAAATCAACAGTCGCCACAGATACACGGCGAAAAAGATGATAGAATTATAATTGTGGGGCAGCAACCAAATAATTCAACCAATTTGATGTCATCGCCAACACTCTAACATACGCTCGATTATGACGATCAAATAACAATGTATAATATTTCTACGGCCGACGGTAATCACATCGAATACAGAAATAGCCCAATTATTAAACCGACTTCAATGCTTGCACCGTCATCGTCAACTCTACGACGACCACATCCTGATAAAAATTCAAACCGATAATTATAAATAATATCAGATGTGAGAACAATTTTCGAACTCGTTAATATCTCGATTAAATTGCAAGCCGCAATTTCGGCGTACGTCACCTCACCAATAACGAATATAAATATCGTTTGTAGTTTCATTGGGGAATACATTGCCAAATTCTTATTTCCTGACACCTGCTACACTTCTTTGATTGCCGAATACTGTTTAGAGATTGATATAATTTTTCGGATACTTTCATATTTCTAAATGGCAAAACAGATTCGTTTTATTCGGATTTAACGTATACGAGAAGATTCAAATTTGCTCAAAAAATTTCAATTGGCCTTAGTTGTGGAACATTTGTGGGTTATAGTCTTTAGGGATAAATTCGATTCGGCATTGACGTAGATCAGATAACGTTGCGTTGGCGTAATGTGAGGATGCGAAATCAGGCCAAAAAATCGCTTTATCACTTTTATGATATTCATCTATAATTTTTTGAAGTGCAGGTAAGCGAAAGTAGTGTATGTTTGCGCATTAACGGTCAAACCACTTACGAAAAAACTGGGTCGCTGATACCTCGTTCGCTAATACCAGCCACAACATAACTTTACCTGGAAACTTAGCCTTATGAATAAACATCTCCTTTTCTGATGGTTCGTGACCTTCAACAGTCCCAAGAAGCATCTTACAACTAGTTAGTTGTGTACAACCAATTGATGGTTGTCGCATAATTGTCACAACTCGAAATTGCTTGTGAAATGGTTGTCAAATTTAGCAAAAACTTTATTGATAAATTATATTTGTAGAGTTGTTGTCTCTTATAATATCCACAGCTGAATGGTCAGCACAACCAATTCGTTTGTCACCTTAGTTCGGACATACATGTCACAACTAAAAAGGTTACCAGTTACGAAACGTCACACATTGGTTGACAAAATTGGTTCACACACGCATGTCACAACTAAAAAAACTACCAGTTACGAACCACCACCAATTGGTTCGCTGCGTTGGATGGGACATACATGCCACAACTAATTTAATCACCAATATTGAACTAAAATAAATGTTACATTAAACTAGTTGTGAAACAGTTCTAACAACTGGTTACAATCACCATTTAAGATAAGTTCTTAATGGAGGCCATAATAAGTTGTGAAATAAACGCAAAACTCATTTTGCGAACCAATTTAGTTGTCGTTTATTTGGTTAGTTGTATATTGGATGTGAAAATTGAGCTTGAAAACTACGAATAATCATTTTGTTTATATGTCATTTGACAATTTAAGCAGCTACAATTTCACGAAACGTCAGCGCAAATTTCAATTCAAAATGTTCAAGCCGAAAATTGATTTTCGAATGGAAAAAACGGAAATAAGCGGTACATACAGACGGTTATTGATTAGGAATTGGTTAAATTTCAAAGTTGGTAACATAGACATTGTTTTTTGTGAAAACGCGGTAGTAGAAAATTCACAGTCTCCATTTGAAAGTGTTTTATCCTTAAGTAACCAGAACATGCCTTCTCATTTCCATTTAACAGCGTAAACGATATCGAAATCATTAGTCTGAATGAAGAATTTGAAAAGTTTGTCAACAATATCAAAATTCTAATGGTGAAAATAGTTTTTCACTAGACTGTTTTACAACCCATTCACAAACAAACATAGTTAGACTGGTTCTTAATACAAATAATCAATATAAAAAGTTCGCTTCGCAACCAATTCACGGTTTATTTTCTTTAACCTAGTTCCAAACACAACCATTTCACAAATTTGTATTGTTCGTCTTGATCTAGAACGGTTGCAGGGACAACTATACTATAATATGGCGGATTAAATATTTTTATAGAGAGAATACGTGCCACCATTTTGAAAAAAAAATCATAACCTACAATCAGCATTGCATAGATCTTTTAGTTCATGTAAATTAATTTTTTTTAAATTTTTTTCTTAAATTAATTATTTGAAAAAGCAAATAAAATAGGGCGAATCATTATTTTCAAACTAAAAATCCCTGTTTTACAGTAAAATTGACATTTCCCGTGATTTTTCACGTATATGTGCGATAAATAATCAAATTGAATTATATATGAAATCAGATTAATATAATATATTATTATTATTCAATTATTCATTATTATTATATGTTCATACTATCATATAGTTATTCTTTTCAGTTGTGATAAAAGCAGTTTAACAACAGCTTCATCCCCGTTTCACGACAAATTCAAACAGTTGTGGGATATAACAATAACTTGCTCACAACGCTGTCACAATGTTGTGACAACCGATTATTTTCGCCAAATTGGCTGTGACAACCACGTGGAGCCGTTGTGATCTACGGTTCGCCACATCCAAATAGCGATGTATATTCCTTACCTTGTAATTTGCGATGTATATTCCTTACCTTGTAAATATTTCTTGACAGTTTTTGGGTCAACTTGATATTTTGTACCCAGCTGTCTGTACGATTTTGCACTTCGACCACCGTTTCATCTTTCAATTGCATTCGAACTTTGCAAAGTGAATAATGAAGTTGATATTTTTACTAGAGCCAAGTTTTCTTTCCACAGGTTCTTTATACGAAAATTGTTTAATTGTTTTATAGATAAGCGAGTTTTTTAATACAAGATCCTTCAAATAGTGAAAAATTTCGTTTTTTTGTTTGTCCGGGTTTTCCTGACAAAATTTATCAATTAATTTGCGAAGATCTACTTCTAACAACGACATTTTTATAACTAGTTGTAAAAGGACGCAGTTGTTATTTATGTTTATTTTATGAAATATAGGAGTGCATCAAGTTATTTAAAAACAAGGAAAATTTTAGCTTTGGTTGTACAACATAAATACAGATGCATTTTTCGTTATGATTATTGTAAACCCGATCGAAATTACTATTCAATTTAAAGGTTCCTTCAATTTAACGGTCCAGTTTTATTAAGATTCTTATCGACAACAGCCTGTATGGCTCCCGTTCGAATTTGAAAAGATCCGGCATAAACAACAGGAGTCGCCGATGAGTAAACCTTATTAACGGTCGATAATAATCATCGCGGAAAAACTGGCCCATCGGAATTTTCTTTTAAATCTTGACTATTACCACTGTCCTTTTCTAGTTGTACCTCGGCTCCGATTCGATTAATCATTTCTATAACTTTTTCCGTTACTTCGCCATATTTTAAAATGATTTTCGTTCTTTTACACACCAAAAAAACACAAAGTAGTGCTGCCAAATAGTGAGCAATATTGTTTTACAAATACTTTACGGTAAACTTGCCCAATTTAGAGACTGACTACACAATTATCGATGGTTAGAAAATCCCATTGAAAAGAATGCAGACCCACAACATTGTAAAGCCCTTCTTCCTCTATTAGTTGTTCGAATATTATTACGTAGCATTCCAACGCAGCCACTGAATGCATTCTCTGGATATCATTTAGTTCCTGAGAAACAAAAACTAGTGCTCGTCTCTGCTCGATCGTAATCGAGTAAGTAAAACGTTGTTCACACCTAAGTCTCCTTACACCTAAGTCTCCTTCACACTTAAGTCCTTGCGTTGGGCTGATGGCTCGCTTGAAAAATGACTGTTCATGAAATGGAAACTAACTACCAAACCGGATTTATCGTTATCGACCTTTGACTTTCGTATCAGAACAAAGATTGGAAAGTGATATACGTTCGTACTCTATCAAAAATGATGAAACTTGTATGGGTTTGCAAAGAAATGGACCACTACCACCTCGAAATTTTCGATCTCAGGGAAATGGAATGATCACTTTGCATTAATGGAAAGGAGTGGAATTGCATTAATGTTAAATTTGCACGACTGCAATTTTTGGAATCAACTCAAATCACTAGATAATCCCGCAGATATAGTTTCTCGCGAGCTCCACTAAGTTGCACGAAAACGAGCTGTGGTGCCACGGGCCAAATTAGTTAAAGACTTTGGAAACATGATGGTTTCCGAAACAATAACCATACCACCAAAAAGCAGATGCAGAGATTTCAGACTACTTAGGACTAACATAATCCTTCTCTTTCCATCACCAAGTTCCAAGATTAGTATTAATAATTACACGAGAACACGGTAACATGTTTAACGTGAAGCAAAAAGAAGGTTTATTTACTAAATGAGCAATGCGGCTCTCAACAGCACACTTACGTATTTAAAAAATTGCAGTAATTCCTCAAGCAAAATCAAGTGTTACGATTGGCGCAGTTTTGATGTTTTTCTTAGCACTTTCTCAATAAAAGCACCAGGAGCACTCAATAGTTAAAATTTTACTATTTGGCAAACAAAATGAGGTTGTTGGTGATGCATGGTTTACATTGACATAAAACCCGTTGAATTCAATTCACCCAAAATTACGATTGATTAGCTGCTGTTTTGACTTGCGGCAGCCTAATCTCTGCCGTGCGAGCTATTAAAACGCTATTTTAATAAGGAGACCTTATCTAAATTAATTCAATTTGCAGTTTAATTAGTGTTAATTAGTTGTTATTAATTGCTGAAACATTGCTGGAGTAGGTAAAGGAAAAGTAATACTTTCAAGCTAGATTCAGTCACTCTGTTCCTCAAAAATTCAATACATTCTTGCCAATATCATCCCTCATAAATACAGGTTAATAGCTTATTTGATTTACACGCCATCTCTTTTCAAATAAACTTATTTATAGCGATGGAAGATTTCTGTCGGGGGGCAAAGTCCTAGATTCATACCTCCTCGCCGAGGCTCCCTGGGTAATGCTAAATGAATCAGGCAGTGTAGTGGAGACGAGCACGGGAAATCCTGTTTATAGTCATGGACACTACATGTCAAGGCGGGCCATTCGCGCCTCATAACCAATACCAAACCAGCGTCTGTTCTCCAGGTTAGCAGCGGCTGAAGCGGGCGTCTGTCTTGTATCAAGCGGCTCGCTATATAAATGTGTTTCAAGGTAGGACTGGATGCCGTAAGATTCTCACCAGTACGTGACCCACACACGTAATAAGCGGGTTGAGCGGCAGGCCAACAACCTTCTCTCATAAAAACAGTTAAGTTATGAACTCTAATCAAAGGCCTCAGATTACCATATTTGATTCATCACAAACTCGACCTCGGAAATTGTACACGGACAACGTTTTAAAAATGGGAACATGGAACGTGCTTAGCCTCTTAAAACCTGGAGATCTCCAGAACCTTTCGAACCAAGCAAAGAATTACACATTAGACGTACTTGCACTACAAGAGCTTAGATGGTCTGGGAGTGGGATCCATGACACCACCAGTGGTTATACTCTTCATTACAGCGGTCATCAGAACGGAGGAGAATTTGGAGTTGGCTTCCTCATCCATCGGCGCGTAAAGCACCATATCATCGATTTCCGCCCTATCAACATGCGGATATGCACGGTCAGACTTCGCACTAAGAAATTTAACATCACGATCGTTAATGTGCAAGCACCCACCGAAGATAAATCAGATGACATCAAAGATCTCTTCTTTGTCAAGCTGGAGGAAGTCATCAACAACATACCGCACTACGACATCAAAATAATCGTGGGAAATTTTAACGCAAAAATCGGTAGGAATACAGAAAATACAATGCACATCGGTCTTAAAGTCTTAAGAGCCTGCACCTAACTAGTAATAATAACGGCCAACGCGTCACCGACCTGGCAATAACGTACAACTTAGTTGTATCAAGAACGTTTTTCCAACATAAGAAAATCCATACTAAAGAAACGTGCAGATCAAATGATGGAAGAACGGAAAACCAAATCGATCACGTCATGGTGTCTAAGAGACACTCAACCAGCATATCTGACTTCAGATCCTACAGATTAGACGTGCAGACATGGACAGCGATCACATGCTTGTCATATTTAAGTATAAGTGAAAACTATGTCATCTACGTTTAACAGACAAGCACAAAAGATCGTTCGATGGAATATCGATGCTCTAAAAGACCAAGCGTCACTGCAGAGTTACCAATCAGCTGTCACTTATTATTTAGACCGGCCCCATAACAACGAAGAAGCTCCTCCTAACATCCAGGAGCAGTGGCACGCTATACAGTTAGCCATGGCACAAAATACCATCGGAAGAAGACCTCCGAGGCTCCGCAATGATTGGTTCGATGATCAATGCCGAAAGATCGTCGAAAATAAATGAAAGCTTCGTGAAAAATGATTTTCTCGCAACACCAGAAGCACTCTAGCAGAATATATTCGGGCTAGGAAAGCAACGACTAAATTCCTTCGAGAAAAGAAGTGTGAACATATGAGATTATGCATCGAAAACATCAGCTTCCAAGCGCAAATAGGAAAGTCATGGGACTGTTTTGCTAACGCCAGGAATCTCACTAAAGATTTCCACCCAAGAAGTACAGCCATCAAAGACGGGAATGGAGAGTTGAGAACAAACGTGGTTGATGTTTTCTCAGTATGGCAAACCTACTTTCAAAATCTGCTAAATCGGAATGACGAAGTGACCCCCATTAGAGCAAAAGCTCAGCCAGGTGAAGTAATCTTGGTCGAATATCCCACAGCAGAGGAAGTAGATGCAACTATTAGTCGATTGAAAAACGGCAAGGCACCCGGTCTCGATGGAATTGAACACTGCTTATAAAGTGTTGGCTAATGTTGTACTTGCCAGACTCATCCCTTTCGCCGAAAACATCATTGGCGACTATCAGTGTGGTTTTCGTACCAATCGATCGACCACTGACCAGTGTTTCACCATGAGGATGATCTTGGAAAAATGTTGGGAGTACAACAAAACCATACATCAATTATTGTATATAAAGACTTCAGACAGGCATATGACAGTATAAACCGCGACAACCTATGGGTCGCGCCCATATGCCTAGGTGTTCCAGAGAAACTTGTTTCTCTGTGTAAATTAACAACGTCCGGGTCTGTATGTAGAATCGTAATTGAAGGAACTGTGTCAGTCTCCTTTGAAATAACATCTGATGTTCGACAGGGTGATGCACTCGCGCCTTTGCTGTTCAATCTGGCGCTTGAGTACGTAGTGAGGAAAAGCAATATCGAAACTTCGCGCTGTATATTAAATAAGTCAGGCCAAATTCTTGGATATGCAGATGATATCGTTCTTCTTGGCGCGATATCAAAAACAGCTTCATGCCGCTCGATCGCTGCGCAAGAAGACTTGGTTTGGAGGTGAACAGCAGTAAAATCAAATATTTAGCGACACCTAGGAACATTTCTATGGCAAGTCTCGGAATTGGCGACCACAATTTTGATGGCGTCGAAAACTTTAAATACCTCGGGTCAGTTATAACATCGTCGAATGATATGCAGGCAGAAATAAAAGCCCGAAACGCTGCCGGACAACGAGTTTTCTACGCCCAATCAAGATTATTGAGATCAAAACATCTATCGCACTCGTGCAAGCTCGCACTTTATAAAGCACTTATAAGACCTGTGCCGACTTTCGGAAGCGAGAGCTGGACCATGACCTCCAACGATTGTAAATTATTATCTACCTTCGAAGGGAAGGTAATCTGTTCAATCTTTGGTCCAATTAAAGTTGCGAGCAACGAATATCGGATTCGTATGAATCACGAAATAAAGCAAATCCTCGGAGGCAGCGATATCATCGGATTCATCAATATTCAATCGAGTGAGATGGTTCGGCCACGTTACAAGGTCTGCACAAAAACGGATGATAAATAAAGTGTTCCACCAACAACCAGCCGGAGTGCGTCGTAGAGGAAGACCCCAACTACGCTGGCGTGACGACATCGAACAAGATGTGGGGATTTGCAATTGCCAATTGTTCGAAATTTCCAGAAAATTCGTCCAGAGGGTCGAACGGTTCATCGGGTTCATCTTTCTTCAATTTCTCCAGAGGTGTTTCCAATGCCAGGAGTTGATTTCAATGGGTACTATTTTCGGTAAAACCCGTTCATAAATCAGTACGGTGAAGTCCAGGCCTCATCCTTAATTTTTTTTGGCTCACACGAGTTTTATAAAAATTTCTGATGGAGCGTTTTCGATTACCAAAACCGGATTTTGATGGGTTCCTATATCAGGAAAGTTCATTTAGTGGGTTATCCGGTGGGGGCCGGGAAGCTGGGAGCCTTCTTTTAACATTTTATTTAGCATCAACGATTTTGATAAAATTGAATGGGATAGGGTGTTTGAATGTAAGGAAACAATTACAAGGAGTTTTGTTTTCTGGATAATTCATTTAACATTCCACGGATAGGCCGTCATATTGCACCACATTATGTTGGGTGATGCTGCACCATGTTGCCTCATGTTTCACCATGCTGCATGATGTTGCACAATATCGCATGATGCTGTACCATATCGCATGATGTTGCACCATGTTGCGTGATCTTCCACAATATTGCGTCATGTTGGCTTGGAGCCAACTATATTTTGATGAAATATGGTGGGACAGAGTTCTCGATGCAAGCAAATGATTACAAGTTCTGATTTCAAATAATTCATTTAGGAGTCCCCGGATGAGTTGTCATGTTGAACCATGTTACATAATTTACAGCATGTTGCTTAATGTTGCACTATATTGCTTATTTGTGCATCATGTTGTGGGACATGGTAGATATTGAACCATGTTGTGTCATGTGTACTATGTTGTACCATGTAACGGGATGTTACACCATGTTGCGCGATTTTGTGCTACCCATATTACGTTTTGTTATTTAAATATCTGGTATTATGTTTAATGATATTGTGGAATGTTGCACCGTCCATGTTATGTTGCTTGCGCTACGGTCACATAAGATAGTTGCACTAATCGCGCCTTTTTTAAATATTGGTTTTTATGAGTAACAATATTAACTTGTAGCATTTGCTTTCTAAATATTGTTTTGAATTTGGGGCCTTTTCCACATTTTGTTTCACCGCAAAGGATTTTTATGTCGTCTAGCACGATTTTAATAAAAATTGGTGAATGTTAAGGAATGAAATGCCAGAAGCGATTTTGAAGGGTGCTAGTTTCGGGAAAATTCATTTAGGAGGTCCTTCTGTGGAGCCTGAAATATCGATCGATTTAGCTAAAAATTGTGGTGTTAAAGGTTTTTTATTGCCAGGAATGGATTACGACGAGTCCTAATTTTGGGAACGTTCATTTAAGGATTTTTTGGGTCGAACGGCCTTTAATAAAAATGAGATCCAGCTCCCTATTTAAAAAAGGAAATGATTGCAATGGATCATGGATTTGAGGATTTTGTATAAAGTTGCTCCGGTTTAGTTGTAATCTCAGATTAACGATGAATATTAGAATCTAATAAAAATTTTAAACATGCCTCTGGAAAATTTTAAATTTAAATGAACCTAAGCCATTTCGTAAGCGATTGAGAGACAACTCTATTTTTTATGTTAAACATACGATAAAAAATGAGTTCCGGATCAGATTTTGGCAAATGAATAAATTGGATGAGACGAAGACCTTTCTCGAACGAATAATATGGAACTCGGTTGTACTATGAAAATATCGAATTTGATTGGAATAAAGCCCCGGGTCCTTTTAATTGAACAGAGTTAGGCCGTTGCTTAACCAAGTGTAGCGTATTTATTATCTTATTTTTGCAGATTTACCACTACCGAAGTCCGAAAAAGTGGTATTCGAGGTGGTGTCTTTCTGTTTGTGTCCTCTCTACAGTACAGATGGATTTGGATAAAAATTTATAAACATAAACTTTTTCCATAAAGTGGAGGTTCCAATGAAATTTGGCGGAAATTGGTCCACAGGAAAAATCGATTTGAAATGAAAGGATTCTAAATAAAATTTGTAACAAAATTGGTTTAAATCATTTCTCCAAAAATTTAAGCTTATTCATGATTTTTGATAATAAGTTGTTATTTCATCATATTGTATACGGTCATTCCACTGGTCAAACAGGTTGAGTGATCTACAGAAATCCTATATACTTAAGGTTGTGTGATAAATTAACAGATTCAGAAAATGCATTTGGAAATGACAAATTTTGACCAAGCAGGTCTCAGTACTGCAGGGAATTTAATTTATTTGATGACAGTGCATAATTTTGCTCTTTTCTTTTTGTTTCTGTACAATGTTTAAAAATCTTGCGAATGGAAGTTGAAATAGCGTGAATATCCAGGAGTAGTAATGTCCTGTTACGAGCAGAATAGAGTGCTTGCGCCGACGAAGTAAATTAAATAATAAAATAACATAATAATACAACGTTTAACCTAAGCATTATTTTATTGTAGAGTTATGTGACAAAAACCAAATATTACAAATTAATATGTTATCGCTACCAAATAAAATAATTGTTCACAATTATATTTCAATTGTAATCGAACACAATAAAATTCCCATGCATTATGTTCGACTGTATCCATAAAAACATCAAGCGCCTTTTAGCACCGGTACGCACACAACAAATTCTCGCATCATCGTCACGTACGCCAACATTTCCGTGTAAATCAAACAAATAAAAATCGATTTCCGTAAGACAATTCTATCAACACAAAAAATTAATATTTTTTTGTTAACAGACATATCAGATGCAATTTCTTGAAACTAATTGACGAAATCGTGCGAATTTAACCGCACACAAGAAGCATCGCACACATTTCCGCTTCACATATTGAGTTATTTATTTATCACGTTATCACCAAAAAAAAGCGAAAGCAAGAAGAAGAGACCACCCTAACCGCATGAAAACATAATACATATTGCAATATACAGAGACCTTCAGATTTATAGGCTCATGATGTCGTCTCTGACAAACGATATTAAAAGGTAGGCAGGTAAATATACAGAAAAAACAGAAACGTGAAAAAATTCCTTAAACCACTCGAAATAATTGTAAAATTTTATGATTTTCATTAAAAAACTATAAATTCAATTTTATTATTTATTTGTATTGTACATACAATTCATTGTTAATCTTAAAGAATATTAATTAAGAATGTTTCATGTACTCAAGACTATTTACCTACCACCACGGATTTCAACATGAAATTATAAATTTTCTTTTACGTGTGACACTGATCGTATGAATCTTAATAGGTTTACGGGGAATATCCTTTTTCAAATGCGTTATTCATTAAACAGGAATTTTATATACGGGGCAGAGACTTCAAATGATTACCTCATTTAAACCAGTATTCTAATCTATGATTAGGAATCAGATCAAATTGCCATAAACAATTTAAACTGCTCATATTTTTTGTTCTCCTTTATTAAGTACAACTGAGACGGTGCTCCTCTAGCAATTTATCTTTCAAATTTTTACAAATTTTACATTTGAACTGTTTTATTTGAAAGTGGTATAAGTCCACTTTTCAAAAAAATTGAGTTAACGGTAATTTTAGGAAGATATAGACACCTTCTCTCCATATTTATAATTATACATTCAATAGAGTACGGTTTTCTTATAAAGTAAGCAAAAGAATTTTGGCTATAAAATGTTATCGCAAAAACTTTTTTTTTGAAAGTGGAATAAGTCCATTCCTAATAATTATAATGGGCAAAAATTCGCTCGTTAAAATGAATTATTCATTTTTTAGTGATCGAACAGTGTTTTTTTGTAATACTGATCAGTAAGAATAATGAAAAGTAACAAAAAATAGTTTTTTTTACTATTCGCTTATGAAGAATAATGCAGAAAGAAGTTATTCACTATTCGATCGATCAATGAAGAAAATAATATAAATATTTTATCTATTCACTACTACAATGAATGTTCACTTTATTGATTGTTAAAGCAAAAGAGTACAGTAAACCCTCGATTTAACGGACTTCAATTTAACGGACGCTCGATTTAACGGACCTTGATTTAACGGACAATTTTTTTATTTTCCATTTTTTGGTTATCGATTATGATGGGATTGGGTATGTTGAATGGAAATGAGATTTTTAAATGATTTTGAGAACAATTCTGGAATATGGCCATCTGGGACGGAACTCAATCAATTCTTAATCGATTATGATGGGATTGGGTATGTCGAATGGAAAAAGAACTCTTAAA
Organism: Nephrotoma appendiculata; assembly: GCA_947310385.1. Taxonomy (NCBI): domain Eukaryota; kingdom Metazoa; phylum Arthropoda; class Insecta; order Diptera; family Tipulidae; genus Nephrotoma; species Nephrotoma appendiculata. Next base: position 65,254,679 of record OX371225.1, read on the forward strand.
TGATTTGTTTAAGAAATTCTGGAATATCGCCATGGAACTCGGTAATTTAAACTAGGGCGGAACTCGATAATAAGCAGCCGTTTTTCTTGAACCAATCGGCTAATGATGCTAACATGTTTCCGGTAAGGCTGGATGCTTTAACATCTATCGTCAGTACGTAACCCATCCATGAGCAGCAGATCAACTACTTATGCTCACCAAAAATCATGTTATGAACCCTACACAAAGGGCTCGGATAAATTTATATTATTCTTATCAACAACGACCTCGAAAACTGTTCACGGGAACATGGAATATATTGCCTTCTAAGATCATAAGATCTTCAGAACCAACCAAGCGAAAAATTTACACTTTTGAGGTATTTGTAATACAAGAGCGCATAATCCATATGGCCATATTCCAGAACTTTTTCCAAAAATTATTTGATAATCTCATTTCATCCACAATGCCCAATTTCTGTCCTAGGAGGTCATATTCCAGAACTTCTTCCAAATATCGTTTAAAAATTCTATTTCAATCCAACATACCCAATCCCATCATAATCGTTTAAGAATTGAACGAGTTCCGTCGCAGGTAATCATATTCCAGAACTTTTCCAAAAATCATTTAAGAATCCCATTTCCATCCAGCAAACCCAATCAGATCATAATCGGCTAAGAAATGTATGAGTTCCGTCCCAGATGGTCATATTCCAGAACTTCTTCCAAAAACTGTTTGTGTATCTCATTTCCATCCAACAAACAAGATTCCTTGATAATTGGTTGAGATAAACGAGTTCTGCCCTAGGTTGCCATATTCCAGAGCAAGTGTAAAATCTATAGTCGATTAAATTTAAAAACATTCGGATTTAACGGACATTCATATTTTACGGACTCCCCAATTAGTTAACGGACTAATTGGGGAGTCCGTAAAATCGACGTTTTTCTGTAGTAAATTCCGTTCGCTCACACAAACAAAAAATCATCAATCCTTTTATTTTTTTTTTATTTGCTCACTATTCGTTTATTACTGATTTACTATTTACGTTTAATACTACTTCTCATTTTAATTATTTAATATAATTTTTTACATTAAAAAATTCATTTCAGTGAAGCTAATGTCTATAAAAATATGGACATAAATTTCTTCATGTTTTTATTTCTTATAATATGTTATTTTTGAAAGTGGTATAAGTCCATTTGGACCTAAAAAACACGTTTATGTTTTAAATATTTTCAACAATTATTATTTCATAATAAAATTTAAAAAAATGTAAAAGTGTTAAAAACATTACGAAATGATTAACGTTTGCCAATATTTTCAAATTAATTCAAATGCAAACCCTTAAATATCTCGATACATGAAAAAATGGACTTATACCACTTTCAAAAATAACAGTTCATTTCTTAAATAATTCTGATTGGTTGGGGTGAAACCCTATGGTCAGTCCCATAATTAATTAAACCTATTTAAAATACTAATTTTAATTTGGTAAGTTTACTAGGTCAAGTGGCTTCATTCTTTGGTCAGACTTTTTTACGTTCTAACGTTCTTTCAATAATGTTGGTGATTCTATGCACCTGTTCAATTGTGGAATGCTTTTCTCTGAATCCAAATTGATGTGGAGGAGTTAGTCGCCGGTCTTCAATTATTTTTAGTAATAATTTTTCAAAGTGTCTTGACATAAATAATTTCCAGCAATGAAATTGGCTTTTATGATTTTTTATCGTTAGATGGTTTATCAGGTTTGCTATCATGATTACTTCTACTACTTTCTACGGAACTTATTTTAACCGATAGCTTGCATTAATTATGTGGATAAAGCTTACGAAATCCATCCACTGGTAGAGCCTTGATTATTTGGCAAATAATCAAGTCATTCCCTGGGGCTTTTTTAACATTCATGTTGCTTTTTACTCCTTCTTTTAATTCTTTGGGAGTTACTGGGCGTATATCAAAATCATTTAAACACGCAAACAGATCAGCCTTCTGTTTAGGACCTTTGGCGCAGGTTCCATTCTCCTTTTTAAGAGGAGGCACTTGCATTTTGGGTCTTTTGAGTCCCTTCGTCGCCTTCCACAGTGAATAATCAGAATGTAGGTTTGTTAGGCTAACCAGATACCTGTTGATTGATGCATTTTTAACTTCTTTAAGAAGAGATTTGAAAATGTTGCCTAAATTATTAAGAATTGTTTTGTTCTCCAGTGTTCTAGTTATTGACCCGTTTTACGTGCCCGTCGTTTTTCTCTTACCAACTCTGTAACTTCCAATGGGTAGGATATGGTAAGGTTCTTCTTATTTTGTATAATGGGGGTACTTGCCAAAGCAGCATAGTGAATTGTTTCATTAAATTGTTCTAATTCATCTTCCAATTGGTGAGAATATCTTATCGGTACCTACAGATTGATTTTTTCCTCCATTACTACACGAAAGAGATTCCAGTTTGTTTTTGAATTTGTTGATCTAGGTGCACCCTCCCTTTGAATTACCATTTCACTGACTGTCATGATAACCGGGGAATGATCCGATACTAGAGAATTACTGTCTTCAGTGTGAATGTAGTTCTGGGATATACCTCTTGCTACATAAAAGTCTATTAGGTCGGGTATTTTCGTTCCGTCACTAGGCCAGTATGTTGGGGAGCCACCAGAGTAAAATTCACATTTTGATGTCTGCCCTGCTTGAAGCAATTCTTTATCTTTTGACGTCGTAAGTCTAGATCCACAATAGGTTTTTCTCGCATTAAAGTCATCTCCAATAATAAAATCACATCCAAGCGATTTAAATAGTTTAAGGTAGTCCTCCCGTTTCAAGTTATGCCGGGGAGGACAATATATTGCGGAGACAGGAAGCTGTCCGTGTTTAATTTGGATCCTTTCTGTAATGACTTGCATTATTTCTTCTTCGATATTTGATTCTAAATGGTGTTTTATACTTTCTTTGATTATAGCAATGCCGAACCACCTCTTGCTCTTCCGCTGGATCAATGGAGTGATGATATAAGTTATATCCCCGTATTTTTAAATGGCTTTCAAATATTAAGAAAATGTCGATTTTTTTCTGAATTTAAAAATTTTTCTATTTCTGGTATATATTGCATAATCGAATTAGCATACCAGATTGCTACTTTGCAAGTTGTGTTCTTACTTAACATTTTTTGTTGGATTGCGTTGTGGGAGTTACTTCAGTTGATCAAGTATCATGTTGTTCAGAGTATCATGTTGTTCAAGTATCATAATGGCATCTAGCCGCTTCATAATAGCTACAATGCTGTTCATAATGTTTTCCATAATTTGGTTATTTTTGGAGCCCATATGATTGATTGAACCCAAACCTTTCACTACCTGGGCTAATGATCATCTTTGCCCTGTGTTTTTTGGTTGTGGGCTTTGATTCATCTGATTTGATATTTGAACCCTTCGATTTTCGTAATTTTGCGGTTGATTTCTTGTTTTATCTCTTAATGTTATAGATGTTTGGCGACCTCACAGCCTCAATAATTAGCCGGATGTTGGCTTTACAATTTTCACTTGGCTGGCATATCTCTCCCTATTGTACATGCCTGGGTAACATGATAGCCTGAGCATGTTACACATCTTGGATTCCGGCCACAATATCTTTGAGTGTGATTAAATGCCGGACATTCCTTTCATTGGGTATGCGTGTTGTGGTTCTCCTCATTGGTTCAATTTTCACCTTCATGTGAAGGATTCCTTTTATTCCGTAAATGTTTTGAACATTCTCTTTGTGGTCAAATATTAGCATAAAAAGAGGGAGTCCTCCTTTACTGAAGGTTTGGTTCCCTTCCTGGATTTCTGTTCACTCTTTTAACAATATTCACAGAATCTAGTATTTTAAGACCTTTATTTTGTAAGTCTTCCATTATTTATTTGCTTGAGTAAATGTGATGCAAACCCCTTGCCATGACTTTTATAGGTCGAGCCTGTTTGTTCTCATATGTAAACCACTGATACTTTTCAGCATTCGATTCCAAGTATCTGAGTCCAGAGTGTTAGCAGAGAGAATATAATGCTTTATAATTTATACATATATGAATAATGATATTTGAGATTAGTTTTCCAAACGCCATTGTTTAGCGCTGCTACCTTATAATCTTTGTCAGTAACCAATTTCATCAGTAACTGAATTTCTGGGTAACTGGTTAGACCCACAATTTTATTGGTGGGGTGGTTTTTTTTTCGGTTGCACCAAATTTGGTGTAATGTTCTGGGTAGATTTACTACCTTTTGGTTGATTGGCTTTGGGTAGAACAACTTTTGAATATGGACTAGATTGTCCCCTACCATTTAATTGTTCAGCATTAGGTGACGATTCAGCGTTTCTCTTCTTACTCTTCCTGGACTATTTTTTCTTCTTTAGGATCCAGTCCGTCTTTCTCAGTGAAATAGACGAATTTATCAGTTCAATGCTTCCTATATCGCACTCTTCTTTTGAATCCCGATTTATTTTTAGGTTTTCATATTCTCGCTTTAGATACTCAATTTCTTCACTTAGCTTGGCAAATAATTGCTCCATATGCTCTAGTCTCGCCAAGAGATCCATTTTTTCCTTGTCTAGGTCAATAGTTGTTTTACTAGATTCGTCTACTTACAAAGTAAAATTTCTGGCGGCATCACTTATTTCGTGTAATGTTTATCCAGTTTATCTAAGTTATAACGTTAGAAAAGCATCGGCTTGGTCAGCTACCGAGTTGCTTCTATTTTTCTTTATCGGTGATCTTTGTTTATTTGATTTTCTCTGGAACGGATTTGATGTTCCCTGATAATGCAATAGATGGTCCTTCCAGAGTCAATGGGGCCAGCCTTCACACAGAATGGATTTACCAATGTTGATTTTGGTGTACTATACATGGGGTAATATTTACTTTGTTAGTACCATTGCATAGTTTTGTTGACTAACTAGCTATTCTGCTTCACTACTACGAGGAGATTGAGTACCACAACTGTTTGTTCTACAGAACATTGCCCAGAGTACGCCCGTATCCGTTTATGAATATTTCGTGGAGGCTGTCAATCTCGTACTCTGCTGGCGCTGGTAGCTACTTTTTCAATTATTATCGAATATATACAAGTCGTATATCATTGAAAAACTCTTGAACAATGACACGAATCTAAATGAAGCAATCTAGTACTCAAAACTACCGCTGTTGCGGTGAAAGCCATTGCATTTTTCTCATTCCCATATAAACAGCTGGTATATCTTTGAAAGGTCTTGGAAAACAATTTTGTTATCGGTCCATTACAGTTTTAACGCTGGCGGCTAATTATTGTTTTATCATAGAATATGTAAGTGTGACATATCATTGAAAATCTCACTCAAAAGTAGCTAAGTAGGTAGTAAGTAATCAAAATTACCGCTAGAGTGCTCGCCGGAGATACTTTTCTCCCATTTCAATATAATCTTTTGGCTTTTTGGATTGTCTTGGACCAAGCGACATACGGTAAATTTCTGAAAAAATTTCGGATAATTTAACCATTTGAGTCCATTTGAGTAACCATTTGAGCGATCGCGCTGTTGAGATTTTATGTCGAGAAAATTAAATGTGACGGAGCGAAGAGAAACAGACGGGAATCGCGTAACCTACCAAATACAAGAAGCGATTGCTATCTACATTGGAGTTTATTTTTGTTGTTTGCGTTTGCACCACAAATGGTTTTACGTTGTTTGTATTGTAATGCGTTTGCATTACCTCCTGGGACTCAAACGGTTAAGAAATAAAATTCCATTTTCAAGTGCATGCCTATACAAATGTGAATAAGAAAATTATACGTAAGAAAAGGAAATTACTACAATTCCGCGTGTTATTTCAAATATGACAACACTTACGTCATTCGACAGAAAATTAATTTAATGCTTGAAATTTACGAAATTGGGCACTTTACGCTTGGACAAAATTGAGAAATGCTGAAAACTTAATTTCAAAGTGGGAAGTCTTCTACACAAACCGTAAAAATTTACATGGGAAATTCAGGAAAAATGAAATGCATGCAAGTTTATTTGTGGATCAATTTATGTTCGTGCAGAAACTGGATTGTTGTTGGAGAAACAAAAACTTGCACTGCAGCGCATACAATGGAGAACATGCAGCTGTTGCTCAGAATGTGTCTGAGTATCCTTCAACACCAACTCGCCATTGTGCTCAAGAAATGAACATTTTACGCAGTTTTGTAATGAAAATTTTGCATAAAAGCGTACAAAGTTCATTTATTGCAGGAGCTGAAGCAAAATGACCACCCGCACCGTTTTCGGTTCGCTAATTGGGCTGTGAAACTCTTGGAAGAAAATAAGCATTTTTTACCGAAAAATCATCTTTTCCGACGAAGCTCATTCTCACCTCGGAGGCTACGTCAACAAACAAAATTGTCGCATTTGGGGCTCAGAAAACCCCACGTAACCATGGAGACGCCGATGTATCCACAATGAGTGACTGGTGTGGATTTTGGACCGGCGGTATCATTAGTCCAGTTTTTTCGAAGAAAAAAAAGCAAAGAGGCGCCCATACAGTACATAGGGCAGCGTTACCGAGCCATGATAAACGGTTTTTGTTACTCAGAATTCAAGAGGACACACACGATATTTGGTGTCAACAGGACGGCCATCACGGAGCTGCGATTTGACTCTGTTGGACTTTTTACGAACAATTTATGGATAAATGTTACGCTAACCATCCAGAGATTATCAAAGATTTGAAAGATCAAATCGGAGTTGCCACTAGAGATAGGTGCCCATACAATCGAAAATGTTCTAGAAAAATTGGGTTGGCATAATGGGATACTATAAAGCGAGCCGTAGAAGTTATTTGAATGAAATTGTGTTCCATGCTTAATGGCAATATATACTCTTTCTAATAAAACAAACCGCTTTGAAAGATATTCATTCGTCTTTGAATTAGAGCCAAATGCTAACGTTAAATGGACTACCCCGAAAATGAAAATTGGCATATATCGCTAGGAGGCTATTTCCCTTTTATGATATTTTGACGTTTAGTATTGCCAATGAACGGGACGAACGATTGTCATCGTTAAAGTTGGCAACATTGGGGTTAAGTCTGATATGGAAAAGCTCCAATCGGAGCTATGCCTAAAATGTAAGCGGTTGTTAAAATCGAAGTTATGCTTGAATTCTAACGAATGCGAAGACGAAGTCGTATCTGAACCGTTGCTCCACCTTGTTGTTCCAGACGTCTAGGTAGGTTGGTAGGTTTCATTGGTTGACTCTTAACAATTGTTGGCCCATTGTGGTACCATGCATTCACGCCGCATCATTAACCCATTCACCTACTCACACAACTACGGTATATCACCTGCACATTGAAAGCTCCATGTCAACCTGTACATTGATGTGGACGGTGGATCGGCGCTGAATTCTGCACTCTATCAGAGGGTCTTAGTTGTGTTTATTAACATCACCGATTGTAATCGATGATGAAAATTCGATTTACATCTAGCCTCTGATGGGATTCGAAACCAGTACCTCCCGGTCCAAGTGCCGAAGCTTAAACCACTGCACCACTCGTCCGGTTTTCACACATCTAACTAGGACAATTAATTTCATTCATATGATATGGCTAAGTTTCTTTGCAGGTTTTTTCATAAGCTTGTTACGAATCCTTTGGATCGTCTCAAATTCTTATTAAAAATATTTGTTAAAGTGGTTCCTATTCCGTATAAAAATTATTATTAATTTTACATTTGTTAGTTTTGGGTGTTCGCGGCGCGTTAATTTCGGTCCATATAACCTACGATGTGTGTGTAACCCTGAAAGTGGTTTACAATGCGATTCGTTAATAGTAGTAAGTATATATGTAACCAAAAGTACGCTTTCCACAGGTTAGCATAAAACAAACAAAAACAAAAAAAAAACTGTACAATACAAACTTAATTATATAAATGATTATGTATAATGGTAATACGGGATAAATTGTGGATGACCGGGAGAAAAAAGTAATTTTTTAGACAGTCGGTTTTTGGAGATGAAACGATAAACGTTTTAATTATAAAGATTTATAACTAAATAAATTTAAAAAAAATTTAATAAAAAAAAAAAAAAAAATGTATAATACTAAAATCTAAATCTAAGGTGTTAAAAAAAAAAATTAAGTGTGCTTTAGACCACACTACTGAAGTAAAACTTCTAATATATATTTAATATTTATAATAGAATATAGAAAAATTATAATATTGGAAAAAAAATTGGTCACCCTTTGCGTTCTCGAGTGTCACCTAGCCGTTTATGTCTGATGCCACAAGAGGTAACCTTGTAACATAGTAACTTTTTCAAGGCCAACTAGTCGTAATAGACAATGTTTATGTATGTGTCACAAAATGGACAAAAAAAACAGTTTTGAAATCTCTTCGCATAGTAAAAATGGCCTTGAAATATTTTTTATTTCATTTATGTATAACCACAGTACATCATGTGGTTTCATAGAAAATATGTTTAAGTTGCATTAAAACCTGTATCATAGGCAATCGGGGAAAGAAACGAAGAAAGAATCGGTTTCTGCGATACCTCGTGTGAAATGGAGCTATAATATAGAAAAAATACATATATAAAATATATCACACGGACGAATTTTTTTTGGTCACCCTGTGCGTTCTGGAGTGAGTAAGTTAGTGAGTGACATAGATGTTATAATATAGAAAAAAAAAAATGTTGGTCACCCTGTGCGTTCTCGAGTGAGTCAGTCAGTGACATAGAAGTCTATATTATGACTTTCCAATTTCCCTGTTTTTCAATTTTCCAATTTACAAATTTTCCAATTTTCCAATTTTCCAATTTACCAACTTTCAAAATTTCCTATTTTCATATTTTTAATTTTCCTATTTTGCAATTTTTCAATTTTTCAATTTTCCAATTTTGCAATTGTAAAATTTTCCAATTTTCGAATTTTCCAATTTTTAAATTTACCAGTTTTCCAATTTACCAATTTTCATATTTTCATATTTTATTTTTTCTATCTACAGTTTTGTTAGTCCCACTTGCTCGCCTTTGGCACCTCTCTAACACCCTGCTCACCTTTCCAATATTCCACATCCTTTGGTACCTGAATATGGCGGATGAATTTCCGATTAACCAACTCCAGTTCCGCGTTAAGAATCATCCTTGCAAGGTTCTGCACGAGTAACGAGGTAGAAAGAACAAGCAGAGGCCTAGATCTCCTATTTGGCTTTCATCCCAGCCGAGGAAGTCTGAACATAAAAAAAAAGCCTGGAGATTACCCAAACCAGCCAACCCGATCTAGTGGAGCGATTGTCGAGGCTGCAAAAAATTACTGGGAGGCGGAAACCCGAGCATATAGTTGTGCATTTGGAAGGATCACCGTCACTGGCTCCCAGAGTCATCAGAAATCACAATTGTTGGATCAAAAGAAGATCAATATGTCCAGTCTATCGAAAACAGTTGAGTAACGGGGGAAACGGATTTTTGCGTGAAACAAAAGGAAAAAGTTGTGTGCAATTGTTTCCTACCGAACAAACGAAACCAGCGCTTGATATGGGAGACATGATGGATACGCTACTGCTTCAAGTAGAGAGAACATATACCAAACTATATAAGCTAGATAACAAATGGGAGGAACGAAATGGCCAGTTTGACGGAAAGTGAGAAACTGGATCAACCTATATAGGTCAGAGTGAGCACGAAATAGAAAAACTGAAAAATGGGATTAAATGGTGACGAAAGTACTAGAAATTGAAAACGGATGGGACCACCGAGTTGTTTGAGTTTAAAACTCACCAGGACGTTGAAGATAAAATTAAAGAAGGTGATGCCAGCTTTGGAGGCATGTCTTTCAAACTAATAAAGGTGTTCCACAGATTGCACTGAACGTTGTTGCCAGATGGACTTTGGTTGCAGATTCAGGTCAGCAGTTGTGTTGCAAACTACACCCCAGGGTGGGAGGTAGCACAGAGGGAGGTAACAACCGAGTCATTACAGAGTTGGAGCCCGAATAAGATGCAAAAACAGGAAAAATATTCACTGAATCAATACCGGTGCGAAGATTTAATTCGAAAGACCTTGAATTGCTAACGTTGAAATAACTGTAAAAAGTAAACGATGCGAAAAATAAGAATGACCAGTGATAAATAATGAAATAGTGAATTGTTGAAGAAGTCATAAAGTGACGGTGTAAATAAAATTTGTTTCAGGGTGGGATTTTGCAAATGGCAGCCACAACGAATTTAGTACGCATTAATTCCTACAAGTCCCAGAAAACTAAGAGAAATGTTGCTAAGTCGTAAGCGTTCGACTGAAGGAAATAAGAAAGACCTATTATCGAAACTGCAAAACATTAGATGGGAGGGGGAAGCAAAACATATAGTTATACATTTGGAGGACGATGACGATCCCCTCACTGGCTCTATAAATCTCAAGAATGACGTTTGTTGGATCATCAGAAGATCAAAATGTTCAACCTAGCAAAGAACAAGTACAAAATGAGTGGTATGTAGCGGTGAATCATAAATAAAGCATACTGCCTAGCAACCGAAACTAACTAACTCGAGCAGGATACTAAATTAAACCGGATTAACGGGAAACTCGATCAACATGCCGAAGATCATCAAATGAAAGAGCTGAAAGATTAGATTATATCTTTTGTGACGAAAGTGCAACAAATTGAAAACAGATGTGGCGATCGAGTTGAACAGTTCGAGTTAAAAATCCAGCAGAAGCTGGAATGAAAAATTAAAGAAGTTGGTGCTAGTTTGGAGGGTCTTTTATCATACACCGATGAGGGAGATCAACAAGCAGCGTGTATCTTCCATATACAACAGCAAAAGTACTCCATCTGGAGACTTCAAAATTTTAGAAACGAATACAGTACAATAGTTACAAAGACACTGCAGCAAATGTGTTGCAAAATGTCTCCAAAACAGAGGAATTTTACGACCGAGTCACGACAGAGTTGTACATGACGCAAGGAAGAGAAACTCTATCTACTGAATCAAAACCAGTGCAAAGACTCAATTCGGATGATGAGCCATCAAGCGCCGACTCGCGCAGCGTGAATAGTTTGAACAGGGTACTAACGTTCATCACTTTGTACGCGGCAGCCTGATTGCTGAGTGAGAGACATGAAAACTCGTTTCTCCGCAAGAAAGAAAAACCGGTAATACTGAAAGCCACAGAGGGTTCAAAAAACAATCAAGAGTAGAAGCAAATGCATAGTCTAATATCAACAAGTAAGAGACGGCGAGACGAGAGTGCACGGTAAGAGGATGGACGAATTGACTTACTGAATGGAGGAAAGAACCTCGGGAGAGGCCCAGCCCAAGATTACAGTACGTTTGAAGAGGGTAAGTCCGGCGGTGGAGATGATCGCTGGAGTGAGAGTGCTTGGGAGTGACGTGCCGGGGTAAGCCGGTAGAGAAGAGTGTGCAAGAAAACGAGTTGAATTAAAGGATTAGCCCGATACGAAGTACGACTACTTGGAGGAGACGAAAAGCAGATCTCAAGATCCACATGGAGATTACAATTATACCCATACAAAATTGTAAAGAATCAGCGACGACCTGTATCGAATAAAAGAAAACCTGAGAGATGGACGAAAAGTTGTGCGGAGCGATAGCCTGGGGTAGTGGTGGTTTTATACACAGATTTAACACTTGGTCATGCTGTACACCACCAAATATTATCATCCCCTAAGTCGTGGGATCGAGGCCTGTCATAGTCCATAATTTAATTGAGCGAAAAAATAACTAATTGCCTTTTTGAGCGGGTTGAAAAGCGAGCTATGTATCTAGGACCTAGAGTTATAATTTGAGCTGAGTTTCCTCTAGAGTCTAGACAATAAAATGTTGTAGTAGGTCATAAACCTTTTAATCAGCGGTCCTTGAAGTTTTATTTTCATTCCACAAAAAATACTATAAACTCGTATGAGAAATTTTCTAAACAATCATCTTGTTATTGAGACTCGATTAAATCTCGATTACCGCATTTAGACCTTCGCTTCCCATATTGACGCCTTTAAAAATTAAATTCTCATACCACCTTCACACATTATTTTTTTTGGTAACGGATGTCTTATCCCCTTCTTATACATCTACGTATACAGCTAACTGAGTTACTGCTGCGCGTATACACGCATTCTACGGGGATGAATATCGAACTATAACAACACCAAAAAAAAAATAAACGAACAGATTAAGGAAGTTAAACGTCTTATCAGATCTAAAATCACATTATCCCATATTTTATATAACGAAACGATTAAAGTCTCGTATACCTACCAATGTATGTAGGTATGTTGAAATGTTTATATAAGATGCTAGTTAAGAAAATATTTATAATAAATTTGGTGTGCGGGGTGCGCGCCGAGAAGAGCTCTACGAAATTATATTGATCAGATCATTAAATTTAGTGTAAAAATGAATCTCTCCGCATACACACACAGCAATTTGGTATTATTACAACTATTATTTATAACACCTTAGCATGTGGTATTAGATCGTTCTTAAGTCAATCATTTGTAATTTATCGAGTGAAATGATGAAAAAGTAAAATGCTGATTTATGATTAATTGATGATCGATGATCGTTCGAAATCGTCGAATCCATACAACCAAAACGAAATAATTTCTAAGTTTGGAATTTAAATTTTTTTAATTAAAAACCTAAATATGCCCGCGATTAGTTATTACATATTTTAAATTAAATGGAAATAGATTTTGTGCTTGTAAATTGGAATTTTGGCTGAACCTGATGATTTTTATCAATAAATAAATCGTTGTTGCGTGTTTGCATGATTGATATGTGGAATTTTAATTTAGACAAGAGTTTGCTGATAAATATTACGGTTACGGTAAATAGTTTTTCGCTCGCTTAATGAGGTGGTTTGCTAATTTTAATGAATTTTGCTGCGTATGGGATGGACGCCACCGTACTATTCAGGCATAAGGTCGAATTTATTAGTTTTTGTTTATCGTTCGTGAGCTGGCCGGTTACGGTAACCGTATTCGACATCAGACTCATTTCCCAAATTAAGTACATCCGGTAATAAACGGCCTAACGTATCTCGTAATTCTAGTATCATAACTGTTAATGCTTGAACACACTGGCCGAGTATTCTTGGCAATTATAGGCGACTTTTTAAGTAGATTTTGGGTTGTCGATTCGAAAAAAAATATTTCTATTTTTTTCGTTGCTACTTTTTACAACACAACTAGTGATTGTTCTGTACTTTGTAGAAATATACACAATTAACATTAATCTGAATAACAAAAACTACGATCAACAAAAATACTTATGTACATACTACTCAATCAATTTCTCAACCACCAACCTTTCGTGGCCTAGTCTCTGGACCATGGATAAATTTTAATAACTTAACTCTATCGAGTAGTACATAGTAAATTATTTTCTAGCCTACACGCCAACTAGCTCAAGCTGATGGCAACAAATACCCAGAAGCGGAAAGAGCATTTACTGAAGACTTGTACGTGGGCGACATAATATCGAGAGCAGACACATTGAACAAGCGGTCACATTGGCCGAACCATCAACAATTAGGCAAACTCTTAATACGAGTACAAAGAGATTTCAATCTAAGAAAATGGAGCAGCAACAACCTGAAAATACTGGGTACTTTTTATGTTTTTTTTTTAAATAACTTTTAAATGAAATACTTGGATTGGATATAATGGAATATAATGTCGGTCAAGTGGCCGCCTCAGGCTGTGGCCCAAAGACGAGCTCTTTGAAGCACATTTTTCATGACATTTTCGCAGACTTTTGGTGTTATTTCAGCAAATGTTGTTTTTAAACATCCGAGGTTTTGGTTGATTTATTGCGGTGCCCACCTTTCCCTACAAGTACTCTCATAAGAAGAAACCGAGAGGGGTCAAATCAGGGGATCATGGGGGCCAAACGATATCACCACCTTTTAACTTTATTCGGCCGGTAAAATTTTCTCGCAAAATTTGCATCGTAGGACGAGCTGTGTGCGATGGGACAGCGACTTATTGGAACAGCGCTTGTTCTGTAAGCCTAATTGATCCAATTCGGACAAGAAAATTTTCCAATATGCCCTGATAGCACCCTCAAAGATGATGTCGCCGGCTCAAATGGCGCACCATACAGTTACTCTACGAGGATGTAGTGGTCTTTGGTGTATCATTTTAACGATTGCAGTATGCCAACATTAGCTATTCTGTTTATTATTGGATTCGTACAAGTTTGGATGACCATATGGGAATAGCATAAAAGTAATTGTATAATGGATGGAAAACGAGATAGTTCCCCTACCGGCAGTCCAGTATGCCTCATGCAGCAGCAGTATACGCCTAATCCGAACTAAGTAACCTCTCAATAATGAGGCGGCCAAATCCCTAAATGGGATGTAACACAAGCAAAAAAAATACTTGAATAAGTTTAGCATTGCTGTTCCAATTCAAAGTCAAGATCGGTCAACCATTGGTCTAGCTTTCACTGAGTGTGTTATGTTTCTAGATTCGGTTCACCATAAAGAATTTTCACCGACCTAGGTCACAATTTCATGAGTTTAATGTTTGCCGAAGTTTGAAAAATTCTCGACATTAAAAAATTTAATATGACTGCTTTCCACCCACAGTCAAGTGGAGCACAAATTCCCAAAACTATAGGATCATTGGACACTAAATGTGATCTTCACCTAATTCTACGCATCATTTCTCAACTCGCTTTATGCTGTTTCAACTAATATTTGGTATCAAACCAAATATCCGAGCTCCATTGCAGCGCCTCCATAGCCCTTGTTTTGGTGGACATCAATTCAGCTTGAATTGGTCACTTGTGGATTGGACAGAGTATTAATTCAGTGTGCATTGGTTAGTTGAGGGTTAAAAATTTAATGACATTTATTAAACAGTGACATCTATCGTTAAGCATTGGAAGTTGTTTTATTGTACATTATGACAGTTTAGTCTGTGTGTGATTAACTCAATGAGTATCATTCAGGAGAGTCGGAGGCGATAGTTTAAAAGCGAAAGTGAACAGTGTAATTAATAAATAATTGTGGATATTATTTGCTATTGTATTTTAGTGTTGATGGATTAGAGTGATAAATTTATTATGGGAATATATCTGGTATTTTCAGGAATATTCCAGTTGTAAGTGTTTGAGAGATTATTTCCGATATATTCGGAAATATTCCGGAACCAGTGTAAATTACGAGAATTGATGCTGTAAACCGGTTAAATTTATAACTGTATTGACAATCTAGCGATTTGACAGTGTAAATTCGTAACGATTGGCGACAGCGGTATGATTGTGAATATTAGAAGATTTAAGTATTGAAAATTTGGCAAATAAACTAGAAGTTTTTGAAATAATTCTCGAATCAACTGGAAAAATTAAGAGTTTGATCAACAAAGTAAAGAGATGCAACAAATGAGACAATTACAGCAGAAATTGAAGAAGAAACTGGATCAAATGAAAAACATAATATTTGACAAACGAAAATATGGCGTAGATGATATGGAGCAGAATGTCAAACATTCGGGTAACAGTGGGAACAGATGAACCGGATGATGAAGATCATGGATTGGATATCATTGGCCGGAAGGAACCATTGAGCTTTGTCAAATCGAGTGATGACACCAAATATGGGAAAACAGCTCAGCCAGCTTGACGATGATCAAAAATTCAACCGGGATATTGCCTCAGTACATGAAGAAAAAAGACGAACTACTCGGAATTTTTAATGATCAACCGTATTCAAAGTCGATATCTCATAATGAACTATTTATTGGTTAGTGGGAGCCCCAGGAGAATTGGTATCCATGGTAAAACGTGAGGAAAGTAATAATGGTGGAAAAAATTGACCACGGACTACACGCACAAATCATGTCGTTAAGAATTGCTTAAAGGAAAGAATAAACTCGCTGTAGCGATGCTCTCGGACGATGCCTAAGATAAATTGTGATATCTTCGTTTGGAAGAAATTGAAACTAATAGAGTGGTCCACTTAGGATCGGATAGGAGTCCTTTGGATAGGAAATTTAAAAGTATCTGGAGGAGATACCGGCACGGCAGGTGGGGATTGCAACTGGTCCGTCAGAAGAGTAATCGGAAGCGGTGCCATTTGCGATTTGCAATTCACAGGAAAGCTGTTCAGCGTGGGTAGTATTTGTATTGCAACGGCACGTGAAAGGAAAGGTGGTTTGTGCAGAAGTAGCGAAAATCAGAACGAACATCAACATCGTTTTTAAATATAGGAGAGACCCGGCAGTACAAAAATATGTGAAACATATCTCCCCAAGCTTTTTGTAAGAACTCGGCGCGATCGGCATGAAATTTAGCCTATTGGAAGAATACAAAAACGAACAAGAAATTTGAAGAAGTGACAGCGACATTAAATAGGACGGGCTGGATCTTATATATGGATCTTGAGGGCGGAGATGGGATCGATAATTGATAAGTGGAATAGGTTATGAAAATGTTACGATTTTTGCCACTGAATTATAATTCAGTGTAAATAGTCAGTTGAGGGGTAAGTAGTCAATGACACTTATTAAATAGCAACATCTAGATTTAAGCATTAGAAGTAGTAATAAAGAAGTAGTTTTATAGCAGATTATACCAGTTTAATCTGGAATAGAATCGAATATTCGTGAATCCATGAACTAAATAAGTGGGTCATTTAGGAGGTTCGGTACGCGATAGCTTAAAACCAAAAGTGAACAGTACGAAAAATAAACAGTGATGTTTAAAGCGAAAATAGTGATGAAGTGTGATTAAAAATAATTGTAAATGGTAAAAAGTGAATTAATAGATAATTTTGGGAATTATCTGTCGTTGTCTTTTAGTGTTGGTAGATAAACGTGGAAAAATTATTGGTAGTAGTAGAGGCGTAAGTTATAACGTAGTATGTATGTTGTATGTTGAGTTGCGGAAGTGAAAATGCAAGGCGATAAATTAATAAAATAATAATAAATAAAAAATAAAAACAAAATTTCATTTAATTTTAAAAAATTAATCGAAAAAATTTTATTTAAAAAATAATTATATTTTTGTGTTGGTTGCTGAGCAGCTCCTGCTGCTTCAATTTTCCAAAACTGAATAAGAAAAACTTCAAAATTTTGTATAACTTATATACAAAATTTTGTACTGCAAACTGGATCATAAAAGTTGGATTGATCCAGAGTATGTTCACGATATTTACATTGTTACAATATTGTTAACAATGACATCTCAACACCGTTCATGAAACTACATTGTAACAATGAACACGTGCCTTTTTCGTTCACGAACTCTACATTGTTACAAACGTCATTCTCAACCCAACTCGAGACTGCCTCTACAAATGACATTTTTAATGGTGTAGGTATCAAAAGCAACATGATGATTGTGTAGGTTTGAAAAATAAAGAATAAAATTCAATTTTTAATATATTTATTTTAAATAATTTTGTGTTTTACGGATACACTGATTATTTTGATGCTCCATAATACTATGATTAGTTCGTACTATTGGTTTATTTTTTAGTTACGATTCGTACTTTATGGAAAAAAAATGGAAAAATTGTCCTCTAGGCAAATCGAACTTTACAAAATCATAAAACGTGCACAATAGATCGTTAGGAATCTTAAGAAGTCTAATAGTATCTTGAACGAATGCCGCATCATCTTCTGTGATGTCACAGTATTAAACTGCGACACGAGATTTGTTGGCAGCTGCCTCGGCTGCTTGATATTCTTCAATCTATAAATACAATTTTTATTCTAGTCTTGTATTTTATAAAGGCCGCTCGGTCTTACCGGTTTGGTGAGTTTGCGGTCTCGTCGTCTCTCAGCACGGATTATGCCATCTGTAATAAGTGCTCTGCCACCATCGACATTAGTGGCAAGATCGGATAGCGTAGCGTAGACCAAAGCAGCAATTTTAAACTCAACATTTAAGTTTAATGTCTTGTTTACAACCTCTTGGGCAAACGAACGACATGCCTTAGTCTTGTCGTCTGCATCGGCTGGGAGTACGGCTAATGCAAGAACATATTCCTGTGTATATGGTTTGTCAGATGATAAGACAGGTGGTAAATGAGCTAAACGACTGGCGGGTAATGTCTGAAAAACAATATTTAAAGTTAGTCTCCAGTTTCGATTCCCTCGAGATTAATTTAATTAAATATTACTAATTTTTTAAAAATATTGCAATTCAAAATAATAATTAATAGAATCTGCCCCAGAATTGCTTCTCCGTTTGAAACTTATACTGAAAATTCACAATTAACTCCTTCGTACCACAATAAAACATTGCATTGTCAGAAAGTTCATAATTTATTTTGTCTACGCAAATCTAACAAATTTTACTGCAATCTTAGTTTTAACAATAAATTTTTTTATCTCAATTCTGTGGTTATGTTTTTAACAATGTTTTGACACTTGGGACAATCTCATAGTTAACTATTACGTCATTTCTACAATGACAGTTGTTACGATAATGTAACAATGTAAATCTCGTGAACATGCTCCCAGTATTGTTGCATTTGGTAAACAAGACAATAAAAATTTGAACTGCATCCACCAAATCTGGTTTCAGCTGGTTACCAATTTGTTTGGATAATAGACGTGCGTACGCCTATGAACATTATTGCAATGATAAATTTACTTTGTACTAATTGCCACACCATCATGTTAACTATGCATTAAATGATTGTGTCATTGGTTATCACAATCATTTAACGGTGATGAGGGGGCATCTATAATAAGATTTAAACAACTACCGTGCCATCGTTTAATTTAAATAGTTTGTGCCTTGGTTATCACAAAATATGATGGTGGCATGCAATTGCAATATTGTTCATTTTAATGTTTGGAAACGATCTTGATTGTCATGCAAATCGGTATGATAATAAGATTTGTTAATTTTGTAATGTGTACAAAATTGTTTTGTTGCATGTACCGATTTTATGTAACAAGACTGTTGTTGCATATTCTTTTGTAATATGCTTATTTATACGGAGAATTGTCCGTTAATAAATAATTCAGTCTACGGAGAATTGTCCGTTTGTGATTATGTATATGGCTGGATAATGCGGTGTTTCTTATAGTTGAAGAAACAGGCCGCTACAAAGTATTACGAAAGTGGTGTTAGTGTTTGGGAGATTATTTCCGATATAAGTGCGGTATAAGTGCGAAATAGACTAGATCCAGTAGGGCTGGCTCTTATAAACGTGTGAGTGTTGTTCTTCAGAAAATTGTACAATTAAGGCTAATTGGCAAAATATTAAAGTTCATAAGAATCATTTCAAAAAGCTTACAGAACAAATAAAATCTGTATCGTATATCGTCGCAGAAGAAAAATGAAAGTAATCTAGAATTTCTTGAAATTATGCGATCATCGAGCTTGGTTACCAATAAATCGAGTGTTTCATGATTTGTGTGACATCTGACATCGTCTTGATGAAACGAAAGATTATTAAAATCAATTTCATCAAATTTTGGCCACAAAAATCCCGTTAACTTGCTACGATATCGCTCACGATTCACTGTTACTGCATCTTCACTTTCATTTTCTAATAATGGCCCAATAATGCCATAAACTTTACGATGGTGTGCATATGTTCTACGACCTGCAACTGATCCAGTTTCTTCATAAAGTTCTAAAATTTTGCAAATTCCAGGCTCGGCAGGAGATTTTTCTTACAAAACGACCATTATGTCAAGTTAAAGATCATTTCATCACTTATCTACTGATACCACCTACCTAGTATGTGTATTGTCTCATGCCTGTTCAAAACCAGAACAATAACAACAATAGCGCACAACAACCCGAAACACTCGTTCCAAGAAAGCATTGGTTACGGAACTTGTGGCTTGTGGGGGTAAAAGGGTACATTTTAAGGGAATTGTCCTAATTCACGTATTAAAGCTTATTCTGAACGGTATTCTATCCATTACGTCTTCAGCCGGAACAAGAAAATGAATACCACACCAGAGGTAGCTGCTTAAGTTGTTGCATTAATTGATGCGGGGCAGAAACAAATTAAAGTGGTTAACAAATAAATTTGAGCCAATTCTTCGTCGTTGAGTGTGGCAGATATATTACTGGCGGGTACAGACGGCGGCTGCGAAATCGTAGTTTGAATGCGGTTCAATTGAGATAGCGGCTCCAAGAAGTTCGTGAAGTGGAAGTCAGTTGGTGGATAGTTAAAAGACAACTTCGAGAAGATGATTTGTCTGCACACAGACCAGCAAACGGGCCGAAATTAATCCTACCCCACCGATGACCCCGCCTTCAGTTCGCTCGAGAACATTTGGATTAGTCAGAAGAACAATGGAGAACAGTAATGTTCTCCGACGAGTGCAGGATGTATTAAAATGTCAACGATGGGCGAGGAAGAGTGTACAGAAGATCAAAAGAGCAATTTGTACAATGTTGCATTAAACAACGTGTCTCGTATGGCGATGGGTCATGCATGTTCTGGGAGATACATCACTGGAGGGGCGAAGACCGATCTTGTATTCACCTCCGTCGCGAATACTGCCGTCGATCAATAGTATTGACTTCTCAACGGTACATTGAAGAAGTACTCGAGAACTACGTGGAATCTTTTGCAGGGTTTATTGGTGACAACTCCATGTTCTTGAAGGATAATGCGGGACCGCATGGTGCTGGTATAGTGTACCAGTACTTTCAAGAGGTGAATGTGCCCGTTATGTGTTTGACCAACTCGAAGCCCGGACTTCCATCCCATCAGAGTTCGAACCAGAGATATTGTCACAACGAGCCTCCAGAAGCTGCAACAGGCGATCGCAGAGAAATAGGAGGCGATACCTCAAGATTTGGTGAAAACTTTGGTCAAACCATTGACATATCGAATGGGAGCTCATGTTTTAATTCAATTTTTACCATTAATTTTCATGCAGACAAATTCACAAAAACGTGTACTTTAGATGTTGAATTGAGCCCTAAAATCATTTTGTTATGACTGGATAGGTGTTACAATAGACTTTGAATTTGCATTCAAGAAATTTAAACAAACATTGATTTTTTTTAAATTTTTGAACTTTTGTTGAAAATTGATCAACGTGCGAATTTTTTGCACCTAAGTCCATCAGTATGACATTACCGATGTTAAACACATTATGTTTGGAATTTGGCTAATACGCCCATTTAGCTTGTAGCTTGCTTATCTTCCTACCCTAAATAATACGAAGGTTATTTGTCGTTCAGAAAAAGGTCTACGAAGTACCTCATCTTGATCCACATAATTATATCTCTCGATTCAGATCGGATCGAGCTAAATTTATAAAACTAACTGGATCGTTTCGAAAATACGTTTCTAAAAATTTGCAAAAATCTCACATATCGTACACATACAGCAATTAATTTACACATTCTACATACATCATTCACAATATAGAAAACCACCAAGTGTGTGAGAAGATACAAATCACAAATCACACACAAAATAACAATTCCCATAGCGCAAATCTAATTTGAATAAACTGTATAGCAACAAATTCCTTTAATGTCTCTGCGCGTAAGATCACATACACAACTTATTTAAGCCGAAGAAAAGCCGCCATCCAAACGATCTCTATATAAACAATAATAAATAAGATTTGTGCGCGAGTTAAAAAGGCGTTAAAACAATTGTACCGCGTGTGTGTGTGCGCTCGGATAAATTACAAAGCGCGCTTACCAAAAAATGCGTTTATTATATTTGTAAGCGACTCTCGCTCGCGATATCACTTTTCGATATGTTCGAGAGTGTACAGCAACAACATATAAACATAGCAGAGTGCGCGATCACATAATAACGAAATGAAAAACATTAAACATAAAAATACATAAAAAAATCGTTTTTTTGATTAGAAATTCACATCATGCTGTCTTCTTAGAAAACTTACAAGAGAGATACAAACACACGAAAATTTTTCTGATATCAAGGAACCTAGCAAGAAGCGTACAAAAATGTACCGAGATTTATATAGAGAAACGAATATAAAAATGTGAATTATGTTTAAGCAACAGTCTTGAATCGAAAAGATCAAGACGACGAGGTAAAAGAAGAGGAGGAATTTAGTTTTTTTTTTGAGAAATCTTTGAGATTTCTTAAGGTTTGGGATATCACACGGTAATTGAAGAACATGACGAAGAAGAAGAAGACCACGAAATAAATATTTACTATGTATGTTATTCAATGACAACCAATTCTTTCGTAAAAATACAGAATTTCTTATTTGCTGTGTTGCTGTTGTTGTTGTTGTTGTTGTTGTTGTCGTATATATTTTTGGGATGATAGGTCTATACATTATCCATTTTAATTGACGCCTATTGTGTATATTGTGCTTGCGTGTGATCGTTGTAAATCAATTTATACGGTTTACGGATTTTTTTTTTTTGTTATTTAAACAGAAATCAAAATCACTTAACTATTTCTTAAAAAAAATTCGCCGTCTCGAAATGGATCGTTTTGATTTATTTTAAAAATTGAATAAATTAATACGATCTTAAGAGCAAGGTATTTTAGCGCCTGCGTGGAATTTTTCTCACCATAAAATTGAAATTCGTTTTAGTTGTCACATTAAAGTCGGTTGCGCAAAGCAATTTCATTTGCTTTAATTTATCACACGCGGATTGGAATGCCGGAATTGGTTTAGGAGATGAGATCATGATTAATATGAGCACGATCGCTGATGTAATCGTTGTACTAATCTTGATTCGTTTCGTCAAGGGCTTATTCATACCAGAAGGTTAGGCCACACAAATGATGCGCTATGTTCTGCTGGTGATTCATCAGAATAAATTGCAGTATTTAAAGTAAGCACACTCCATAGACTATTCAAATATTTTCTCTATCCGTAGGGATAAGTTTTTGTAAAAAATATTCTTAAACGATAATGTAGATTATAATCTGAACCGAATTGTAGCCCTGTACACGAAGAGATATTGCTCGAATTTATTACAAAAACCCAAACCCTCAAAATTTTATTATATTGAATCGAATTTTCATCCTGTTAACGTAACGACAACCTATAAGTTTATTAGAACAGTGCGCACTCTAAAAAATTCGATTGTAATGCATCGAATTTAGATCAACACTAACAAATCGAATTTATTACACCAACCCAGCAATCGAAAATGCATCTTATTATGCCAGCCTATACTCACAAAAATCGATTATAATGCATTGAATTCGCTACCTGATCACGTAATGGCCACTCCAGAATTTTTTTAATAATTTACACCCACAAAAATCGGTTAAAATACATAACTTACTCGCGTCCGTAATCGCAAAATTACGGGACTACTACTATAACAACAACCCAAACCCTCCAAAAACATTATAACGCATCAAATTTCCAAATCTACCTGATCACACAATAACCCTCAACATATTGAGTCTCTTGCCCAAGAATTAACTACCCTCGAATTTGTTACAATATAGACCCCCACCTCATCAAAAACTAATTATAATGGATCCCGTATCCATCTACCACACTCTCGAAAATAATTCTTAATAGAACAAACTTCGTATTCACATATTGACCACCCTTGATTTTTTTACAACACCCACACTCCCAAAAATCGGCCTAATTTGTGTCCGTCACGCCAGCTGGAACCAAAGCTGCTGGAACCCAACAACTGTGGCACAAATAGCACGTTGCATTGTGCATCATTGAACATTATATAATTTTTCACCCGGAACCTTATAAATCCACCATTATATGATTTTTCGGTGGAACCATATAATTCCAGTCGGAAACGATGGTATGGTTATATACAGCCAAAATAATTGTGGCACAAGTATGTATTGTGTATTATGTGATTTTTCAGCCGAAACCTCATAGTTCCAGCCAGAATATGTGAAACGACGCAACGTGATGCAACGCTTGCTTGTCGTCCCAAGATTAAAAGGTTTACCTCCCCTGACATTGCTGTACTTGAATACACACACACCCTGATTAAAAAATAAAAACAAAAAAAAACACGCAAGCCAAATGGCAGAGTACGGTTATGTCTTGATGCACGTAAAGTTAACCAGGTATCTGTGAAGGACGATTATCCTTTACCTCTCATCGATGATTTGCTGGGGTGTCTCAACAATACAAAATTCATCTCAAGATTGGATTTGGAAAACGCTTTTTGGCACATCCCACCCGATGAGACTTCACGGAATAACTACATTCACAATGCCTGGTCGACCTCTGTACCAATTCACAGCCATGCCATTTGGCTTGTGCAACTCACCTCAGACCATGTGCAGATTAATGCATCGGGTAATACTCCCCGAGCTTCCGCACCGAATATCCGTTTATTTGGACGACTTGCTGGTCACAAGTGAGACCTTCGACGAACATATTGATTTGCTGAATTTAGTTGCGGGTTTACTAAAAGATGCGAATTTGACCATCAACATTGAGAAAAACAAATTTCTATTAAAAGAAATAAAATACTTAGGCTATATCGTAGCTGATGGCATTCTAAAAGTTGACCCAGATAAAGTTTCCGCCATCACCAATTACAATCGTCCTAAGTCCACAAAACAAGTACGTCAATTCGTTGGTGTTACTGGTTGGTTTGGTACCGCCGATTCGTAGCTCAGTACGCAGAGTTAGCGGAGGCTTTTACTCGTTTGCTCAAGAAGAGTCAAAAGTTTAAATAGAGTGAGGAATCAGAAATAGCTTTTAATAAACTAAAATCGGCTTTGTCTACGTCTCCGGTACTGTGCAACCCTGATTTTACGAAACATTTTTTTATCGAGTGCGATGCCTCGAAAATTGGAGTAGGGAGCGTTCTCTATCAGAAATCCGATAAAGGTGATGACTGCCCCATTTCATTTTATTCAAAGAAACTCAACGGAGCTCAACAAAATTATACAGTAACTGAGCTAGAATGCCTTGCCGCCAAACTGAGCGTGATGAAGTTTCGGCAGTACGTGGAGGGCTTGCCTTTCACCATCATCACAGACCACGCCAGTCTTAAGTGGTTGATGGAGCAAAGGGACCTCTCCGGCCGTCTTGCTCGATGGAGTTTAAAGCTCCAAGCCTTTAACTTTAATATTACTTATAAAAAGGGCCGTGATCATTTAGTACCCGATGCTCTGTCGAGAAATACGTTCGATCTCTCTACTAACGTGGATTCTCTCTATACAATAGACTGTGGATTAGCTATTGTGAAATTCGAAGATGATCCAGAGTATCTGGACATAATAAAAAAAACTAGTCGATAATCCCGAATGTTGCAAAAATATGAAACTAGTTGATAACATAGTTTATTATAATCCAACCCATTCCACAAAAAATAGTGCTTTTACAGATGTACCAATTTGGAAATTATACATTCCGCGATCTCATATCCCTTTATCAACCAAGAAAACAAAAAAATTTACTCAGTTTTAGTCCAACCCACACAAGGTGACAAAAATTTCTTATCTTTACATACATTTTTTGTACATATATGTGTGTGAAAAATACTGCCATAAAAAAAGTCCAATTTACATTTTTATGGCAGTATTATGCTAGTAAACTACCACCATCACAACTATTCTCTCAGTAAAATTTTACTGACAACATGTTTTGTTTCGTACACAACCATTAAAATCTATATTTTTTTGCTCGCTTTTATTTTTACTGACAGCAGATTTTTCCCATGGAATAGGAACATGAAACATGACACTGTTCGATCGGTGTAGACTTGTAGAGTGAACAATACATTTTAACGAGCGACTTTTTTAAACCCTGATATAGGCGTATGTGTGGATTTGTGTGCATATGCATGTGTGTGTATATTCATATGTATTTATACTTATGTATATGTTTAGTTATATATACGCATGTGTATATTTATATAATATGATTGAATGTTTTTACCTTTTTATAATCATTTTAATATTTTAAAATATTAATATTTTAAATGTGTATGTATGTAAATGTATGTGTATATATGTATGTATGTGTGTATGTGTATATATGTATATGTATGTATGTATGTGTGTATGTATGTATGTGTGTATATATGTATATGTATGTATATGTGTATATGTGTGTATGTGTATATATGTATGTATATGTGTATATATATATATATATATATATATATATATAAATATTCATGACTTTTTTGTAGATTGATTTAAAGGGATGAGACCTCATATGTGTTACGGCATGGCAAAGGGAAAAAGGTTTTTAATTTTTTATTTCCATTTGTAATGACAATTAAATCTTTGATGTCATATCCTTCGGCCTTTTAATGTTGACTGTTTTTTTTTAAATTGCTTACTGCTGGCACTATTTTACCTAAAAGAATTTCTGGCTCAATAATATTTCTCGAAATAGGTTCGTCTTTGTATGTGAATGATATATACGAATATCGATTGATTTGAATTCTTAATCCTAATCAACGACCTGCTCATGCACCAATTGTGTAAAAAGCCTTCCGCGTGGTTCTATCTTCCGTTCGTGTCGTTCTAGCTTCCGTTCCCCTCACATAAATCATGATCGTTTTTGTTTGATTGAGACAGTATACTGCGGAAGATGCATAAAATCATTTTTGGGCTTAATTGGAATTCTAGCAAATCGCAATTCTAGCAATTAGCATTAATTTGGGAGAGGCTTAATTCGGCTGGGTCATCTGTCAACTGGTTGTTTTGACGTGTAAATGGAGGAATAGGAAAATTTCTTGACCGATTATTTTCGGATTTGTTTGTTGAAAAATCCAGTACTTCACCCGGGATTTATGTTGAAATCCAGGTTCAGCTCAACATATCAGATTCGAACATGATTAGTTAAGACATTGCTTAGCACGGCCGAACTCCAGAACTTCTCTAAAATCCATTTTTACATTCATATTTAATTTTGCTTACCTGATTTAACAATAATTGGTCGAGGTATGGCGAAGTTCCATTCAGAATTATCGAATTTTAGAACTTTATCAAAAAGACACATTAAAATCCCAATACAAGTTGATCCTAATTTATTAGAATCCTAGCCCAGCTCTACAATCTGAACTGGAAAATTTCGGTTGGAAACGGCCTATTTCATTCATTATAGCTGAATCCGAAAATTTCGTCAAATTCGGCTTTGCACCCCGAATTTGATCATCATTTGTTTTGAGTTTGCTTAGTTCCATTGAACATGCTAGAGTGCCAATCCAATTCTGCGTACCATATTTAACAGTTATTAGTTGAGGAATAGTAAAGTTCCATTGAGCATGATATAAATATCCTGTGCACTATAATTATACTTGGTAATTAATCGAATATTCTCTTCTTTGGTGAACAAAACTAATAAAATATTTGAAATTTTTGCGAATTAAATTAAAATTGTTTGAAATATCCTATCAGGTAGTTAATCTGGTATTGAATAACATTGATATTTTTCCGGGAACCATTGCCTTTGGGATGCCTTACATATGAAATTTTTTGTTTTTTTTTATATATATATTTTTTTTTTTTATTTTTTTTTTTATTTTTTTATTTTCGATTTAAGGGTTAAATACTAATGAATTTTAGACTAAGTTTGATATAATTTAAATAATTATGGTTTCAGGAAATCCTATTGTAAGTCGTGTAATTGCAGGAGGATTAAATTAATAAATGTTTATATTATATTTAGGAAGCCGGAAAATATTAATTTAGAATTAAATTTCAGAAAATCTACAGACGTGAAATAATATTTCTTTGAAATATTAATTGTTGATTGTGTAGATTAGAATGGTGTTGTCATTGCATTAATAACTATCGACTTTATTTAGGGGTCTGCAACTGGGCCGATTTAATCAATTAAATTTTGCATTAATTTACAATTACATTTCAGGAAATTTCCAGATGTACGTGAAATAATACAAATTTTTTCTCAGGTTGCTGATTTAGAGAAGCAATTGTTGAAGACCAATACCATCGTTATCCATTAAACCTATTAAACCTTTATCCTTCTTTAGTAGATTAGTATTGTGCTGTCTTTGTGTTACTAACTATCGGCTATACCTAGGTGTCTGTAACCGGGCCGATTCTGTCCCACTTAACTAACCTATCCAATCCTTCGGTTTTGTTATATGTAAAAAAGAGTGTACGGTGGGCCCGGCGTCACCCGGGAGCTCCTGTGTAAGAACTTGGTCGTGCATTCAGAATCAATCAATCAATCAATCAATCAGTTTTAGTCCAACCCACACAAATGTGTGAGTAAAAACCATAGTATGTAATGGCATTGTTGATAAAAAATTTCGCTTTATTTGAAGTAAAACCAACACAATTGTGTGTATAGATATAGTGTTTTTTTCGGACGAAAATAAGTTAAAAAGGAATTCACAAATGTGTAAGTTGGTTCAAAAAACATACAAAACTAAATTTTTACCATGGTACTTTTGCCCTACCCGCACAATTGTGTTAGTAAATCACTAAAGGGATATTAATGAAACCATTGAACATGCGCACTGTCCGCCGAATGCCACGCACTTTGGGTATAAGAAAACCGCACCAATGGGAAATTCCTTCGAAACCAATCGACAATTTCAAAAATTATTTATAGATTTTCTTGGGCCTTATATACGATCCAAAGACGGTAATAGTTATGTGCTCATTGTTCTGGATCAATTTTCCAAATTTGTCTTTCTGGAACCTATGCGAGCCGCTACCTCTTCTAATATATATATACGTTTTTGGAAAACCGTGTTTTCAGTATGTTTGCTGTTCCCGAAACCATTGTAATTGTAAGTGACAACGCTAAACAATTCAATTCGAAAGAATTCAGTGATCTCCTATTGAAGTTTGGAGTCACACATATATTTACCACCCACAAACAAATGCCAGTGAGTGAGTCAACCGATCTGTTTTATCGGCAATTAGAGCTTACGCCCATGTTAATCATAGAAATTGGGATAAACATTTGCACTCTATAGGTTCGGCGTTGCGGAATGTATCACACGCTAAAACAAAGTACTCACCATATTTTCTGACATTTGGACAACACTTTATAAGTCACGGTTCCCAATATAAAATTTTACGACGCTTCACTCGCTCGATGACAGAAACATAGACGTACCTAATACTGAGAAATTATCTCTCGTTCAACAAGTTGTTTTAAAACATCTACATAACGCGTACCAACAGTCTTATAAACGCTACAACCTAAGATCTCGCCCCCACTCTTATAAAGTTGGGCAAACCGTTTATGTCAAAAATTATGTCCAGAGTGATGCTCTTAATAAAGTATCCGCCAAACTTTGCAAACAATTCAAGAAAGCTATCATTCATAAATGTATAGGAAATGTGGCATTTGAACTCCGACACCCGAACGATAAACATTTACGTATCTACCATGCAAATGATCTGCGACCATCTAATTAGTCGATCTCTCATATCACCAGTTCATACCAATTACGCTTGTTACGATTAAGCTCGGCTTTTGAGAACATCTCAAGCTGTAGGTCGTCCCCACGATTTGAAACGACGCAACGTGATGCAACGCTTGCTTGTCGTCCCAAGATTAAAAGATTTAACTCCCCTGACATGGCTGAATACACACACACCCTGACTAAAATACAAACAAAAAAAAATTAAAACAAAACACGCGGGAAAAGTACCGGAAGATTTTTGGGTATAAAAATAAAATCCCGGAAGCACAGAAAAGAAGAGAGTTAGTTAAAGTTACTTGACGAGTCGGTTTAAAGTTTAAAATCGCGACTCATATTATTTTTTTTTTTTGTAAATTGGTCGGTATCAGTAGACGACAATGTGCAATTAATAAACATAATTTAAAATCCTAAAGATTGTGAGATAAATTAATAAATTGTGCACCCAAATAATTTTTTTTTTGTGTTTAAATCACCGCTGTATCTATCGGGCATGTTAATATTCATAAAATTGGTGTTAATGTTTTGTGTATACTACAAACCAAAAGAAAACTATAAACGGGATTTTGCCAAATTTAATATCAAGTGAATGTTAATGCATTTTACAAGAATTTAAGAACCTTATGTAAAACGCGATGTTTACAGTTAAAATGTTAAATTATAGTATACGGTTGGATTATATAAATTATTTTAAATTAGAATAAGTGTACGTATCTAAATAACTATAAATCATAATAACGTAAAATTAAATAGTGTTTGAGTCATTATAAACATATACGAAAAGTCGTAAGACCAATAATAAGCTTTAAAATAAAAAGTGTGCCATTCGCTAGCGCCTAAAAGTGATTTGGTTAACAAAAATTACTAGAAACCCCAAAAAGTATGTATGTGGTCAACCTCTACAGTAAAATTATAAATAAATTTTGTATAAATTGTATATACATTTGGTACAAGTGTGCAATCAGGTGACCAGACTAATTTGAACTAAAAGTGAATGCGCGGCGAGGTGAATTAATAAAATGTATAATAAAATATCCATTAAATAAACCTATCTCGTAAAACTATTTATCGCTAATTTTAAAGAACAATATAATCTAAGTGTTGCTACTCAAAACGTGTGGGGTAAAGCAACCCCGTTAAAATTACATTCAAACGCCGTGAGCAGTTCGACAATTACTGCACCAATGCGATCAGATGGATGCAGCGTAGGATAACGGCCACAACGATTTCAAGTAACATTTTTTATTAATCACTTTTATAATAGTATACATTTATAGTTTTTTTTTATTATTATATAACTTTCGGTGGTAATTTCTAAATTGATAGTAATTAATTTTCCATTTAATATTCTTTTTCATTGGATCAATGACGTCATTTAACATTTAATATTTTTCTATCTAATTATGTTTTTCACATTTTTTACTTTCCTTTATATAAATAAAATATGTTTTATATGAATCCACTCGAAAACAATCTGTATTCTTAAATTTTCTAATAGCAATTTATTTCACTTGTCGTGTGTTGTTTCGCTAAGTTGATTTTAATTACATCATAAGAAGAAGAGCTTTATTTAGGATGAAGTGGTAAGTGTGTTCACAAGCAATTTCTCGGTAAATTGATCCTTGCCTTTCCATTCCCTTCCTTATTTTCCCTTCTTCTAAGTGGTCTAACCGAACTTGCAGTCAACTCCAGCACCACCCACCCACTCCCTGAGCCTTAGTCGGTTAACTGCGACCACGCTGGAGCTCTGATTGTGGAAATACAACTTTTCGGTAACGGTAGATCTTATTTCTGTAAGCAATTTACATCTGAAACCCACACCCACAGAACCATACTACAGCCAAACCAATTAAGGCACAAGTAGCACGATGTATTGTACATCATAGAGCACTATATAATTTTTCAGTTGGAACCTTATAAATCCAGCAATATACTATTTTTCCAGAAAAACCTTACAATTGAAGCCGGGACCACACCCTCTACAGCCAAACTAACGTTGGCACAAATATCACGAGTGCCGCCCCGGTGGCAAAGTGGTCAGCATGCTTGCTCCAACACCCGGTCCTGGGTTCGATTCCCGGTGGTAACAAGGGAAAAATTCACGGCTGGTCCTAAACCTAAACCTAAATGAATTAATCACTCATTATCTGAAATGGAAATATGATTAAGAAACCTCATTTGAGGTGGCCAAATCCCTTGATGGGATATAGTGCCAGAGAGAGCACGATGCATTGTGCATTTTGTGCTTTTCAGCCGGAACCTGATGGGGCCAACCAAAACCACACTACGGCCAAACCAACTATGGCACAAGTAGCACGATGCATTGTGCATTATAGCTGTGAGCCAAACTTAAGTTAAATGTCAATTTTAACTAAGTTTTTTGGTAAATTCAATTATTTTTTTAAACTCTATGGCAAACTGATCGAAAAATCTGTCCTAAATCAACCGTAGTAAACGAGTTACCTAAAGTTTGGCACACACTCTATATAATTTTTCAGCCGGAACCTTATAAATCAAGCAATATAAAGTTTTCAGAAAAACAAAACCTTTCTAATTCAGCCGGAACCATATACTCTACAGCCAAACTAACTAAGAAACAAGAAGCACGATGCATTGTGCATCATTGTGTATTATGTGCTTTTTCAGCCGGAACCTTATAATTCCAGCCAGCCAGCCAGAACTACACTACAGATAACTATAGCACAAGTAGCACGATGCATTGCGAATCATTGTGCACTATATAAATTTTCAGCCGGAACCTTATAAATCCATAAATATAAGATTAATCGGGAAAAACCTCACAATTTCAGCCAGAACCATACCCTTTATAGCCAAACAAACTATGGCACAAGTAGCACGATGTATAGTACATCATTGTGCATTATGTCAGCCGGAACCTTATAAAGCCAACCAGAACAATACTACAGCCAAACTAACTATGGCAACAAGTAGCACGAGACAGTTTGTATCACTGAGCACTATATAATTTTTAAGCCGGAACCTTATAAATCCAACAATATACGGTTTTTCGGGTGGAAAAACCTTACAAATTCAATCGGAACCATACCCTCTACAGCCAAACTAACTATGGTACAAGTAGCACGATGCATTGTGCATCATTGAGCACTATTAAATTTCTCAACCGGAACCATATAATTCCAGCCAGAACCTGGTAAAGTCATGCAGAACCACATATTGAACACGCATCATTGAGCACTATATAATTCTCCAGCCGGAACCTTATAAATGCAGCACTATACGATTTTTCGGTAGAAACCTTATATAGAGCCAAGCTAACTATGAAGCAAAAAGCACAATGGATTGTGCGTCATTGTGTACTCTATTATATTTCAGCCAGAACCTTATAATTCCATCGGGAACCTGTTGAAGACAACCAAAACCACACTAACGCCAAACCAACGGTGGCTTAAGAACCACGATGTATTGTGAATCATTGAGCACTAATTGTCTTTTCAGCCGGAACCATATAAATCCATCCTGAATCTAATAAAGTCAGCCGGAACCATATCCTCTTCAGCCAAACTAACTATATAGCACAAATAGGATGTACGTGAATTAATTCCTAAAACAAAAAAAAAATTAGGAATATTTTTAGGAAAAATTCACAGTGTGTAAAGAAATGTGAAGTATTTCCTAGTACTAAATAAACATGAATGTGTTAGTGTAAATAATATATAAAATCCATATTAAATAGAAATAGAATTATGTAATATTCTATTTATTCATTATTACGTAGCTAAATATGGTTAATTTATGTTAGTTACTGTTTTTATACATTTGCTTTCTAATTTTAATAAATAGGTATTGAACATAATAACCACGCATCTTAAGTGTTGGTACTATTTATTCTTAAACGTTTTGTTTTAAGTTACGCAAAATAACTTTGGTTTCCGTGTGTGATTATTCTTAATATTGTTTTTCTTTTAGATTTTGTAATTTCTTCTCCGATTTATTTGCGTACGTGTTCTTACGTTGCGTGAGAATGTAAATCGTTTTTTTTTGTGTTCTACAACACCTATGTAGCACTATTCTGGTGATTCCCCGGCAATATGGAACAGGGGAAAGAATTTATATGTAATTTCTGTTCAAATATTTTATTCCGGACTACTGAGGTACAAAAAAGTGTATAATTTTTTTAAAACAAAATTAAATTGGGAATAATATTCAATGAAAATTTAGATATGGAAAAATTCTTCCCAATTTATAAATATTTACTTCAAATTTTTTCCTCAGCAGGCCGGAAAAAAAATTTGAACAGAAATTACATATAAATTCTTTCCCCATGTCCTTATCATCGGAGAACTACCGGAACAATGCAACTGTCAGTTACGATTAAGGATATTTGAACACGTAGCCGGGGTTATTAAATAAATTCGGGGTTTTCCCAATTTTCCGATATTACTAAACGGCGGGATCATTAGCGGAAAATAGATTTGAGTTGGCCTAACCCTGTGTGAAGGGAAAATTATACACATTTTCCAAATAGCAGGGCCTCTGGTAGTTAATATTTTTTTAATCGTGCTAAATCGAATGAAATCGAATAAAAACGGAATCAATTTTTTTTCTAGGCCGTGTTAAATCGGTTATGTGTTCAAATACCCCGGTTATTTGTTTAAATATCCTTAATCCACCGGTGTGAAGTTTTTGGACACTTAGATTTTTGGACACTTTTATAATTTTGAAAAGGATCAAATTTCTGTATTTCATATACATATCAAACTTTAAAAAATTACTTTTATTATATTTGCGTTTATCATAAGGATCTGTAGTATATGCAATTTTTGTATGAAAGGATGTCGTTGTAGCTTATGGTAAATTCTCACAAATCTCAGAGATTGGCTCCCATAGTATATAATAAGGTGTATAGCAGGACTGGCAAAAGCGTCGACCGCGGTCGACTGGTCGACCGATTAACTATCAAAAGTCGCCCGCGAGCAATATGAGAAAATGCATATTTAAAAAACTTTTTGACTGTTACGTAATCTCTTTATAAACATATTTAAAAAACAGTTCAGATTTATATGGTAACAAATGTCTAATAAAATAAAGAAATAAACATTTTTCATTTCTCTTTTAATGCTGTTCTTATTTCTTTCGACTTTTTCATACAAATTTTTTACATGCGATTTTTTTAATTCAAATTGCAGTTAAATTTTTTAGTAAAAGGGGATTACCCATTTTATTTGAACATGTGTTTTTATTAGGAACGCATCCATACATATGCAATTTTGAATGTGATTTATTTACGAGTATTGATAATGTTTTAATTTTCATGTAACAAAAATAAACCACATAGCTGCAAAACCAAAAATTCCGTGTCTGTTTCTAAATATAAAGTTTGAAGTGTTGAAGTTTTGAATAATAGAATATAAATTTCAATAATTTTGTGTTAAAGAAAGTTGTCCGAACGTTTTCATTATCTGAGTAGTGAATAAGATTAATTTTGATAAGGAATTTATTGCAACTTTAATTATTTTCATCTTAATAAATAAAGTAAGTATAATAATCGCAATTTTTGGGGTTTTTTTGTTTGTTAATGATTCTAAATATATGTATTTTTTCTTAGCCACAATGACACAACCGAGCAAAAAACTAAAACGTACCACTATCATGCTGAATGGGAACAGGAATTTTTTTTCATCATGATGAAAGATAAGTGTCTTTGTCTTATTTGTAATTCAAACGTAGCACTACCTAAAAAAGCTAACGTTGAACGACATTTTCGAACAGTGCACCATAATTATGAAATTGACTTTCCATTAAACTCTGAGGTACGGAAAGAGAAAGTGAAGCAGTTAAAGTCACAATTAGGTGCACAACAAACTTTTTTTACTAAATTTAGCTCAAAGTCTAAAACAGCTACCGTAGCATCATTTAAGGTAGCTAATATTTTAATCAAACATAAAAAACCTTTTGGAGATGGCGAAATATGGAAAGAGGCATTTGTAAAAGCTGGTGAAGTGTTATTCAAAGATTTTAAAAATAAATCTGAAATTCTGGAATCTATTAGCAATATGTCATTGACGCGCAATACTATCATGCAAAGAACGGTGGATATAAGTAAAAATTTGGAAGATATTTTACAGCAAGATATTCAAAAATGCTGCTTTCTCTCTTTGCAATTTGATGAATCTACAGATATCACAGACACTGCACAACTCTGCATTTTCATTCGAATGGTTTTCGAAGATATGTCTACCACAGAAGAATTATTGACTATTCTACCAATGAAAGGACACACAAGAGGTCAAGACATTTACAATTTATTCGAATCATTTATAAGCCGCACTGATTTCCCGATTCACAAATTGGTATCAATTACCACCGATGGAGCTCCGTGTATGATTGGAAAACATGTGGGATTCGTAACGCTTTGCAAGAAAGATGAAAAAATTCCGAGTTTTCATTCGTACCATTGCATTATCCATCAACAAACCTTGTGTTCAAAAGTGTTAAACTCTAATTATGTAATGAATATTGCATTTAAAATAGTAAATTCGATACGTGCAAGCAGTCTACAACGACGTCAGTTTCGGACATTGCTGGAACAATGTGAAATTGAAAATACCGAATTATTATTACATACGGATGTAAGATGGCTTAGTCGTGCAAAATTTTTAAAACGATTTAGAGATCTGTTGCCGGAAATAAAGCAGTTTTTGACTGGAAGAGAAGAATTATATCCCGAATTGGAGGATAAAAGTTGGCTAATGGCTCTTGCTTTTCTTTGCGATATGACAGAGCACTTAAATAAATTAAACTTACAGCTACAGGGGAAACATAAATCTATTCTCGATATGATAACGGCAGTAAAAACGTTTAAAGAAAAGCTGTCCATGTTTATTCGTCAACTAGAACTGGGTGATTTAAAACATTTCCAAAATATGGAAGAAGAATCCAATGATGAGCCAGGAATTCTTTACAACGAATATGCTAATCAAATCAGTACCCTTTTAAATGAATTTACCACACGTTTTGCTGATTTTACTAAAATTGAAAATATTGCTACGTTCATGTCATTTCCGTTTAACGATTGTATTAATACTGAGAAGATCGCTACTCAGATTAATGAATTTCTGGACTCAAATTCAGCTTGCTTAGAAGATGAGATAATAGCATTGAAATGCGACATATATTCATCAAATCAAGAGCTACAACCGAAGACAAGTTTTGGAATCTTCTTTCAGAAGAAAAATATCCAATTTTGCGGAGAGTGGCTGGATATATGTCCGCATTTTTTGGATCCACCTATCTTTGCGAATCAGCTTTTTCTTCAATGAATGGCATTAAGACAAAACATCGATCTTGTTTAACGGATGATCATTTGGCATCATGCTTGCGAATCGCCATAAGCTCATATGATTCAAAATATGAAGAACTTGCTGATAAGATGCAGTGCCACGTATCAGGTGCAAGTAGTATCAGTAGTAAATAAACTTATATTTAATATTTTTAAAATTCTTGTATTATAAGTGATATAAAACTTTCTAATTTTGTCTTGAATTTAAACAAATAAATGAAATACAGTTAACAATTAAATATAGTTTCTCTGGTAGACCTCCAGATTTAATTTAGTCAAAAGTCGCCCGCAAGACTTGAAAGTTTTGCCACCCCTGGTGTATAGCATATCGTTGACATCAGAATATCGTGTACTGCTTCGAAGCGCAGATATATATTTATACATATAACACCTATGGTATATTGTGTTAAAAGCGGTTTGTAGGTTAGGTTAGGTTTAAAAGCGGTTTGTAATAGTTGTATTAATTTGATGTTACTTAGCAACAGTGAGCGATTTGCACGGAAATACCTAATAAAATGTATCGAATATTGCAGCAAAACGAATATTAATATTTACTGCATTTTAAACTTATAATTAATTGTTATTGATGTCGTATCCCAAAATAACTATGTAAATACAGTTTTCTCAATTTCACTTAACCTAACGAAGTTAAATTTCCATTCTTCGTTATTTTTCGTTTGCAGTCGGGCAATATATTTTTTGTACTCTACTTTTATTTGGGTGTTCTCTGTTTAAAAAAATATAAACAATGGTACGCCTACAAAAAAAATTCCGTTGAGACGGGTTTTACATTGTTAGGTTGAGACGAAATAGTCGGTATAATTTTGGGATGCACATGCCATGAATGAAGATCGCAAAATCAATGTTTTATGATCTACTTTCTAACTACAAAATAATTCTGATAATGATTAGTATTTGTGACATTCGTTACATTTTAGTAGGAGTTTCGTTGTATTCTGCCTATTTTTCCAAAATATATAAATGCATCAATTAAACGTTTATTGTACCTATATGTAATTGATTATATCAATTGATGCGTTTATTCTTAAAAAACAGTATATTTGGGTGACCTTGGCCATCATTAAAAAAGGAAAAACCCGCAATTAAAATTGCAATGACTACGAAAGCTAACAACGCTTCATACCTTAAAACTCATATCTTTTACTTATAAAATTTTTCGATTCACAGATGTCAGAATATGATTAAATATATTCCGCCTACAAAATAAATTAATTTTAAGATGAAATGATATACGTGTGTACGAGAGCCCTACGGCTCATTTCGAAATGGCATTAGGTGCTTTCAATTCCGTAATGTATCCCCTTTCAAACCTATATAGCCACTAAGGGACCCAATCTCTGAGATTTGTGTAATTTTCCATAACATACAACGACATCCTTTCATACAAAAATTGCATATACTACAGATCCTGATGATTAAAGAAATTTTTAAAAGTTTAATATGTATATGAAATACAAAAATTCAATCTTTTTTATAAACAAAATTTTTTTTTTATTTACATTTTTAGTGTGGAAATATCTGTCTAAAATCGAAATCATGTTCAAAAAATTAGTTTTGGACACTCGCGCAAATTTCTGTCCAAATTAGAAAAGTGTCCAAAAACTTAAAAGTGTCCAAAAACTTCACACCGGTCCTTAATCCTATCTATAAAAGGCTCCTTTTGGAAAATGAGTATGATTTTCGCTTCATACAGGTCTAGGCCAACTCAATTCTGTTTTCCGCTAGTGGTCCCGCCATTTAGTAATCGGAAAACTCGGAAAAACCGACTTTATTTCGAAGTTTGGTTCAAATATCCTTAATCCTAACTACCGGAGGCTCTAATTTTTGGAAAATGTGTATGATTTTTCATTCCCACAGATAAAAATAACAATGCAGGAGTCAATCCGAGGCCCTGTAATTGGAATGAGTACACTTTAAATCGTTTAACAAGGAACAATTGGAGGGCATGTTTGAACAAGTCTTATTTTCGTTGGTGGTTCCGCCGTTTAGTAATTTCGGAAAACTTTAAAACCCCGATTTTATATTTCCTCGTTTAATGTATTCAAATATTTTTAATTCATTTTTGGAAATTGTGTTAATTGTCATGATCTTCAATAGTCCTAGACAAATTAACTAGCTATTTAGGATCATGCTGATATTTATTTCACCCGTTTATA
This sequence comes from Nephrotoma appendiculata, assembly GCA_947310385.1. Lineage (NCBI taxonomy): Eukaryota > Metazoa > Arthropoda > Insecta > Diptera > Tipulidae > Nephrotoma > Nephrotoma appendiculata. The sequence goes on from OX371225.1 coordinate 65,293,456, forward strand.
AGAATATATTTCATTTATTCGATTTTACAAATTTTACACATATGTACATACAGATATTTTTTTTTATTGTTGTAGGTTTAAGGAATAACTTTTTTTTTAGAAAAAACTTCACAACTATATGATTTTGCAGCTGAACCATATAATGCCATCCAGAACCATAAAAATCCAGTCGAAACAAAATTTTTACAAAAATAATTTTGGCTCTTGCACAATGGTCGCAGTGCAATTTAGTTGATAGAGCAACATATCAGGTGAATTTAGGTAAAAATTGTTCAATTTGCGCGATGTAATTGAGTACGACAGTTTAAATGAGCATTTCTCTGCACATGCACTTAGAAACGGTTGCATATAGAAAACTTACGACGATTTGCAAAAAGCCGAGACCAACATTAACAATTAATGTTGTTCTATTTACAAGAATCCAAATCAAATAAAGTTCCTCTCTAAACGATTAAATATAAAATATCTCTTCTAATATATAAAAATCTCGTGTCACGGTGTTTGTGGTCGCACTTCTCCGAAATGGCTCGACCGATTTTGATGAGCTTTTTTATCTATGTTTGGTTGGTATGAGAATAGGTCGTAAATTATATTTCATACCACTAGGTGATTAGGGTGTCCCTATCCATAAAATTTTTTTTCTTCCAAACTCCACCATTCCATTTTTTTAATCGCGATTTTAGTATCTTTGTATGAAAAATATCCAAATAATTTAAACGTCGTTCGTATTTCAAACAGAACGAAATTATTTGTGATGTTGAATGACAGATGGCGCTACATCAGCCTAATTAAAATTTCATCCACAAACGTACATTTCATCCACATCGATATATACGCAAGCCATTCACGAGAAACGTTGCGTCATTTTGACATTTCATTCTGCATTTGTTATGCATCACAACGCAGTGCGTGCAAAATATTGTACGATTTATTTTAATTTATAAGAAATATATACGTGTTTTATGATTGTAAAAAGGTTGGTAAAATACTAAAAGAACAATTACATTATTGGAATACCGTGTTTCTTCAGTAAGTATAACAATTTTGTCTTTTTGTGTGTGTGCATGTGCGTACGCAAGGGGGGTTACTAGGGGTTTAACCCCCCCATGATCTAAAATAGAAAAAAGTAAATTAATAAATGTATCAATTTATTAAACATATAAATAAATTTTCCAATATAGATGTACTCTACCGCTCAAAAGTGTCTAGGCACCCCTTCTTTCATGTGTTATTGATACAGTATTACATATGTTTACGAAACAACATTTGATTAAAATGAAATACATATCTGAAACGCAGTTTCATTATATAACCACCAATGATATAGGTTTAATTTTACTACCCTCTACCTGCGCTTGGTTGGATAGTCCTAAACTGTTTTTTACGGTACAATTACAATAATATTCTGTAGGAATTTCCAGGGGGTCTATTATGAAATTTATTCGCTTTCAAAAAATTCGATTCGCGGCGAATATTGGTATTATGATTTTTATTTAGCTTTCGGAAAATTCGAAATCGAAAAATTCGCTCTATTATGAAACAAAAATAAATTCGATATCGGATTTTACGAAAATGTGACGTCAAAATTCGACTGTTCTTTAGGTGGCGAATGTACACCGTATTGTGTCGATGTTGTTTTAAAATAATATTTTTTTTATCGTGTTAATAAATTCGGTCGTCTATTTTTATATTTTTTAACTAAGGCAATTATTATTATTGTTTTCAATTTCAATAGATATATTTACCAAGATGCAATTTGTAAAATAATTCGCTACAAATAACGTATGTATTTTAATAATATATATTCAATTGATTTGACAGATTCACAACAAATGCGACGATTCGCTTTTTTTCATAATAGCAATATTCGAAGCGTATCGAATTTTTAGATATCGAATTTTTCGAAAGCGAATAATGTTTCATAATAGACCCCCAGAACAATTTATCAGTCTGGTTTATTCTAGGTAATGATGTTTAAATTGTTTTTTGAAAAGGTTTCAGTGAAATGAGTAAAATACGATCAGTTGGAGTCTAATATTTACACTGTTAACATCGTAAGCGAAATATCGAATGACAATTATTTAAAATGCCTCCAAGAAAAGATCCAAGTACTGAAACACGTACGCTTATAATAGCTTACCATACAGCTGGCATAAGTAATTGACAGATTGCTAAAAAAATGAAATTAGACCACGCTATAGTCGATTGTAATGTTAAAAAATATCGGGAAAGTGACAGTTTTTTTTAATAAAAGACGTAGTGGAAGACCAAGAGCGACAACATCTGTAGATGATCAGAGAATAGTGACTACTAGCAAGACGAATAGACACAAAACAGCCCCGGAAATAACCGCAGAAGTAAATGTTGGTCACCCAAAACTAGTTAGTGTTTCTACGGTTAAACGTCGTCTACATGGCCGTGTTGCAATTAAAAAACCATTACTAGTAAACAAAATAAGCAAAAGAGACTTAAATGGCCCCGTGAACACCAATTTTGGACGATAGACGATTGCAACAAGGTTTTATGGACGGAAGAGTCCAAATTTGAATTTTCGGTACCCGAAGACAAATATTCATGAGAAGATCTGTAGGTGTGTAGGTGAATATGCCAGTAAAGAGTGTATTGCCACTACCGTAAAGCATGGAGATTTTTCAGTGATGATTTGGGACTATTTTGCTGGTACTAGTGTAGGCGATGTTGTGAAAATTGACGGAATAATAAGAAAAGAAGGGTACCGACAAATTTTGGAGAACCACCAATACCTTCAGGAATTCGACTTTTGAGTCAAAATTTTATCTTTCATCAAGACAATGATCCAAAACATTCATGTAAATTATATAAAGTCTATCTTCATCATTTATAGGATGAAGGAACAATTAAAATTATGGAATGGCCTCGCCAGAGCATTGACTTGAACTCTATTGAGTTACTATAAGAAGAATTGGATCGGGAGACATCAATCAGCTCCAACATCAGCTACTGTTATGTGGAACAAACTTCAATCAATTTGGAACTCAATATCGCCAGAAGCTCTAGCAAAACTTATTGCGAGAATGTCTCGTATGTGCGCTGCGATTGTTCAATCAAAAGGAGGTCACATAAATGAAAGTAAAATTTAAGTTGAGCATTTTAATTTTGACATTTATTTAGTATATTGGCATTAATAAATGTGTGTGTGTGTGTACCTAAAAAATAAACATTATCACATTTTTACTGAGTTTTTATATGGTTTACGCTGCTTTTGGCAGTGCCTAAACACTTTTGAGCGGTAGTGTATGTATGTATATATTAAATATTTATAATGAACTAATTTTTTCATTGGAGCACGAAAAATCTGCAAAAATCCTTTTGGAAAAATTTAAAAGTATTACAAACTGCAGCATAGTTGTGGGCATTGGTGAACTGAAGCTATGGTGGCGCCATGCTATAAATTCTTCGTTACACCAAAAAATGCTGATATTGCATTTTTATCATGCGACGAATCAATTTTCCCAACTGCTCGAAAATTACTTCAAGTATTTGTAACACTACCGGTTATAACATCAAGCAGTGAACGATCTTTTTCAACATTGAGACGACTCAAAACGTATTAACGCAACACAACGAATGAAGATAGACTAAATGGATTAGTGTTACTTAATATTCATCGTAATGTCGCGGTTTCTGTTGATGCAATTCTAGATGAACTAGCAAAAAGTTCACGCAAATTAGAAATTCGCTTGTAGTAGGTAATTATGAAAAGAAAAAATGTTTTTATAGTGAAATAAAATAAAATACAATATATGTATATTAGATAGTTCTATTACGTGAAAAAAAAATTATATAAAATATGTTTTCTGAAACCCCTCCCATGGCTTCATCCTGCGTACGCGCCTGTGTGTGTGAGTGTATTATAGTGAATAATGCCGGCAAGACATAAAGGGCCCCATTTGGGCCGTCGAACGAATAAAGCAATAAACATGCGAAATCGTAGATCATAAAGAACAGATGACCAAATCCAACAAGATAACGAAAATGTGCGTGTGAGCCTGTTGCAGTTGCGTGCATCTGAATAACAAGAGGCACGAGCTGAACGTAATGAACAATGAAATGACCGACAACGCCAACAAGTACATCGAGCATTTACATCCGCTTCGGTCCTTCATCTCGCATTCGAGTACAACCAGATATTGAATATTCCGCTCATCCGAAAGTGCTGATCCGTGCTATGGACAAAGAATGTCCCCATTGGCATGCGCTCAAATTCAAAAATGAGTCAGCTGGGGTCAGGAAAAGTGCAACTACCAAAAATTGAGACACTACCAGAACCATTGGACGATGGCTTGTTCATCGGCACCGATCGAGATTCAAACCTCTTCCTGAAGTCCATCACTTTATATTTAACTTTTAAGAGATAATACAATGAACATGTCCGTTATGTTAATGAAATACATTGAATTGTGAAAATGAATGGTTGGTATTTTTTCGTTTCTATCGGCGGTCATCGTCTACAGCGCTCCAATCCCCTTTCTGTCATAGATCCTATCCCCACACTAGAAATAATTTATATGACAGAACAACGTTGGCCGGGTCAGCTAGTATAATCAATAAATTATTAGAAAATAAAATGTTATTTCCGCGAAATAAAGGATTTTAGCTATATTTTTTTTTTTTTTTTGTTTAAACTTTTTATTTAATTATCACTTTCACCGGATCAGCAATTATAATGTGCCGAAATAATTCCAGTTGAAATTTTCGCTAGTTCACAATGACCATCAATCATGCTTAATTGCCTATTGCTCCGAATGGTTCACGAGACAGCGAAGGATTATCCTATACATACGCTGCTGTAAAGCAATCACGGTCCTAACACGGTCACGGAACCAACAGATCTCATTACAGGAATTTCCCCAATAAACGACATGGCGAGAGAAAGGAAGGATATATTTGATATCAAGGATGCAAAGCAAAAACAAGAACTAAAACAACAGTTGAAAACTAGCTCCATTGCAGCTCTGGCAGGAACAAAGGATGGAAGATATTAGAGGTACATTAATGGCTACCTAGTCTCATAAATATTCTTCTTGCGAGGATAGAATGCAAATCTCGCGGAATACATGCACATATGGAGGCGAGATAGCGCATAATGCAAACATCATTGAAAGAATTATTTGAAATGTGTATTGTTGGGAGACACTAGCGCGTATATGTACCAAATGTGAAACGAAGAAAAACGTGAGTTGGTTTCAACCTATAATAAAGGGCTCTAAACGAGGAAAAAGAAAAGGCCGGCTGCCGAATAATGCGGTAACAAGTGCCGAAAGGGTAATAAGTCTTAGTAAGGTCGGGGTTTAGTTGGTGCAAGGCCCATTCCTCAGAGGAATTTCTGATGTGGTTACCTCGCTATGGTTGGTAGAATGGAACGTTGAGCGTGGGATGGAGCTTTATATATCTCAACTGAAAGAAAGACTAAGATTAAATTGACCGCTAAGTCAAGTGGTTAGTTAACTATAAAATTTATGTTTGAAGTTGGTTGATTTTTTACAAGCGACCATTCCGTGTGCATCAATTTTAAGAGATGGATGTCGATATGCAACATTTACGTCATTGCATTCTAATCTATTTTCAAATGAAAAAATACTGTTCAAATGGCATTGAACATTCTGTTACGGTTGATGAAAAGTGGATTTTTGCAATAATCCTAAGCGCAGAAAACCATGGGTTGATCCAGGCCAATTGTCAACATCAGTTGAAAAAATGAATATTCATGTGAAGAAAGTGTTACTGTGTGCCTGATGGGATTGGAACAGAGCCATTTACTACTAGTTTCTGGAACCTGGTCAAACTTTTACAGCTGGACGGTACAAGGTCCAATTGATGAAATTAAGTGTTGCACTAAAAGAAAAAACACCATTTACGGGTCAAGGAAGGCGGAATGTGATATTGCTCATGACATGGCTCGCCCACATACAGCAAAATCAACCCCGGAACTCATCTTCTCCTTAGGCTGGGAAGTTTTACAGCATGTGGCATATATAATCTCATTGGCTCTCTCTGATTATCAATTATTCAGATCCATATCATCATATTTGAAAGACCAGCGCTTCACGAAAGTTGAAAATGTGCCAGAATGGCTATTTCGATAATTAAACTTTGTAACAATTATATTTTTAATAAAGTTGTATTTGAGCAAAAAAATGCAGAGATTTGGACCTCCTAAGCGGATTTTCTCAAAATTAGGACTAATCGCAATCAATTTCTGGGGTCAGAAACCTCTTATTACCGCAATTTTTATCAAAAACGATCAAACTGCAAAAAATTAAGAAAGCAAAACGGTCCCCACCGAAGGACCTCCAAATGAATTTTCTTGAAATTATTATTTTGGTACTCGAGCACGCTCAAAAAAAATTAAAGATAGAAACCAGGGACCCAACAGACGACACTCTAAACGAATTTTTCAAAAATAAGCACCTATTGCAATTAATTTCTGTCACTAAAAACCCTCGCTTACCAAATTTTCTAAAAATCGTGCGGAAAAAAATTAAAAAATGGGACTCGAGGCCCACCATTTGACCTTCTGAATGAATTGTTCTGAAATCTAGACCCATCACAACCAATTCCTGACAAATAAAAATCCATCTTCACCAATTTTTTAATAAAATATAGTGCGAACCTAAAATAAAATTGAAAACGACAACCGGGCCGCACCCCCTAAACCAATTCCTATAAAAAAACAGGACCACAGTAATCAATCTTTGTACTCACAAAACCCCATCAACAATTTTCATCAAAATCATTTGAGCTGAGAAAAAAAATGGAAATACGAACGCGGGTTCCCCCCACTGAGATAAAGGTTTTGTCATGGAGGTGCTCATTTTGAACAATAAGTTTTTGATATCAGTTTTACTGGAATAGTAAACGTTTTTTCAACTGAACCTTGATCATAATTGCATTTGTTCGGGAAATATTGTAACTGTCGAGATGTATCAGTCGTACTTATGACTAATACCTCAAAATAAGATAAGAAAATATTTATTTGAGAGATTTGTGAGTCATAGTTACAATAGAACCTTGATTATCTCTATAACGGTTGCAGATAGGATATGTGCTATATATCGTATCACTTTTTGTTCAGATTAGGGACCTCCATCACATGACGAATTTATTGTATTTACTTAAGGGTCGTCTTAAAATTATATTATTGATATACACTGTATATCAATAATATAATTTTTTATTCATAATCATTTAGGTTGTCTCAGCTTCTACGATAAGATAACGACCATATTCTAAATTTTAAATATAAAAATTTCAGTTTAGCTCATCTACTCAAGTTGTGTGCAAGTGTTTACGCAGTTCATAAAAATCTAATTTCAAAGTAACTAAAAATATGGAATTTGAAGCAAATCAAACGCCATTTAAAATGAATGAGATTTCGTGCAAACTATTTAACGAGCAATTCTTGTCGGACATTACATTCATCGTCGAAGGCAAGCATATTTATGCGCATTCTCTCGAATTAATGAAGCGGAGCACCGTATTTCAAAAGCAGCTGGAACCAACCTTTGGTGAAAAAAAACATAATTCCGATTAATGACTACGGGTATAATGTGTTTTATCAATTCATCCGGTTTATCTACACCGATGAATACACTATCAGCAGTGAAAGTCAGATCGAGCTATTAAAATTGGCCAAACAGTACAATGTGATAAGATTAATGAACGAATTGGTAAACTCTAAATGTAATCAGGAGGAATTGTTTAATTTTTGTGTTGTTGAAAATTATGAAATTGGTTTAAATACTACAAAACTTCTGGCAGTTGAAAGATTTTACTGGATTGTGAAATCACATTTATTTTTATTATACCCTTAAGATACGGTAAAGGAACTTTTAAAAATGGACCAGATTAAGGATTGCGTACAAGAAATAGACATTTTCGATGCTCTAATGAAATGGATGAATTACCAATGTGCTCAAAATAATATAGAATTGGCCGATCGTCGTCAAAAATTTGATGAATTAATTCGCCTGATCCGGTTTCCAACCATGTCCGATACACGTTTATGTGAAGTTAACAAAAAATATTCAAACGTACTTACGAAAATCGATTTGCAAGAAATTGCCGCGCTCAAAATTTACAAAGCTGATTCTAAACACGGAATTTGGAATTGCTCACCAAGAAAAAATTTTATATGCCCATATGATTGGATGATGAGTTCAACTGGTTTAGTACTTGAAACTACATTTCCCGTTACTTCAGAAGTCAACCTAGGAGGATTCGTGTTCGGTGCACCATTAAATAACTGGAGTGAGAGTGCTGTTAAAGTTTCATGCATACATCCAGAATTAGGTTTTGTTACCGAAATTAATTTAACTGGAATAAATCATCGTGAAAATATCACTATACTAAATTTAGGCGCTTCAATTCGGATGCAACCAAATTTTACATACAAAATCGGATATAAATTTACTTTAATTGATGGTGATTTAGAACCAAGAATCAAATGTAGGTCTCGAAAACCTCACACTGGTGTCATCATAAATGCTCCATCGAATTCGGTTAAAATGATAGAAGCTCATCCGACTATGTTTGAGATGTTATTTTTGAAGTCTAAATGAAAAATTAATAAAATCGATTTATTTTTAATATTTATGTTTTTAATTTGTTTGAAATTTAGTTGTCGCAGACTACGAATATATTGAACCATTGGTTTTGGGAAATCTTAAAATGTAAGCAATAAATTTCACTCTGGCTTCGACTGAATCACTCGTTGAACTGTATCAGTATAAACGATGAAAATAATTTTTGGATATAACAATTTGGATATCGATCCTACAATGGCCTAAGATTAGGTAAACTAAGACAGAGTTTGGGGCAAGTCTGAAAGAGAATTGTCGGTGTAGCGTCCTATAATTTACGACGAATTCCAAAAATGTGTCGAACTAAATTACTAAAATGTTCTGTAATTTTTAGTTACCCACTTACTCGTCGATCTTATTATGTCCATGAGATAGACCATAATCCTTGATAAACTCAGAGCCAACACCACCAGGCCACTGTCAGACATGTTGCAAATGTTGTAATGCACCCCTGTATTATTATCATTATTATTGTTAACTATTATATACAATTGTATCTATATACTTACATTTCAATATATTTTATATTTTGTTTTATATACTTACACAATTAAATATTGTATTATATAGGCTGCGGGCCAATAGTCGGGTAAAAGTCAATTTTAAGTAAATTTTTCGGTAAATTCATTTATTTTTCAAAAACTCTATGGCAAACTGATCGAAAAATCTGTTCTAAATCCGATTTTTACCTTAGTAAACGATTTACCCAACTTTTGGCCCACAGCCATAATATTACATTCAAAATTATATACATTGAATTATACATTTTTTTTGATTCTAATTAGTATTTAAGTCTATTTCTGTGTAAATGTATTTATAAGTTATCTGTTATTTCTTACTAAATACCGTTCGGGCATATAATGAAAAGAGATAAAAGGATGAGGAGGAAAAACCAATGGGCCAGTTGAAGCAGTCGGTCGTCCGCGTTTAAACCATATAGATGAACTTATACAAACTTTAAATAAAATTAATAAATTATTAAAAAGTTAAGTTGTGATTGGTTTTCATTTTAAAAGTGAAGATAGTGGATCGGTGACGCAGACAATGTACGAGTAGAGAAATAACTTCAGAGTTACAACAGTGGTGGCAGCGGAAACTCAGGTACAGCAGCAAAAACTCATGTACCATTAGCAGAAACTCATTTACAGCAGCGGAAACAAAACCGAAATATTCGTACGTCAAAATAATGCCAAAACACATTTCTGATATTTAATGTACACCGCTAGAAACCTGTAAAATCGGGACCTCAGACACATGTGTTAGGTGAAAAAAAAAATACTAAAAAATATAAAAAAATTAAATCTACGAATGAATTACATATTAAATTAATTAATATATATGATTAATTAATTATTAACATAAAATTTAAATTAAACCGATATACTCATTTGTGCAGTGACTAAAAAAAAACAAAATTTTGTGAAATTGTATTAAGTTCCTATTCGAACAATTTGGTTTTAAAAATTAGTGAATAATTGGGTTGGCATCTGTCGTAACGGTAGTAACCCGATACAAATCGATACTCCGTTAATCAGTTGAATAAATAATTAAATACCATATTAATTATTTCCGCGATAATTAAAAATCGAGTTCTGTCATCAACAATTTGGAAAGCAGTAGAACCATACAGTTGCAGTTATTTCCGAGATAATTCGGAAAATTCAAATTATATCATCGGTGAGGGAGCCTTACAATTAAATTGCAGTGCGGAAAAATTCGAGTTCTGGAAAACGATTTGTAGTTCCCACATTAGAAAAATATAACTTACGAGAATTACAACTATTACCGCAATTACGGTATCATAAAAACGAAGGTCGTTCGTAATGCAACATGGTAATTCATTTTTCTATTAATTAAATTATTTTGATTTTGTATTATTTTATTTATTTTCTAATATTATTGTACAATTTATTTTTTTTTTTTTTGGGTAACAAATTCTGATTCGAGTAATTTTGGCCAGGCAAAAATATATAGAAACCAAGTGAAAATAAAATTCTTATGCAAGATAACTCGGAAGACCCTGAATCGGACGATACAGATGTTGAAAGCAAGGAAACCGTAAGTAATAATCTAAGTATATCTGATAATACCGCGAGCAGTCCTAATAAATTTGAAAAAAATATTTCCGAAACCGATTTTATTGATTTAACGATTACCGATGAAAATAGCATAGATTTAAACATGCCGTTAAGTATTGATAGTATAATAAAGTTAGTCCCTGTTTTTAGTGGAGAATCGGATTTACTACACAAATTCATAAGTACCTGTGAAATATTTCATGTGCCGTTAATAAAAGATTCTGAAAAAGCACAATTATTGCAAATAATTAAATCCAAACTCTCGGGTCGTGCTTATGAACTTGTGCAATATAAAAAAATCGAAAACTGGGAAGATCTAAAAAAGGAATTAAATACCCAATTTGAAGACTCTCGATCAGTCGAACAACTCCAAATCGAATTAATTAGACTTTACCAAGGGAAGGACGAAGGTGTTAGGCCGTTTGCTCATAAAATTGAAAAAACTCTTAGCGATTTAAATAAAGCATGTATTAGAAGGGAAGGCGAAGAAGCAATTGATGTGATTCAAAATTTAAATGAAGCTACAGCTTTACGATCTTTTCAAGATGGGCTCGACAAGTCGTTCTCTATTATCGTAAAAGCTTGTCGTTTCACAAAATTGAAAGAAGCAATAGATAAAGCTGTGGAAGAGGAAATATCGAATAAGCCAAATAACTTTATCCAAAAGAATATTACGAAATGTCAGATTTGTAATAAATATGGGCATACCGCTGTTAATTGTTTTCAGTACAGGAATAATTCGTCCAACTCAGCCTTGTCGCGAAAACCGCATATTAATTTTAATCTAAATTCAGATCAATTAAATAGTTCAAAGTTGAGAAATAATCATACTCGCGAAGTAAAAGTGGTAACGAATGATAATATTTCGAATTATAAGAATCCAATCAGGTGTTTATATTGCAAAAAATTAGGTCACATGCTAAAGGATTGCCGAAAACGATTATTCAATAACCAGAAGCGAGGGAATCAAGATGAATCTTCTATTCCACATTCTACGACAAATAGTGTCCATCTTGCGGAAAACTCCAAGGAACTCGATCAGACGAATACAGCTGTTCGAGTTCAGGACATCCAAAATTAAACCTGTATTCCAAGATTGAAAAAAGTCCTCCCACAAAATTATCAAATCTATTCAGAATAACATGCGTTGATAAATTTATACAAAACTCTGAAAAAATAAATGAAAGTCGAAATTCTGTTACTTCTAACTCCGTTCAAAATTTGTTTTCATCTAATTTCGATTTGTCATCAGTAGAGGCAGCTGAAACGTCTCAATATGATTCTAAACAAAATCATTCGCAACAAATTTACTACCAAACGTCTATTTCAAAATTATCAGGAAACTCTAAGTTCGTAACACTTAAACTTGATGCATCTGAAAACCCAAATTTGTATTTTCTTATAGACACCGGAGCTGATGTTAGCCTTATAAAAAAGTCAGCAATAAATCCGAAAACGTTTTGTTATCCCGATCTAAAATGTAAAATTAGGGGTATTTCGTCCGAAAAAATTGAGACACTAGCTCTCTGTAAATGTAATATATTAATAGAGGGGTCTAAGCTAAGCCAAAATTTTCAGATAGTAAAAGATAATTTCCCAATTCAGTCCGATGGAATTTTAGGAAAAGATTTCCTACAACAAAATAAATGTATTATAAATTACAACAATGCAAGTGTTCAGGTCTTAGTCAATGGCGTCTACTGTCAATTAATGTACGAACGTTTCCAGAAACAATTCAAGTTGAAATTCCACAGTATGTGATTCCCGATCGCGTAGAGAGAATAATTAAAATTCCAAATCCGAATAAAATTGCGAAGGACTATTTATGCCTTTCTAAAGAAATCATTCCTGGTGTATATATTGGTAGTGTGTTAGTTAGTTTCAGTAATGAAGAAATTCCTCTAAGTATTGTATCACACTAATGATTACGAAGTAAATATTGGAAAAATAAACTTGATTTTTGAATCTGTTACTGCGTATGAGGTGCATGCTATCGAAAGTTGGAATAACAATATAAAGGAAAGATTAAACACGCTCAGCCAGAATCTCGAACTCGGTCATCTGCATGAAAAAGAAAGATTATCAGTAACAAAAATTTGCCATGACTTTAATGACGTGTTTTACCTAAATGGCGATATTCTGACAACGACAAATGCTTGTTGTCATCAAATTCCTACAGTAGAAAACTCGCAACCCATCCATATAAAACAGTACCGTCTTCCTCAGGCAGCTAAAAGTGAAATAGATAATCAAGTCAGTCGAATGTTAAATAATAAGATAACTGAACCGAGTACAAGCCCTTGGAATTCACCGCTTCTGATAGTACCAAAAAAATCCGGTAACACAATGAAAAAATGGAGACTTGTAGTGGATTTCAGGCGGCTCAATAATATTACTGTTGATCAATTCTATCCACTTCCAAATATAACGGAAATATTGGACCAATTGGGTAAAGCAACTTATTTTACCACTCTTGATTTGGCAGATGGTTACCATCAAGTAAAAGTACACCCAGACGACAAAGAAAAAACAGCATTTAGTACACAAGCTGGTCATTTCCATTTTTTGCGCATGCCTTTCGGGTTAAAAGGTGCTCCAATAACATTCCAAAGATTAATGAACAATATATTATCCGGGTTAAATGGTCTAAAATGTTTTGTGTACCTGGACGACGTTGTTATTTATGGTTACAATCTTCAGGATCACAATTTAAAGTTATTTGAAGTTTTAAAGCGATTACGTTTTTATAATTTAAAATTGCAACCAAGCAAATGTCAATTTCTCAGAACAGAAATCAGTTATTTGGGACACATCGTAACGAAAAATGGAGTAAAACCTGACCCTGCTAAAACCAATGCTATTACAAATTATCCTGTACCAACGAATGTCAAAGAAGTAAGATCTTTTCTTGGGTTTACCGGTTATTACCGTCGTTTTATAAAGGATTATTCCAAAATTTCAGAACCATTATGCAGGTTACTCCGGAAAAATATTAAATTTCAGTGGGATGCTCACTGTGACAAAGCATTCACTGAACTAAGAACAGCTGTTATCTCATCTCCTATACTACAAAGACCAGATTTCGATAAACAGTTTATTCTAACCACTGACGCTAGCGATTTCGCAATCGGAGCGATACTATCTCACGATTTCGGAAATCAAGACCTACCAATCGCATTCGCGAGTAGAGTATTGAATGATGCCGAACGAAATTATCCAACCGTAGAAAAGGAACTCTTGGCCATAGTATGGACTACCCAAAGATTTCACCCTTATCTTTACGGTCGAAAATTCGTTATTAGAAATGGTAATGAAGTTTATCCTAAATTATACTAAATGACGTCATTTATATTTAGTAATGTTTTAGTAAAAACTTCACATGCCTATATAGATATGTGAAGTTTTTACTAAACCATTACTTATTATAATATTCATTGTCAATGTATTAGTAAAATGTATAAATCGTATATACATTTAGGCGATTTATATGATAATTTTACAAAACCTTTTATAAATTTAATTTCTAATGCTTAAAAGCTATTTGAAACAAAACCAGATTAAAAATAATAAACGTTTTCTACAACATTTGTAAACTTAAATTAAATAAATTATTTTCCAAAATAAGTATATAAGTCAAAATAACATTCTTCTCAATAAATCTGTGTCCAAATTTCGATTGAGAAAGCACGCGAAAATTCGAATTTGATCCGTTTAATACCAAACCATTCTGGGCTAATTGCTCATTCATGCCACTATGTTTTCCAGTTAGACGTGTGTCATTTACAATTTCTAAAGTCATTTCACTCCATTTTTTCAGATTACGTGGTATCGATATATGCAAAGATTTAATGCTTGCACCTTATATGGAAAATTCGGAAGTTCTCGTTAATACTAAACCACTCTGGGCTAATTGCTCATCCATGCCACTATGTTTTTCAGTTAGGCCTGTGTCATTTACAATTTCTAAAGTCATTTTACCCCAATTTTTCAGATTACGTGGTATCGATATATGCAAAGATTTAATGCTTGCACCTTATATGGAAAATTCGGAAGTTCTCGTTAATACTAAACCACTCTGGGCTAATTGCTCATCCATGCCACTATGTTTTTCAGTTAGGCCTGTGTCATTTACAATTTCTAAAGTCATTTCACCCCAATTTTTCAGATTACGTGGTATCGATATATGCAAAGATTTAATGCTTGCACCTTATATGGAAAATTCGGAAGTTCTCGTTAATACTAAACCACTCTGGGCTAATTGCTCATCCATGCCACTATGTTTTTCAGTTAGGCCTGTGTCATTTACAATTTCTAAAGTATTTTACCCCAATTTTTCAGATTACGTGGTATCGATATATGCAAAGATTTAATGACACAGGCCTAACTGAAAAACATAGTGGCATGGATGAGCAATTAGCCCAGAGTGGTTTAGTATTAACGAGAACTTCCGAATTTTCCATATAAGGTGCAAGCATTAAATCTTTGCATATATCGATACCACGTAATCTGAAAAATTGGGGTAAAATGACTTTAGAAATTGTAAATGACACAGGCCTAACTGAAAAACATAGTGGCATGGATGAGCAATTAGCCCAGAGTGGTTTAGTATTAACGAGAACTTCCGAATTTTCCATATAAGGTGCAAGCATTAAATCTTTGCATATATCGATACCACGTAATCTGAAAAATTGGAGTGAAATGACTTTAGAAATTGTAAATGACACAGGCCTAACTGAAAAACATAGTGGCATGGATGAGCAATTAGCCCAGAGTGGTTTTGTTTTATTCTGAACTTTTTAAATTTATTTGTGACTTTTGAAAAAGCTGAATTTTGATTTTCTATTTGAATTTCGAAATTAAATTAGAATTTAAGTAGAAAATACGTGAGTCGCCTAAATGTTTACTTCACAAATATTTATACATACTAATACATTCACATTTTTTTATTGTTAGTAATGTTTTAGTAAAAACTTCCAAGTCGTTATTAGAACCGACCATCGTCCGTTAATTTGGCTAAACAAAAATCCGAAACCTTCATCTCGCTTAATCCGATGGCGTCTTGAGCTTGAAGAATATAATTTTGATATCGAATACAAACCGGGGAAATTCAACCAAAACGTAGATTCCTTAAGTCGCATAATAACAGGTAAGATACCAATAAACTCCGCTGAATCATCAAAGGTGGTAGCAGCAATAACAAGAGCACAAGCAGTAAAACATCAAACAAACACGTCTACTGAAGACGTTAATAAATCTGGTTCGCAATCAATGGATACTAGTTTGGGTCATAACTCTCTTCAACTAAATAGGAGACAATTAACAGATGAAGACGATATAAACCAAATTATAAAAGAATTTCATATTACTCCCCTTGGTGGACATCAGGGTTATTCACGAACCATTAAACGAATAAAGCAATACTACGGTTTTCCAAACTTAAATAAACGAATAAAATTATTAATCAAGAAATGCGTGTTGTGTCAGAAAAACAAGGCAACTCGATTGAATAAATGTTCCATGCAAATAACAACAACATCCAAAACACCATTTAATAAAATTTTTCTTGATATTGTAGGTCCCATGATTGTTTCACATTATGGAAATAAATATCTGTTAACTATTCAGGATGATCTAACCAAATATTCCATGGCGATTCCTATTACATCTCAAGATACGGATACAGTTGCTAAAGCATTCTCAGAAAATTTTATTTGTAGCTTTGGTTCACCCAGTTCTATCGTAACAGACCAAGGATCTAATTTTATGTCAGATATGTTTTCTCAGCTTTGTAAAATTCTTAAGATAAAAAAAATAAATACCACAGCTTATCATCCAGAATCCAACGGTGCTTTAGAAAGGTCGCATCGCACACTTACAGAATTTTTAAGAAACTTTATACATGATGATCCATTAGCATGGGATCAATGGACTCCTTATGCCATTTTCACTTATAATTCGACTCCGCACACTTCAACTGGTTATATGCCAATTGCTTCTTTTGGGATTTAAACCGAATATCCCAACTTCTATACAGCAAGACAATAATCCAATCTATACATATGATTCTTACCTAGCTGAGCTTAAATCAAGACTTCAAATCGCATGGAAAATAGCAAGGCAGAATTTAATTGATCATAAGCAGAAATCAAAACAGTACTACGATCAAAATTCAAATGTACCAGTCTTTCATTTAGGGGACCAAGTGTTATTGAAAAATGAGGCCAGGTTAAATAAACTCGACTCGCTATGGTCAGGGCCTTATGAAGTCGTAAAAATGTCATCACCTTTAAATACATCAATTCGCGTTAATCGCAAAATCAGATCGGTACATAATAATCGGTTAAAACATTTTCATCAATAAATCAGATATGTAAAGATTATTACTCAGGTTGATAAATAATGCTTCTTAAATTTAAATTTTATTTAAATTTAATACATGTTAACTGTCAGACCAGGGAATTCGAAACAAACAAGAATTTGTTACTTTGAAAAAGAATTAAATTCATTTTCAACTTTTCCGGGGGGATAGGGATGTTGTAATACACCCCTGTATTATTATCATTATTATTGTTAACTATTATATACAATTGTATCTATATACTTACATTTCAATATATTTTATATTTTGTTTTATATACTTACACAATTAAATATTGTATTATATAGGCTGCGGGCCAATAGTCGGGTAAAAGTCAATTTTAAGTAAATTTTTCGGTAAATTCATTTATTTTTCAAAAACTCTATGGCAAACTGATCGAAAAATCTGTTCTAAATCCGATTTTTACCTTAGTAAACGATTTACCCAACTTTTGGCCCACAGCCATAATATTACATTCAAAATTATATACATTGAATTATACATTTTTTTTGATTCTAATTAGTATTTAAGTCTATTTCTGTGTAAATGTATTTATAAGTTATCTGTTGTTTCTTACTAAATACCGTTCGGGCATATAATGAAAAGAGATAAAAGGATGAGGAGGAAAAACCAATCGGCCAGTTGAAGCAGTCGGTCGTCCGCGTTTAAACCATATAGATGAACTTATACAAACTTTAAATAAAATTAATAAATTATTAAAAAGTTAAGTTGTGATTGGTTTTCATTTTAAAAGTGAAGATAGTGGATCGGTGACGCAGACAATGTACGAGTAGAGAAATAACTTCAGAGTTACAACACAAACCCCAACTGAGTCTACCTAATATTATGAGCTACCTATCACATATGGAGGATCAATGAATAAGTGGGAAACTCAAAAGTTGCAGAACAGTTTTTTAATTTAGGCTGCGGGCCAATAGTCGGGTAAAAGTCAATTCATTTATTTTTCAAAAACTCTATGGCAAATTGATCGAAAAATCTGTTCTAAATCCGACTTTTAACATAGTAAACGATTTACCCAGCAATTGGTGCGCAGCCTAAGTAAAATATATAAGATAGCTAAGACACTATCTGCTTTGCCATTTTTATGATATGATATAGCCCAGCCATAACGGCGATTCTAAGTACGTTACCATAATGCTGAAATATCAACAATCAAATAACAAATTATATCTGAATGTGAATAATATTTCAACATCATGCGGGCCCACGCCCTGCCTGCATCCTTAACAGATAAGGTTAATTAGGAAAGGATGTTAGTCACAGAAACAACTAGGGCGAACCGCAGCAAAGTCGTTTTCTAACTACTTAAATATATTAAAATGTTAGTCTCAATTAAATTCATACTCTAGATTAGATTTTGTTAGTTTATTAATTTAGGTTAGTTGTGGTTGAGGTAAAGGATACTAATATTCACCATATGTATTCGGCATCAGTCATAATAGACTGGTTACGTTATTTAATTCACATCTACGGGTCATCTCATCATATGCTGTTTGTAACCTTATTTTGCCCTATCGTCCCACCTAACACCATCTAACCGAGGGACTTCACGTTCGTAATCATTATCATACATATGATGACCTAAACGTTCCGTTGATATTGTAAAAATTTAAATTTAAAATCGGTATTGTCATTTAACTACCTATATTTAAATTCATCCAACTAAAAGCAGGGTTGATTTATATCTAACATTCACACAACTACACTAAAACATAACCTGAATTCAACCAGAAAGATCGTCGAAAAACAACAGCTTATCCTCAAAGCGTAATTTAATAGACCCCTGATCAAGAATGTTGCAATCACAATCTTCCCTGGCGGTTATGTTCGGTTATGTTCAAAAACATTAAATAATAATAATAATAATAAAAAAAATTGAATTATATTTGTCGACAACTTAATTGTTTTAAGTCAGGACTTTCGACAAAATTTCAATTTATTAGAGTTGTTTAAATTAAGGAACGAAGGAACACAAAACAATCCAGAAATGTCTCGGCTCTAGAACGTTTAGAAGTCATTTGATTAATTTAGAAACTTGTCTCTTTATTTATAATAACCCACCTAGCGGAAGAATGGAGCAAATATTCACACATCGAAGAGACATCTACCACCAAATCAAATAATTATAAAATCGATCATTTGTGAAGCAAACATTCACAAATCGAAGTGACATCTATTATTAAATTCATAAACTATAAAATTATAAAATCCTCCATTTGTAAATGTGGATTCAATAGCGTCCTTCTATTCTAATTCTGACGTTAACCTGAACGTACGTATTATTATAAAGCTATCATTATTAAAGTGTATAAAGTTAAAAACAAATTAATTAAAAGTGTATAAAGTTAAAAACAAATTAATTAAAATATATAATATTAAATTCAAATCAAATAATCATTATCATTGGTATTAACCGATTATTCTCAATTATCAACTATTTGGGTAAGTTTTATTAGAAGATATTTATAACTTCATAATAAGGCTGTGTGCCAAACTTAAGGTAAATCATTTACTACGGCAAAAACCGGTTTTAGGACAGATTTTTCGATCAGTTTGCCATAGAGTTTTTGAAAAATAATTGAATTTACCGAAAAATTTACTTAAAATTGACTTTTACCTTAAGTTTGGCACACAGCCTAAGAACTAATATAATCGTAAATTTATTTCTGTAAAAGTATTTTGTTCTTTACGGTACCATGAATACTTTTCAAAATTATTCAATCATACAAGTGCCTCCCGAAAGATAAATGGCCTGAATTAGAAGCTAGCGATCAATTAATCAATTAATTTCTTATTGAACTTGCTCGTGATAATACTTGGGGTGGTGAGGAAATATTACAGGCTACATCAGAAATATATCAGGCCAAAATCGAAGTATATCAAGTCAATGCAGCCCCAATAATCTTTGGTAATTCGATTCAAAAAATATTTCGAGTACTTTATATCAATAACAATCATTATGATGGATTATGTAGAAATGATTTTATAAAATACCCTCTCATTCATCCACCTTCAATTAGTCACCTCATACAAGTGCAGACCGATTCTAGTTCATTCCGGTTACAACCAGTCGAATCCAGCAATCAACTACCTCCCATAATAACTAAGCGTACTAATTTTAATGTAGGAACATGGAATGTTCGAGGTTGTGCTAAGGTTACAAAGCAATTAATAGTCGATAAAGCTTTACATAAAGTTGGAATAGATATTATAGCTATTCAGGAAACAAATTCAGTTGCCCTTCAAATCAACACTCCACATTATAATTGGTATTTGAGTCATAGAAAAAGAGTGATGCCCACTGTACGGAACCGTGGAGTTAAAAACGGAGTTGCAATATTAGTGAAACAAAATTGTGGATTAAAAGTGCGATATTTTAGTGGTATATCAGAAAGATTATGTTTTGCAATCATAGATGTCAAAGGATTAGGTGAATTATTGCTAATTTGTACCCATTTCCGATCAGAGTTCAATTCAACAATTTCACATCTCTTAACTCGTAGAATATCTACAATTATACGAAAGTATAGTAAAACACGAGCTGTTTGCATTTTGGGCGATTTTAATGCTCACATAGGATTGAACCAATTAGATTTATCACGTAAAAAAATATTAGGGCAAAATTTATATCATCAAGAAACTGATGAACGTGGCGATATACTAATTGAGTTTGCACTACATAATAATTTATCAATTTGTACCACTTTTGGTCGTAGATCCTGCCTTACTACTTGGAAAGGACCTAAATCATCATCCCAATTAGATCATATATTGTTCAATCCCGGAAAATCATTAATAGAGATAAAACATGTAAAAGGCACATTTTCAGAAAAAATTCTAACGAAGGAAAAAGGTAGACTATAGTAAAGAAATTTATTTCGGATCATAAATTAGTATTTGGACATGTAATCAAAGTGCAATCTGACTCACGGAAGCCGATTAGAATTTCATTGCATCCACATGAAGACTACGAAAGTCATAATTTTAGAAGATGGAGAGTTGATTTATTAAAAGATCCAACTATCTTAAAACAGTCAATCCAACATAACAAAATTTCTGGTTAGAGAAGGTTTAATATTAGATGATACTCTCAATTTCCCAGTGATAACAACAGTTGAAATAGTTTGGAGGGCTTTAGTGCATTATATAAAGGCTTCATCAGACTTAGTTTTAACTAAACAAGCCACTGTGACTAAGGGACAGAAAGTAGCAATAAATTCTTTGAAAACTGCTTTAAGAAGGACACCACGTAATCCTCATCTAATCAGAAATTGCAGATATAATGTACAGTTAGAATTTAAAAAATCCAAATCAGAAGAATGTAGAGAATTTTTCCGAAATTTAAACGATGTAAATTCTTTTAGTCGACTCCGCCAAACCTATCAATTTATTCGTTCATATAGACAAAATTCTAATAGGATGGCAAGTACCTACATTCCTTTATCAGGATGGGAGCAATTATTATCAACTACCTCGGGTTCCGCCGTTCCTCAAATAACTGAAAAGGATCATTAGCCATTAGGATTGCCTCCAACTCAGGAAGAAATAGAAACCATCCTATTTTCCATTAGAAGAGGAACTGCTCCTGCTTTAGATCAGATTTCAATTGAACTATTACAAGCTTTACCTGATGAGGGAATGAAGGTCTTTCTATATGTTTTACAACAGGTTTGGCTATTAAACACCCCACCAAGTGAATGGCTAGAAACGGTCCAATTTCCTTTACCAAAAAAACAACGACCCAGTACCATCACAGATTATAGACGAATAACTCTTTCAGACTCTGGGTATCGGGTATATTCAAAATTAATATTATTTAGGTTTGAAGAGATACACACTCAGATAGGATCATACCAGGCTGCATTTATCCGCAATCGGTCGACCGATGTCCATATGTTTGTTATACGACGTGTTATCTATGAGAAATGGAAAACAGGAAAAACAATTTATATCCTATCACTTGATCTAAAAAAGGCCTTCGATAAAGTTGATCTTAACCATCAAGCAACAATTATTCTCTCCCATATTGGAATTCCCCATCATCTTGTTAATAGAATAATACGAATTTGTATGCATGAATTAACATCAATCATATAGTATAAACAAAGAACTAGGGCATTTCAACGTGGCATGGGGTTCAAACACGGGTGTCCCTTTTCACCTACCTTATTCAATTTAATATTGGATTCCGTTCTACAAACCCTCGCAGAAGTCATTCCTGGTTTACAACTTTCGCAAGATCAAGAGATTAAATGGCCATTAATATTAGCCTATGCCAATGATTTGTTACTCGTTAGTGATGATTTAAATATCTTGTCTAATATTCTAGAAGAACTGGTCCCTCTACTACACTCAATAGGATTAGAGGTAAATGAACGCAAATCTGAAATTCTCATAAGACCAAATAATGATAATATTACGACCGTAGCAATAGGTGGTCTGAACTTTCATGTTAGTTCAACTTTGCGATATTTAGGCACTTATATAACTGCCGGATTAAGTCGTCCAGAGACAATCCGAAAACGTTGCCGGCAAGCACATGGTGTTGTGAAAATGTTGACAAGATTTATTCGTGAACAAAAATTACCTTTTCCGATTGTAATACAGATGTATAAACAACTAGTAACTCCTATCATGACATATGGTTTACGAGTCGCTGTTTTGACTAAAGCATGTCGTTTACGATTAGCACGTTATGAAAAAAGCTTTTTAATACAATTATTACAGTATTGTACTAATCGACCTCTAAGAATTTGTGTTAGGAGGGTTTTGAAGGGAAAGACAATCAATCGGAAAGTTACTGCATATCGAATATCCTATTGGGGCCATATTCTTAGAAGAACAAGAGGTCATTTATTACATGCAGCAAGGAAGTTTACAAGAAATTATAGAAAAATTGGTCGACCTATTTTCACTTGGAATGATTCACTAAGACAGGATATACAGAGAATATCAATTCCTGAAACTCGTTTAAAAGTTGCCGCAAAAGCTGGAAAGTCTGATTTAAAAAAGGAAGTAGATTTAATTTATGACTCAGATAACCCTTCCACGAATGAATCTGATGATTACATATATAGTTCAGATTTTAATTAAATATTCATTATTTTATATGTTTGCTCATCAAAACCAAATTTCCAAACTAAAACTAACCAAACCCTCTCCTTTTCCATTCCTGGGAGTTGAACAGATGAGTTATGCGTCTTATATAGCCTCTTATCATCTAGTCGGAGATCACCAGCCTTCTCGAGGCAACTCTTGTTTAAACTAATGGTGACACGATGACAAAGATCAAAATCCGAACCACCATGACTACGAACAAAAACCTAACAACCATAACATAAACTCCAAAATTCCACAGAAACTATCCAGAACATAAAAACACCCCTACCAAAAGAGGAAATTTCATCTCAAGCTAGCCCAAAATCAAAATATACGACAATCCCTCACTCGCCCAGGAATAATGTCAATAAAATAAATAATAAAAATAGTAAATTACAAAGCAAAACAATATAAATCAAAACAAAACAAAATCAAAATTAAAATTTTGATAAAAAGTAAAATAAAATAAAATAAAATAAAAATAAAAATAAAAATAAAATGAAAAAATACAACCTGAACACTATCTGCTTTGCCATTTTTCAACTAAATTTACATTAATCCGCATGATCGACGTTTGATCACATACTTGGGCATATTAAACATAATATACCGATACATTTTATAGCTGAGACCGATAATGCAGCCTGCATTATCGATATTTAGGCCAAAATTTAACTTTTTCGTCCAAATTATGGCAGGAAGCGGAAAAGCGAGTGTCGTGACCCCCTACATTAACTGTGATTTAAAAATGTACAAGGATTTTCTGTACGGAGCAAATATGGCTGGCTTACACGACAAACCAATCACGAGGTACATACATTTTAGAATATAGGTCATATTGCTAGAAAAAAGAAACTGTAGTCATGTTTGAGCATTTATAAAATCTTAGTATGATCCCATATTAACGTTGGCCTGAAAATTTGCACGAATGTTCTCTATTAAGATTTAGGACCCAAAAATACAGCACGCTTGTACGACAAACGAATAACTCCTTTGTTTCACATTTAATTTAATTTGAATTATCAATGATCCGGTTTAATTATTAAAATTTAATTGTTGTCAATCATAAGGTCCCTTTTAATTAGTCGGTAATGCAGATTTTAATACTTCTACTAATTTTCTCGTAGTCGAATGGAGGCGTTCGCCTAGCTTTAGAACAGTAAAATAATTCTGGCCGATTTCAGAATGGAGATTTGCAAATGCCCAATCCAAAATCCTAATGCAATCATCCGTACTAATAACAACTGGTGACGATTTTGCCAACTTGCATCCAGCATGAATAAATTAGACAACTTAGAAACCCAATCCAATCCTTCAAATTAAATTTCATCATCATAAGTTACGAAATAGTCAAGTTCCGACTACATGTGAACGAGACTTCCAAGGTCAACAAATTTAACAATTTAAAGAAAACTTTTGGCACTTAGTTCTACTGGAATGTGTGACAATGGATATAAATTGCCACCAGAGATTATTTTGTTCAACGGTGCTACCTCTAGTGGTACAGGAATTATACAAACAGGTTTAAACAATTCTCATTCGATTATTATATTTTTTGTAAGTAAATCCTACCAGCAAAGATATACCTTCCGAGTGACCAATTTCCAAAGATTCACCCAAAACCAGTTGTGGAATCCTCATGTTCCACACAGCAAAGCCATATTCCTGAACTTTACCAAAAAATTAATTTTCAATTCTCAATTTTATCATACAATTTTAATTTATAGATTCTACGACGAGGTTGCGTCCCACCGGAGTGTAAGATGGTTTCATAATCATGTCAAGATGACAGCCTGTGCAGAATAACGATCGTTGCCCTTGTATAAGAAAAGCCTATATAAAGTTTGGTCTGGAGCCAGACTTGAGATTGTCGTAGATAAGATTTACCTGGGTATATACACAGGGCACAGACTTGGATCCCTGAGAATAACGAAATCCAAAGGAGGTACTAAAACAGATGAGCAATCCAGAGAACTTCCCACTGGAAGATTGTAAAATTAGAAGAATCCGATTCTGAGTACATGTCCGCTAAAATTGTGCTAAGCAGCTGCCATCTTCAGATGGCGAAAGAGTGCACATGGAATGGTATAGGACTCGTTGATAGTAGCGAGGCTATGAACACTCTAGAGAGAATCAATCTGAATGATTAGGTTTTTACAAGCCATGTAATTGCAAGGCAGAAGAACCTTGGGTCGAGAGACTTAATTGTAGAACTTAAGATTTCCAACCTTATTATATTCTTTACTTGCAAAGAAAACAGTTGAAATACAACAATGCTGACTTAGCCACGGCCGCATTGAGATGGTTCGCCAAAATCTCTGGGTTATATAACTTTACCTTCTACACCACTGGGACATTAACGGAGGCTGACAAGTAAAAAATTATAGACTGAAAAAATTGACAATCGTTCATTTATTGATCGCTGTTGTCTCGAACATGAAATGGATAAAAAAACCGATGCAGGAACAATGAACATCAGGAGGTATATCATGATTAAAAAAAACATTTTAGAATGTTAAATTTAAAGTTTTTTTTTCTAAAAGGTGAAATTTAATGTTTTTGGGTTGCACTTAAAAAACACTTTTATCTGAGTTTTACCTTGTCTGGAATTATGCCCAGAATTATTTTAGAGAATTCATTCGCGGTATGGTTCCAAAACTCCCTGTAACAATGCAGGAGCTTGATGGCCTAGGTGTCAAGCTATCTGATGCTTTTAAGAAAAATTTTGTACGTTTGTGTCTCCTTAGTAGACCCTTGTGTAACCCTCACCCTTCTTCGAGGTCTTTAGTACTCCAAAGGACTTCTATATGGATGCGATGAATAAACGTTTTAAACCATGCAGATTTCCAACTGAACTCTACAAAGCTACTCTTGAACTTTGCTACATACTTAGGACAAATAAGCTTCTGTGTTATAAGGAGTTTATACTTCAACTCGCGTTGGAATTGAAAAATCTTTGGAAACTGCTATATGCTCCATTAATTGCGAAAATTGTGAAATCCTTTGAGTATAAGGGGAACTTTAATCACGTAAGCAGAGGGCGGTCGCACAAGCAGTCACAAGTTTTAGATTGGGCGACCCTAGGCTAGATAAATCAAATACTTAAAAGCAGAATCGAGATGACTATTCTGGTTGGATCCTCCATTAACAGACTTGTAACTAGAGGAATCGCGCAAGGTTGAATGTTATCCCCCTCCAATTAAAGTAGATCATACACCTGTTGCTAAACCAAGAAGCGTTGCATTTCAAATCTCATTTCATATGAGGATGAGATTACTATCAGCGACCTCGGTGAGTATCGTAGCACATTGATTGAAAGCATGCAAGAGGCACCCAGCTTACTCTGCAAATGCGTATTCAGCTGGGTTTTATTTAAATTTGTAATTCAGTTTCATTGCATGTGAAGTCTTGTACATAATATTAAACCTACAGAATTATTAAAGATAATTTGCTAAACATAACTAGCTAATTTAAAAAAAACCTCCCTAAGCTGTCCTTTGAAATTATTAACGCCTCTAAGGCACATTTTAGGGATTATTTGGATAGTTAGAACCAGCAAGTGTAATAGGAAGAAGCATTTTGATATGAAATAAAGTCTTCTGCATGCCATGAACAAAGTTTGAAACTCGTAAGTGGTTAGCCTATATCGAGACACACCCTATACGTAAAATAAAATTTCGGATAGAAAAATGAAAAGAGCGTACTTACTTTGAGTATCCGTTATATTTATCCCGTTACATTTTTTTTATATTTAGAAACACAAACACAAATTCACTTTACAAAATACAAACATCAAAATGCTAATTTTCACAGAAATATAAAAGAACAAACAAGAACTACAAAAATTATTTTCACTAAAACTCCATTGAAAAATTAAAATTGTACAACAATTTGATTTGTCCAAAATTCATCTACTTGACACAAATTTACACTTAAAAAAATAATTTAAATCGAACCTCGACGGACGAACATGATAGACTAACACGAACACGAAGTCACGAAATTAAAAACAAAAGAAAAACAAAATAGAATTACAGATCGAGGCTCGAGCAGAAAGTTAAGCCATATAATACAATCTAACAAGGGATAAGAACCGAGTGTGTGCCTCGAAAGAAGGGGGAGGGGCTATTAAAATATGAGATGCGTAAAATCTAGCCTTTAAATTCATTTGTAATTTTACAAAAAATAAAGAAGACTCGAAAATTCTGAATTATTGTTCGAACATAACGCCTGGAGACTTTACATTAGTTCTGCCATTTTTCCGTTAAACTTCTGCGCTAAGTTCTAAATTAAAATTCCCAAAATGTTTTATCTCGATTGGGCGGAGGGTAGGGTGACGACATTAGTACTACTATTGAACTCGAGATGGCAGCACAAATCAGATGAAAGAGAATTAAAAAATAATTATTATAAGCCGTGTTTTATTATTTGAGCACTATCCGACGCCGATAAGGAAATTTCTACTGAAACCACAGCTATTATTCACTGGTTTCGCTATACTATAAAAATGAAAAATGAACTGAAATATATACTAATTGACATTTATTTTGGCATGACATTATAAACAAGAATTCATCTTGCTGCGTTTTAAATTTTTATTGTAAGATTAAGCTTGTAATGGTTTCAGGGG
This sequence comes from Nephrotoma appendiculata, assembly GCA_947310385.1. Taxonomy (NCBI): domain Eukaryota; kingdom Metazoa; phylum Arthropoda; class Insecta; order Diptera; family Tipulidae; genus Nephrotoma; species Nephrotoma appendiculata. The sequence goes on from OX371225.1 coordinate 65,321,263, forward strand.
TTTACAAAATAAAAGAATTTTCAAACGATAAACAACTACGGAACATTGTAGATAACTTGACTAAGAAAGGGATAGAGCAGTTAATATCGAATGAGCAACACGCAGCTAATAAATTGTTGGAAAAGTATAGATTCATTTTCTGCAGAACGCCAGAAGATAATGGAAGAACATACATGGTAAAACAACGGATCGACATAGGGACGTCTATACTAATTCGACAAGCACCATTAGCAAAACAAGCTGACAACAGTTCACTAGTGATATTGTTCCAGGAGATTCTGTGTTGCTTACAGAAAGGTTCGGTGACTGAAAAGGATAGTTATACTTTAACCAGGATTGACGATACATTAGATACATTGGCAAAAAAACGGCATTTAGCGTAGCCACTGGGTTGCAGCAATGAAATGTTCCTGCGACTTTCGAATGGAACGCGAATTAAAAGGATTTCATGGGAAGACGTACCTGATATACTAGCACGTCATAATCACTATGGGAAAGGATTTCGTTGAACATAGATGGAATTTGGAGGAAGTATTGGATAGAATACAAACAGCCAGATTAAAATTGAATCCGAAAATTGTACATTATTCCGAGTTAACATAAAGTATTTGGAACACAAGGTTTCAACTAAAGGAATACATACCGATAAAGATAAGATCTCAGCTGTAATGGACTGGCCAAGACCAAGAAATCGGCATGAATTCAGAAGCTTCATCGGATTGCACACATACTATAGATGGATAGTACCTGGATTTGCTGATGTAGCAAAAAATTTGCAATACATAAGGTAGCTAAATAAAGCATTCCGTTTAAAGAATTGAAGATGCGGATGTTACAGCGCCAATATCCGATACTCTTATTTAAAACCCCGATGCAAGGAGAGAAATTGTACTCCATGGTGCAGGAGGCATATTGTCACAAGAGATCAATGGCCAGGAATGTGTAATCGCATATTACGCGGACGTAGGGAAATGTACCAAATAGTTTAATAAGTATCTCTATGGTCAATCATTCCTTTTGAGAACGATCATAGCGCTTTGATATGGCTACTCCATTTTAAAAATAAAGAGGGACGAGTAACACATTGTATACAAAGATTGGAAGGTTATTATTATAAAATTCAACATCGAAGAGGAACGTCAGAATGCGGATTGTAAAGAGTAGAAAACAAGGAAAATATCATTGACGTTAGATTCATGCAAGTGCTAACCGCTGAATGAACCTCGAGTAAATTCAGGAAAGAACAACTTAATGACTCAGACTTAACGGTAATAAAGAAATTTTTAGAAAAAGAACACCTTCCAGCATGTAGACAAATTTCTGATAAAAACTTAACAATTAAGGCTTACTGGTCTCAATGGGATAGTTTATCAATGGAGGAAGGCTGTTTAAAACGGATATGAGAGCGTTCCGATAATAAATCCAAACAGGCATTCGTGGTGATATACCGAAGATCAGAATTTCGAACAAAGCGAGAGCATACCCAGGAGGAACAAGTGACAGTCTTAGGGATCAATAAAATCGTAGCCGAAGTACGAAAAAGATTTTACTGTGGTAATATGTTTCGGAATGGTGACAAAAGTGTGACCAATGTATGGCAGTAAAAGGACCCGCAAAAAGATTTCGCAATGCTATGCAACAATATAACGTGGGAGGCTTATCCAATACCAAACCAAGAAACAACAACAATTGCCAACGCCGTGATAAACAATTGAATTAGTCGTTACGAAGTACCAATGGAACATCATTCCGATCATGGGCAGAAATTTGTATCAGTAGTTCTCTACTGATAGAAAGGGGAGTAGTTGGAAATAAATAAAACATGAACAATACAAAACAAACATGAACGTTTTAATGCCACATTGAAGGATTTAATAGCAGATAAAAATCTAGTAATTGGGACAGAAAATTCCCTGATTCCGGATGTTTTAAGGTGGATTCAGTGTTACGTTTTTTCGTTCCTTCCTTCCTTCTGAAATTTTTTCAAACCAATTTCATTGGTTAAAAATTACGTTTTTTTTTTTCTTGTGAATTTTTTTCTGTAACTTTGATTGATTTAAAAAAAATCAGAAGGAAGGAAGGATCGAACGAACGCAACACTGATTCCGCCTTTACCGATCAACGGTACTAACACCAGCTACTACGATATTCGATAATAATTTGAGACTTCCGCAGGGGATCTGAAGTTTATGTAGTTCCATAAGTGGACAATCTGAAAGACGAGCAGCATACACCGGTTTGTCAGGTGTAAGATAAAACGTTCAAGTGAACGTATCGGCAAAAGCCCGATATGACATTCGAGCGAATACTAGACGAGTTGATTACCAAAAAAATTGCAACCAGGATGGGATGGGCTCTACCACTGAACTCGATCGCGACAGTAGTACTACCACTGAACTCGATATGAAGGTATTCGGTTTATCATACTTATCAAATGCCTCATATTCATAGCTGGTTTAAGTTTATTTTGACAGATATCCCAAAAATATTGAATTTATAGCTACAAAAAAATAACAGTCAATAGTAAATTTTTCGCCTTTCACTTTCGCTTTAATATACTCAAAATTAGGACTAATCGCAATCAATTTCTGGTATCAGAAACCTCTTATTACCGCAATTTTTATCAAAAACGATCGAACTGCAAAAAAGTTAAGAAAACAAAACGGGCCCTACCGAAGGACCTCCAAATGAATTTTCTTGAAATTATTATTTTGGTACTCGAGCACGCTCAAAAGAAATTAAAGATAGAAACCAGGGACCCAACATACGACACTCTAAACGAATTTTTCAAAAATAAGCACCCATCGCAATTGATTTCTGTCACACAAAAATCCTCGCTCACCAAATTTTATAAAATTCTTACGAGCCGAAAAGAAATTAAAAAACGGGGCCCGGGGCCGAGCATTTGACCTTCTGAATGAATTATCCTGAAATCTAGACCCATCACAATCAATTCCTGACAAATGAAAATGCATCTTCCCCAATTTTTTAATAAAATAGTGCGAACCTAATATAAAATTGAAAAACAGACCCGGGCCGCACCAGATGACCCCCTCGATGTAATAATTGCATTTGTTCGGGAAATATTGTAACTGTCGAGAAGTATCAATCGTACTTATGACTAATACCTCAAAATAAGATAAGAAAATATTTATTTGAGAGATTTGTGAGTCATAGTTACAGTAGAACCTTGATTATCTCTATAACGGTTACAGATAGGATATTTGCTGTCGTATAATTTTTTGTTCAGATTAGGGACCTCCATCACATGACGAATTTCTTGTACTTACTTAAGAGTCACCCTGTGTATCAATAATATAATTTTTTATTCATAACCATTTTAAATTTTTCGTTATACTTCTATGATAAGATAACGACCATATTCTAAATTTTAAATATAACAATTTCAGTTTAGCTTATCTACTCAAGTTGTGTGCAAGTGTTTACGCAGTTCATAAAAATCTAATTTCAAAGTAACTAAAAATATGGAATTTGAAACCAATCAAACGCCATTTAAAATGAATGAGATTTCGTGCAAACTATTTAACGAGCAATTCTTGTCGGACATTACATTCGTCGTCGAAGGCAAGCACATTTATGCGCATTCCCTCGAATTAATGAAGCGGAGCACCGTATTTCAAAAGCAGCTGGAACCAACCTTTGGTGAAAAAAAAATAATTCCGATTAATGACTACGGCTATAAAGTGTTTTATCAATTCATTCGGTTTATCTACACCGATGAATACGATATCAGCGATGAAAATCGGGCCGAGCTATTAAAATTAGCCAAACAATATAATGTGATAAGATTAATGAACGATTTATTGAATTCTGAATGTCAGGCGAATTTCATTAATTTTTGTGTAGCTGAAAATTATGAAATTGGTTTAAATACTACAAAACTTCTGGTAGCTGATAATTGTAGCGAGATTGTGAAATCAGATTCATTTATATTACTGCATCCAGATACAGTAAAGGTAATTTTAAAAATGGACCAGATTGAGGATTGCGTACAAGAGACAGACATTTTCGATGCACTAATTAAATGGATGAATTACCAATGTGCTCAAAATAATATAGAATTGACCGATCGTCGTCAAAAATTTGATGAATTAATTAGGCTGATCCGGTTTCCAACCATTTCAACTACAGATCTGTGTGAAATTAACAAAAAATGTTCAGACGTACTTACGAAAAGTGATTTGCAAGAAATTGCCGCCCTCAAAATTTACGAAGCTGATTCTAAACACGGAATTTGGAATTGCTCACCAAGGCAAAATTTTATATGCCCATATCAAGGGATGGTGAGTTCAACTGGTTCAGGACTTGTAACAACATTTTCCGTTACTTCAGAAGTCATTCTCAGTGGATTCGTATTCGGTTCACCTTTAAGTGAGAGTACTGTTAAAGTTTCATGCATACATCCTAAATTAGGTCTTGTCACCGAAATTAATTTAACTGGAGTAAGTGCACCTGATGATAGTTTGGTTATACTAAATTTAGGCGCTTCAATTCGCATGCAACCAAATTTTACATACAAGATCGAATATAGATTCATTGAAGATGATCGTAAGGTACAAACGGCAATCAACGTTTGGTCTCGAAAACCTCACACTGAGGTCATCATAAATGCTCCATCGAATTCGATTAAAATGATAGAAGCTCATCCGACTATGTTTGAGATGTTATTTTTAAAGTCTAAATGAAAAATTAATAAAATCAATTTATTTTTAATATTTATGTTTTTAAGTTGTTTAAAATTTAGTTGTCGCAGACTACGAATATATTGAACCCATGGTTTTGGTAAATGTTAAAATGTAAGCAATAAATTTCACTCTGGCTTCGACTGAATCACTAGTTGAACTGTGTCATGTATAAACGATGAAAATAATTTTTGGATATAACAATTTGGATATCGATCCTACAATGGCCTAAGATTAGGTAAACTAAGACAGAGTTTGAAGTAAGTCTGAAAGAGATTGGTTGGTGTAGCGTCCTGTAATTTACAACGAATTCCAAAAATGTGTCGAACTAAATTACTAAAATGTTCTGTAATTTTTAGTTACCCACTTGCTCGTCGATCTTACTATGTCCATGAGATAGACCATAATCCTTGATAAACTCAGGGCCAACACCACCAGGCAACTGTCAGACATGTTACACCCCCAACTCGAGTCTACCTAAGATTATGAGCTACCTATCACATATGGAGGATCAATGAACACGTGGGAAACTCAAAAGTTGCAGAACAATTTTTTAATTTAGGCTGCGGGCCAATAGTCGGGTAAAAGTCAATTCATTTATTTTTCAAAAACTCTATGGCAAATTGATCGAAAAATCTGTTCTAAATCCGACTTTTACCATAGTAAACGATTTATCCAACAATTGGTGCGCAGCCTAAGTAAAATATATGAGATAGCTAAGACACTATCTGCTTTGCCATTTTTCAACTAAATTTAACTTAATCCTCATGATCGACGTTTGATCACATACTTGGGCATATTAAACATACTATACCGATACACTTTATAGCTGAGACCGATAATGCAGCCTGCATTATCGATATTTAGGCCCAAATTCAACTTTTTTCGTGCAAATTATGGCAGGAAGCGGAAACGCGAGTGTCGTGACCCCCTACATTAACTGTGATTTTAAAATCTACAACGATGTTCTCTACGGAGCAAACGTTCACCTAGCTTTAGAACAGTAAAATAATTCTGGCCGATTTCGGAATGGACATTTGCAAATGCCCAATCCAAAATCCCAATGCAATCATCCGTACTAATAACAGCTGGTGAAGATTTGGCCAACTTGCATCCAGCATGACTAAATTCGACAAGTTAAACAACCCAATCTAATCTTTCAAATTAAATTTTTATCATCATTAGTTACGAAATAGTCAAGTTCCGACTACATGTGAACGAGACTTCCAAGGTCAACAAATTTAACAATTTAAAGAAAACTTTTGGTACTTGGTTCTACTGGAATGTTTTATATTGTGAAAATGGATATAAAATACCATCAGATATTATTTTGTTCAACGGTGCTACCTCTAGTGGTACAGGAATTACACAAACAGGTTTAAACAGTTGTCGTTCGATTATTATATTTTTTGTAAGCAAATCCTACCAGCAAGGATATACCTTCCGAGTGACCAATTTCCAAAGATTCACCCAAAACCAGTTGTGGAATCCTCAAGTTCCACTCAGCAAAGCCTTATTCCTGAACTTTACCCGCAAATTAATTTTCAATTCTCAATTTTATCATACAATTTGAATTAACAGATTCTAAGACGAGGTTGTGTCCCGCTGGATGTGGGGTGGTTTCGTAACCATAATTAACAACTTGTGCTGACTAGCGATCGTTACCCTTCTATAAGAAAAGCCTATATAAAGTATGATCTGGAGCCAGACTGAAGATTGTCGCTAGATGAGATGTTCCGTATAGATCCAGGGCACAGACCTGGATCCTTGCGAAATACAGATCAAAAGGAGGTACTGGAATAGATGAGCAATCCAGACTCCCACTGTAAGATTATAAAATTGAAAGGATCCAAGACTGACTATACAGGTCCGCTAAAATTGTGCTAAATAAAGAGTCGCTATATTCAGATGACGAAAGAGAGCACATTAAGTGCTGAGAAAGGAAAAGAACCTTGGGACGAGCGACTTAAATTCTCGGATTCCCTCCAAATCCTTATTATATTCTTTATTTGCAAAGAAAACAGTTGAGATTCTTTCATATACTTCTGCTAATTATAACTTTAAAAAAAATTCTATAAAATTATGGCAACGTTGACTTAGCTACAGCCGCGTTGAGATGGTTCGCCAAAATCTCTGAGTTATATAACTTTAACTTCTACACAACTGGGACATTAACGGAGGCTGAAAAGTGAAAAGTTGTAGACCGAATGTTGTCTCGAAAATATGGATAAAAAACCCGATGCAGAAATAATGAACATCAGGTACATCATGCTTTAAACAACCATTTTAGAATGTTAATTTTAAAGTAGTTTCCTAAAAGGTGCAAGTTAATAATTTTGGGTTGCACCTCCAAAACCCTTTTACCTGTGTTTTACCATGTCTGAAATTACACCCAAAATTATTCTAGAGAATTCACTGGCGGTACCGGTTCCAAAACTCCCTGTAATAATACAGGAGCTTCATGACCTAGGTGTCAAGGTATCTGATGCTCTTAAAAAAAACTTTTGTAGGTGTGCGTCCCCTTAGTAGACCTTTGTGTAACCCTCAGCCTTCTTCGAGGTTTTAAGTACTCCAAAGGACCTGTATATGGATGAGGTGCAAACGTTTTAAACCATTTAAATTGGTGGGATTTTATGGCATCATCCATGCAGACATCCAACTGTACTCTGCAAAGCTACTCTTGAACTTTGCTACATATTTAGGACATAAGCTTCTGTGTTATAAAGAGTTAACATCTCTCTCTTTGAGTATAAGGGAAACTTTAATCACGTAATACAGACGGCGGTCACTCGAGCAGACACAAATTTTGGATTGAGCCACCTTAGGCTGTATAAATCAGATGCTTAAAAGCAGAATCGAGATGACTATCCTGGTTGAATCCTCCATTAACAGACTTGTAACTAGATGAACCGCGTAATAAGGTTGAGTGTTATCCCCCTCCAGTTAAAGTAGATCATACACCTGTTGCTAAACCAAGAAGCGTTGCATTTCAAATCTAGTTTCCTATGAGGGTGAGATTATATACTATCAGCGACCCCGGCAAATATCGTAACACATTGATTGAAAGCATGCAAAGCTGGGCGCCTTCTCTACAAATGCGTATACAGCTGGGATTTATTTTATACTGCAAAAATAGCTGGAAACCTTAATGTATTAAAAAGAATATATGAAGGCCACTTTAGTGCCATCGAAAAGACCTTGTACATCACTGAAGCACTCAGGAGCATACCAACAAAAACACTGAGATTCTCTTTGATCTCTCATTCTTGGATATCCTACGTAAACAGATAGTTGCAAGCCTAGACATAAGGCTCACAGGCCAAGTTCCTTTACAATTCAATATCATTGCGTGTTTTGTAATATTAAACCTACAGGGTTATAGTTTGGTCATAAAGAGTGCTGCATTTTGTAGCTATAAGAATAATAAACCTTTTTGCATACCAAGAACAAAGTTTGAAACTCGTAAGTGGTTAGCCAATATCTAGACACACCCTATACGTGAAAATAAAATTTGGTATAGAAAAAAAAGAGCGTACTTACTTTGAGTACCCGTTATATTTATCCCGTTACAATTTTTTATATTTAGAAACACAAACACAAATTCACTTTACAAAATACAAACATCAAAATGCTAATTTTCACAGAAATATAAAAGAACAAACAAGAACTACAAAAATTATTTTCACTAAAACTCCATTGAAAAACTAAAATTGCACAACAATTTGATTTATCCATAAAACACAAAATTCATCTACTTGTCACAAATTTACACTTAAAAAAATTAATTTAAATCGAACCTCGACGGACGAACATGATAGACTAACACGAACACGAAGTGACGAAATTAAAAACAAAATATAAATTACAATTCGAGTAGAAAGTTAAGCCATATAATCTAACAGGGGCTATGAACCGAGTGTGTGCCTCGAAAGAAAGGGAAGGACTATTAAGATATGAGATGCGTAAAATCTAACTTTGGCCTTGACGGCCTAATATATAGTTTTATGAAAAATAAAGAAGACTCAAAAATTCTGTATTGTTGTTCGAATATAACGCCTGGTGGCTGTCGTAGGCTTCTTTACATTATTTCTGTCATTATCGTTAAACTTCTGCGCTAAGTTTTAAATTAAAAGAAATTTATGTGGAAGCGTTCTTCTAAGTTCGCAATATTTGTTACCTCGAATGGGGCAGACTGCGGAGGGTAGTGTTACGGACAAGAGTGAATTGAACTAGAGATGGCAGCACAAATAAGATGAAAGAGAATTAAAAAATAATTATTATATTGTAGTAAGCTTTGGACAGGGTCAATTTTGTTTTTGGTTTTTTGATTGTTAAGAATAATAAATCGATACCGAGTTATTTAAAAGTTATAATCCCGACTCAAACGCAACAATCAGCAGACTGAGTAAAAGATGGGATTCAACCAATGAGCGGATTTAGATTGCAAACGGCCACTGGTGAAAGTGCGATTATTACAGGAAAGAAGAATGTAGGGTTACGAATCGGAAATAGTAAGTTTTGGCGTGAAATATTTTTGGCGGAAATTGTTGAGATATTAGATCATCGAATAAAACTGCTATCAAATTCGGAAACACTCTTGTGGGGAAAAGTGGATTGAGGTTCAGGATCACAAAGGTTGTGGGAGCCTATGATGGGGAGAAAACATTAAGAAAAATTATAATTGGGAAAGCTTTACACCCCTATTCCCCTAGTCGCATCACTTCAAGTGATGTGACTACTCCTGGTAGGGAGCCATGGGGGGGCGAATTCCGAGATTCATACCTCCACGCTGGTGCTCCCTGGGTAACGCTAAATGAATCAGGTGGTGTAGTGGAGACGAGCAGACTAAAACCTGTTTATAGTCATGGACACTACATGTCAGGGCGGGTTATTGGCGCCCTAAAACCAATACCAAACCAGCGTCTGTTCTCCAGGTTAGGAGCGGCTGAAGCGGGCGTCTGTCTACGATTCTCACCAGTACGTGACCCACACACGTAATAAGCGAGTTGAGCGGCAGGCCAACAACCTTCCCTCATAAAAACAATTAAGTTATGATCCCTGAACAAAGGCCTCGGATTACCATATCGGATTCATTACAAACTCGACCTCGGAAATTGTACACGGACAACGCTTTAAAAATGGGAACATGGAACGTGCTTAGCCTCTTAAGACCTGGAGATCTCCAGAACCTTTCGAACCAAGCAAAGAGTTACACATTAGACGTACTTGCATTACAAGAGCTTAGATGGTCTGGGAGTGGGATCCATGACACCACCAATGGTCACACTCTTCATTACAGCGGCCATCAGAACGGAGGAGAATTTGGAGTTGGCTTCCTAATCCATCGGCGCGTGAAGCACCATATCATCGATTTCCGCCCCATCAACATGCGGATGTGCACGGTCAGACTTCGCACTAAGAAATTTAACATCACGATCGTTAATGTGCATGCACCCACCGAAGATAAATCGGATGACATCAAAGATTTATTCTTTGTCGAGCTGGAGGAAGTCATAAATAACATACCGCACCATGACATTAAAATCATAGTAGGCGACTTTAATGCAAAAATCGGTAGGAGTGCAGAAAATACATCGCACATCGGTCATAACAATCTGCATCTAACTAGTAACAACAACGGCCAACGCGTCAGCGACCTGGCATTAATGTATAACTTAGTTGTATCAAGTACGTTTTTCCCACATAAGAGAATCCACAAAGTAACTTGGAGATCGAATAATGGAAGAACGGAAAACCAAATCGATCACGTCATGATATCTAAGAGACACTCTACCAGTATATCTGACGTTAGATCCTACAGGGGTCCAGACATGGACAGCGATCATATGCTTGTCGTATTTAAATATAAGTGCAAATTGTCATCTACGTTCAACAGACAAGCACAAAAAACCGTTCGATGGAATGTTGATGCTCGAAAAGACCAAACGTCACTGCAGAGTTCCCAATCAGCTGTCACTAACTATCTAGAGCAGCCCAGCAACAACGAAGAAGCTCCCTCTAACATCCAGGAGCAGTGGCACACAATACAGTCAGCCATCACCACCGCGGCGCAAAACACTATCGGAAGAAGACCTCCGAGACCCCGCAATGATTGGTTCGATGATCAATGTCGCCTGATCGTCGCAAATAAACAAAAGCTTCGTGAAAAATGGTTGGCTCGCAACACTAGAAGCACACATGCAGAATATCTCCGCGCCAGGAAAGCCACGACTAAATACCTTCGTCAAAAGAAACGCGATCATATGAGATTATGCATCGAAAACATCAGCTTCCAAGCGGAAGTAGGAAATTCAAGAGACTGTTTTGCTAATGCCACGAATCTCACTAAAGACTTCCACCCAAGAAGTACAGCCATCAAAGACGGCAATGGAGAAATGAGAACAAACGTGGCTGATGTTCTCAGTATGGCAAACCTACTTTCAAAATCTACTAAATCGGAATGACGATGTGACCCCCATTAGAGCAATAGCTCCTCCAGGTGATGAGGTCTTCGTCGAATATCCCACAGCAGAGGAAGTAGACGCAGCTATTAGTCGATTGAAAAACGGCAAGGGACCCGGTCTCAATGGAATCCCCGCAGAATTAATTAAACTCGGAGGCGCTACTCTTGTAACAAGTTTATACGATCTCGTCGTTTGTATTTGGGAATAAGAAGAGTTGCCGGAGAATTGGAAGACCGCACTCATGTCCGTTGCATAAAAAAGGCGACCGTCTTAAATGTGAAAACTATCGTGGTATAGCTCTATTGAACACTGCTTACAAAGTGTTGGCTAATGTTGTACTTGCCAGACTCATCCCTTTCGCCGAAAACATCATTGGCGACTATCAGTGTGGCTTTCGTACCAACCGATCGACCACTGACCACTGTTTCGCCATGAGGATGATCTTGGAAAAATGTTGGGAGTACAACATAACCATACATCAATTATATATAGACTTCCGTCAGGCATATGACAGTATAAACCGCGATAACCTTTGGGCCGCCCTCATATGCCTAGGAATTCCAGAGAAACTCGTTTCTCTGTGCAAATTAACAACGTCTGGGTCTGTATGTAGAATTGCAATCGAAGGAACTGTGTCAGACTCCTTCGAAATAACATCTGGTGTTCGACAGGGAGATGCACTCGCGCCTGTGCTGTTCGATTTGGCGCTTGAGTACGTTGTGAGGAAAAGCAACATCGAAACTTCGCGCTGTTTTTTTAATAAATCAGGCCAAATTCTTGGATATGCAGATGATATCGTACTTCTTGGCCGAAGACCTAGCGATATCAAAGACAGTTTCGTGTCGCTCGATCGCTGCGCAAGAAGACTTGGTTTGAAGGTGAACAGTAGCAAAACCAAATTTGTATCAACACCCAGGAACATCTCCATGATAAATCTCGGAATTAGCGACCATAACTTTGATCGTTGAAAACTTCAAATACCTCGGGTCAGTTATAACATCATCAAATGACATGCAGGCAGAAATAAAAGCCCGGATCGCTGCCGCACATCGAGTTTTCTACGCTCAATCAAAATTATTGCGATCTGGACATCTATCGCAGTCGTGCAAGCTCGCACTTTATAAAGCACTCATAAGACCTGTGCTGGCTTTCGGAAGCGAGAGCTGGACCATGACCACTAACGATTGTAGATTGTTATCAACTTTCGAAAGGAAGGTCATTCGTTCAATCTTTGGTCCAATTAAAGTCGCGAACAATGAATATCGGATTCGCATGAATCACGAGATAAAGCAAATTCTTGGAGGTTGCGATATTATCGGATTCATCAAATCCAATCGAGTTAGATGGCTCGGCCACGTTACAAGATCCCCACAACAACGGATGACCAATAAAGTGTTCCATCAACAACCAGCTGGTGTGCGTCGTAGAGGAAGACCCCGACTGCGCTGGCGTGACGACGTCGAACAAGATCTACATGCACTAGGACGTCGAAACTGGAGGACGAGAGCGATGGACCGAGACGACTGGAGGACCATAGTGCGGGCGGCAAAATCCCTTCATGGGATGTGAAGCTAGAGAGAGAGAGAGAGACTACTCATCTTCTTGGTTACTAGATCATTAAATCGAATCTCACAAAATAATTGTTCAATAACGTCGTTCTGGCTGTTTTTTTAAATCTTAGTATGCTGCTTTATAAATATTTCCTTGCGACTGCTATCACTTCAAAAGGCAATTTCTATCACATGAAATTTTGACGTGACAAATAAATAAAAAAAATTCAAATTGATGCAGCCAAATAAGATTTAAAAAATTTCCATTGAGAGTTTTGCACAAAATTATTTAGTAAATTTTGATTTTAAAATCTAATAACCGGGCTGGGATGTTCTAACATCACCATGTTTCGATAATTTATCGAAGTTTATTTCGCGTTTCTGTGGAATAAAATTGATCTCTGTTTCAATTTTTATATCATTTTCCAGCCTGCTAGATTGCAACATTGTGACGTTTCTACTGCGTTTCTATCACCAAATATTTTTTTTTTCAATTCTAGAACGAAAATAAGTGAAATAGTTATTGTTCAAATATATTCTAATAGGTTGTGCTAGCAATAGAGAAAAAAATAATTGGTAAACGAAACAGAAGTCAAATTAATTCTAGCTGAAAAAGACGTAGACTTCGATAAAATATCGCAGAATGGTGATGTTAGAACATCCCAGCCCAGGAAGTTCCATAGTCACGTCGCATGAAGTGATACGTCTAGGGGAATTGAGTATTAAGTGAAACCTTATGATGATTTTAGAGTTCCAATAAGGGTTAAACTTAACGGTGAACAAACGAATCCGAGTGTAAAGGCTACTGATAAACAACTACGGAACCTTGTAGTAACTTGACTCAGAATTGGGTAGAACAGCTATCATCAAATCAACAACACCCAGCTAAGAATTTGCTGGAAAATTATAGGTCTATTTGCTGCAGTACGCCAGAAGGTAATGGAAGAACGGACAAACACCGGATCGCCAATTTGTCAAGCACCGAGGAGGGTACCACTAGCATAAGAAGCTGAAGTTGATAACATGGTAAATGATATGCAAACAAAAGGTTGATTGAACAATCAACAAGTCCATGGAGTTCACTAGTGGTACTGGTAGAAAAAAAAAGGATAATCCCATGAGATTTTGTGTTGATTACAGAAAGATTCTTTGACTGAAAAGAACAGTTATTCCCTACGGCATTTAACGTAGCCACTGGGTTACAATAATGTAATGTTCTTGTCACTTTCGAACAGCTAACGGAACGCATATTAAAAGGAGTTCATTGGAAGACGTACCTGATATACTTGAGATAGGATTTCAGTGAACAGAGGTGGAATTTGGAAGAAGTGAATCCAAACAGGTATTATTAGTGGTAGTACCGAAAATCGAAATTCCGGAAATAATGAGAGAATACCATGGAGGCACAAGTGGCGGTCATCAAGGGATCAACAAAACCTTAGCCAAAGTACGATAACGATTCTACTGATAAGGGTGAAGGGAATATGTTACGGAATGGTGACAATAGTGTAACTAATATACGGCAGTACAAGGACCCGCAAAATAATTTCTCGGTGTTATGCAACAATATAACGTGGGAACATCTTTCCGATACGGGCCGGAACGTTGAATCAGTAATTTTCTAGGAAATGTGTCAATTGTTGGGAATAAATAACACATGAACAACACCTTCTCACCCACAGTCTGACATGATGGTCATCTACGTAGTTGGGATCAGAAAATTCACTGATTGATGATGGCATACCGATCGATGACGTATACCACAATACCAGCTACTAAAATATTTGGTAATAATGTGAGGCTTCCAGGAGATCTGAAGTTTGTACAGTTCCATCAGCATCATTATGTATACAACCATAAGTGGACAATCTGAAAGAAGAGATCGACAGCATACACCGGCTTATCAAGGGTAAAATAAAACTTTCAAATGATAAAGCAAAGGCTCGATATGACATTCGAGCCAATACTAGAGGAGTTGATTAGCAAAGAAATTGCAACCAGGATGGGATGGGTTCTACCAGGTAATTTCGAGGTTAAATGATATCATCTATAGAATTAACGAACAGGTTTGGAGGAGAGTAGTGTTACAGACTAGGATCACGACAGTAGTACTATGCTGGTTTAAGTTTCATAGCTGGTTTAAGTTTATTTTCTCAGATATTTATAAAATATTGAATATATGCTACAAAAAATAACAGTCAATAGTAAATTGTTCGCTTTTCACTTTCGCCTTAATATATACTCATAGCGTACCGAATCTCTTCTGCCTAGGTTATATAACGCCAACTGCACCAACCACCCCATTGTACTCATGATCTCTTAGTGAAATATTCTACGTATATGGTTTCTGTATAGAGTCCATTTGTTTCGTCCAATCCTTTATTTCACTTTCTAAATAATCCGTTTCAAAACTGTGGGTAATGCTGCTCCAGTTCATAGCCGCAAAAACCACTTTCTACAGCCAGTGTTTCATTAGAGACCTTCATCGCCACAACCTAATCATCTTGAATTTTTTTACTTAAGGGTCTCTTAACTATTAAGCAACGTGACCTACAAGCATAAACAAAGTTGAGAATCTTCGCGATGATTGTACATGATGGCTTGCGATCTGCAATTTCTGCACGAATCTTTTTTCTATCCTCGAACCGACACAGTACACAAGCCGCCAGGCTCGGTGAGGGCCCTCCTGTGATTTGTCGTCCCTCCTTTGTATTTAATCCATATTCGTAGTTTAATCTATTTTTCCCGTCGCGTCAATAAATCTGACATCAAAATCGTCCCCATCACTTTTCTCAGGCTCATAAAGGCATCGATTTGGTTAGTTCATGTTGACTAATAAATGATTCACTATGATACAACGATTCTACGTACAGTAGAGCATTTATAAATCCCAGATGAATTTTTAACATAGCTCGCGCACCAGTTGATTTTCAACATCTGCAGTATTGTCACTTGGCATTGATTCCACAGAGCGCAACGATTTTCAACCGATAAATGACACTCGCTCTATGAATTTCAATATCTATCCCCATTCCGAATCCTTGACCCTCAGAATCGTATACAATACTTTCAAAAAACTTAGGGATACTGGATTGTTTCGCAATTGGCCTATAATTGGAGACATCCGATTTACATCCTTTCTTATGGATCGGAAGTATAAAAGAGTCTTTCCACATTAATGAAAATATTCTAGTGATTGTTTTCTGACTGCATAATGCCGATGTAATCATTGTAGAGTCCATGAGATAAGTTCGACAATCCATTGAAAAAGTTCAGATAATTTAAGTGATTCGAGTCCAATCTTGTTTATAAAAATTATACGCAGTGAATTTCCAATTATACCATGGAGGAACTGCTAGATTATTTCTTCGTACAGCCTAAGAAACGAAATGTTGAAAGCATTTAAAGTTCGCCGAATGAAAATTGAGCATTTGGGTTTCCAGGTTGTGATTATTGTCAAGAATAGTTTTAAAATCGGTGTTACCTAATGGGCCCGATTCTCGTGGCATAAAATTGGTGTTATGCTATTTTATTTCCCCGCTTCCTACTGGAATTTGTATTGAAAAAACAAAAATAACATAACACAACATAAAATTTTAGATCCCGGAATCAACCCCAATAACTCATTAAGCTCCTTAAAATCCATTCGAAAATTAACTCTACATTGTGCGCTGGACAATTGGAAATAAAGTCAAGCTGCCTGTTTAGATTGTTCTTGATGTTACAGATCTGCATCAAACCAGAATTTGAAAAGTTATTCATTCGCAGCAATATAATGTAGCAATTACCATCAGATTGTTTCCATATAAGACCCGGGAGATTAAAATCACCAACGACATATAAAGGCCATCTGAAATATCCGTGCTACCAAAAACGAAATTGACAGCATCTACGAGGAGCTTGTATAGATGTTCACATGAGTATTAGGGCGCGTATAGCAACACAGAAGAAAATGTTTATTCGTATAACCCTTGTTGATTTTAACACAAATCACCTCAATATTGACGGTATTCGAGATTACCAATACTGAACAATCAAAGTTAGGACGCATCGCAACAAGAACATCTCTACTATTCAATACACAATCAGAAACTGGGCCATCTTTGCGGAAATATTATAATCTGACGTAAAATATTCATTATTGTGGAATTCGTTGGTTAAATTTGATTCAGTGAGCGCAAAAATGTCATAAAAAAGTGCTGAATTTGCAAAAATACTTTGCGGAATTTTGTTCGTAGTGATAATAAAGGGGTAAATAATTAAATTTTTTTGGTTTGCGTTGGATTGTGTATGATTATACTTAGCCCAGAAATCAACAAATTCTTGCAGGTACGTTGACTTAGGCCATGATGCTGGATAAATTAGCAAGTCAAACATAGTTTCCTCTACCGTCACTTTAAAGGAGGAAACATGACCAATACAGCGAGATATATTACTACAATGAACTAGATGCGGATCAACTTGAATATCAGGCAGATTCAAAATGAAATTAACGTGCGTCAGAATAACTGTGTTAGTCGCAGAGATATTGATCCTGGAAACGAGTATTTATGTGCTTATACTTAGGAGCTACTCTGAGCCGGCAGGGAGGTCTGATGTTACTGATATTTTCAGAATTGCCGGAATTATTATCGGATACAGTAAAAATAGGAATTATTATCGGATACAGTGTAAAATTGTTCTTAATTCAATGTTCATGCTGAAGGGAGATTGCTTGTGGAAGGGTTTCTGTAGTTAAAGAGTGGCTAATTAAACATCTGAATTGATCGTGTGGTTCTTTGGCGGAAGCGCAAAATACACATCATGATCGGTTTTGAACGATGTTACTGTAAACGATCCAATATTCATCAACAGTAATGATTCGTTGCCAAAAAATATAGGTCGACTTCATTGCGCTTAACACATATTACAAAAGTTAACTCGTTCGGTAAAATAAATATCTTTCAAATCATGTGGAACCAAAATAGCGAGTCCAGGACGGACTAGCGAGTCCAGGACGGACTAGCGAGTCCAAGCAATATAGAAGTCCTGTTCAACTGTGGCTTTCACTTAGTTATCTTCAACTTCATTTAATCGACCAGAACATTGTCTAACTTCTGACGAAAAGGCACACAGTTACAAAACAAATACACACAACTTGCTTATTTTGTAACTTTTTTCCTTAGTCTGTTCTGGGGGCTAGCCACTTCCAACTCTTTCGTGGTTCGCTTTACCCGTCCTTACTTTTTCACCGTTTCCTTCATGCCAGCCTATAGTACTGGCATGGAAGATGGGTCAGACAATGAGTTCTGCACGGGGGGAGGAGCATAGTTGTGTTCCTCATTCTCTTTTGCATTCTGCCTTCCTGTCTGTTTGGTGTTCAAATTAACAACAATTTAAAAAGGAATGAAAGCATTATTGCATTGACCGTCAACATCACGAAAACTTTGTTCCTCAATTGATGCAGAAGGTTTTTATATCGCATCAGATCCTCCAGATATATAAGAGTTTCATTATACCACATAAATAAGGTATTGTTGAAAAGTTTGAGGTGGAGCATAACGTATTGCCCTCCAGTTAATGACGCCAAACTTACAAAAGATCTAGACAACCTACAACACTGCAGAGATGTTCCAGAATTCTGCGTATTCTACAAATTAATGCATGATAAATGTTCTGCAGAACAAAAGAAGAAAACACCACCATACTTTTAAAATGGACCAATTTAAGTTAGTTAACCTTTACTTGAAGTAACGGACAAGGAGGTATGACAGCCTAAAGGTCCGCCCTGCATTCAATTAAAAATAAACGCGATAATTGTCGTGTCACTTCGTCTATAAAACTTTATTTTCTTAGTTGTCTCTCTCCATGCTTGTATCGCCTAAAAAATTCGCACGACTACAAATGTCACCTGTGATATGAAATTTTTTAAACGACTAACGGAATACCATTCTTGTCACTTCAATCGATGAATTGTCGCTTCACTCGACTAAGAGAATATGAGAAAATGATTGTCGTAAGAAGCGACAGGTGACACGATTAAGAGAATAGGGGTGATACACAAAATAGGAATTAAAAAGGGAAAATAGGAATTAAGTACTCTCGTTTTCGTATCGTGTACAGAACTAAGACCGTTATATTATCATTTTAAAGAAAATTAGGTATAAGGAGTGCATCCTTCAGTATTTTATTAAAAGTTCAGAAGAATGAAACGCCTAGGTTTTCGGAATTTTTATTCGGACATTTACCGATTTCGGGCTTTTACCGTAACATATAACTTTAAACATTGGACGAAAATGTGTTTTCAAAATTTGGATTATCTTCTTCGTAATGCTTATCAGGGCAATGCGATATTGACTTGCTCATAAGTTACACAAACGAGGCCACGATGATGTATGGATGACAGGGGGCTGTGTAGACAGTTCCACTGGCCCGGATAGGAAGAGTTTGAATCTGGACTTGCCTTGCGTGGGTTGCGAGTAAGGATGGAATTTTTCGTGGCATGAAGTGACCTTTGTGTGAAATTTGGGAATATTGGTTACGACGAGGCGATCATTTTAATGGGTATACAAATAAATCTCCGACGTTCGACAAAAGATGGTGCCACCAGTAAGTTATGGTTAAAATTGCTCGTTGTAAAACGTTAAATCCTAAGTTTGGACATCTGTCACCAACATAATCTTAAAATATTAGCGGTTTTGTATCAGTATCGTATATGTATTTTTTTTTTCTTGTGAAAGTGTCTAGTTTTCAGCTGAATATGCGTCATTTGCGTGAACTTTTGCTGTACTTTGATGTACATCGTGGCCATATCGATTGGGGAATCTTTACGGGAGGACTTAAAAGGACTTATAAATATAAAAAAAAAAAGAAGGACCATTTCGCTGGTACGAAGGCGTACTCTTCAGGAGTGGTAGTGGTAAATAATAAAAGTAAATGGGTACCAGATCAACAAAAAAAAAGTAATAAACGGTGAAGAGAGTGACGAGTTGAGTATAACAAATAATTGTTCAAAAATGGCTTCCTTTACGGACGAGCAATTCTATGCACTTTTGGCGGTTATCGGTAAGATCTCTGACCCTAAATAGCCAATTGTTTCATTCCCGAATAAAGCGGTAAATTTTTAAATTGTACCTCGCAATTTAGAGGTGAAATAAATGAGGATATTTCTGCATTTATCGATGCAATAACAACCTACAAGGATTGTGGCGGTGTCTCGGACGAGGTATTCCGTTACTTCTTGAAGGACACGCTGCAAGTTGGTGGGTCGTCATCAAAAACACTCAGGTCAACTTTAAAGAAGCTCTCGATCTCATGAGATCCACGTTTGGCCAAAAGATGCCTGCTTATAAAGTATATCCATTTTTCAACCAAGAAAACAAAAAAATTGGCTGTTTTAGTCCAACCCACACAAATGTGTGAGTAAAAAACCATAGTATGTAATGGCGTTGTTGATAAACAATTTCGCTTTATTTGTAGTAAAACCAACACGTGTAACGATATAGTTTTTTTTCGGACGAAAATAGGTTAATAAGGAATTCACAAATGTGTAAATTGGTTCAAAAAACATACAAAACTAAATTTTTGACATGGTAGTTTTGCCCTACCCGCACAATTGTGTTAGTAAATCACTAAAGGGACATACGAATATTTTCTCAAAACCACAGAAAGAGGGGGAGCGTATCGACATTTTTGTAGTTCATATCCGACAACTGTTCGCACAATTGCCTTCTACTGATTTATCAGACAAAGTCAAATTAGGTCTTCATAATTCCACATATCGGTCCCAAATTAAACGAAGCGACATTACCTCTTTTGATGATTTATTACAAAAGGGTCGCGATATGGAGGAATTCATGGGTGAAGTAATAAACCCCAAACACATAATTAAGGCGAATATCAATCTTAATATGTCAAATAAAAATAAGTTATCTAGTCCCAAACAAAATTTTAGTTATTTGCAGGCGAAATGGTCATGATTTTGAAGAATGTAGATCGAAGCATAGGAGTGCAAGAAGCAGTGATAAACCCACTGAGGAATCACAGAAGGTCAACTCTCAGACTAAGAACGTTTCGATAACGAGTTCCAATGATATCAAATGTTACGGTTGTAATAAGCCCGGATTTATAAAAAGTAATTTTCCCAATAGTAGCCTCAAGTCTACAGCCATGGCAAGTTTGTTAGCTGAACAGCATGGTGAATTTCAGCGCTCGTCAGATTATATTGAAATTTTTGATAATGTAGGCTCCGCTTTTCTTGATACTGTGGCTAAAACCAGCGTTGCTGGATATGAATTATATCGGATGTTGAAAGATTATGGTGTTCATTTTGAGGAATCCGTCAAAAGTATTATGCTAGCTCATGGGACTTCGAAATCCGAAAATATTCTTAAAGCATATATAGATGTGAAATTGGAAGGGAGGGTCATAAGAACTACATTTATCGTATTCCCTAATAATGTTAATAGTCGAACGCTGTTAGGCATCGATTTTATCCAAAGTGCTGGATTAATCTTAGACTTTACTAACCAAACCTGGAGATTTTCTGATGAGAATATCTCCCATACATTTATATTTAACAATAATGATACCATTGAAAATGAGCTGGAATTATCCACTTTTGATTTAAGGGATGATGAGGGTAGTAACTTGAATTCGGTTCAAAAAGACGAGGTAAGTCAGATCTTGGCTGAACACGAATATATTTTTCAATTCTCTGATTCTCCGACTCCGTACGCGGAGCACCGTATAAATTTATCAAACGACTCACCGATTGCAGTTCCCGCATACAGAATGCCATCCAATAAACAGGAAATTTTAAAACAACAACTGGACGAAATGCTAGCTAATAATATCATTGAGGAATGTGATTCTCCTTGGGCAGCCCCAGTAGTTTTGGTACCAAAACACAACAACGAATTTCGTCTATGCGTAGACCATAACCGATTCCTATCCAATGCCCCGAATCGATGTTATTATTCACATACCAAACAAATTTGAATTCTTGTCCACAATTGATTTAAAGGCAGGCTATTTATTGGCAAGTCAGTGTGGCCGAGGCCGATCGTGATAAAACATCTTTCATCACCCCCTTCAGACTCTTTCGTTATCGAAGAATGCCTTTTGGTTTAAAGAATGCCCCTGCTACATTCCAACGCCTGATCAACCACTTTAAAAATGACATACCAGATGTCAATCTCGTCGCTTATGTGAACGACATATTAATTTTTTCAAATACGTTCGAAACTCATAAACGCGATTTAAAATTGGTATTTAATCCATTGAATAATTTTAATTTAAAAGCAAACCGGGACAAATGTAATTTTTTTTAAAAATCGGTAAAGTATCTCGGTCATATTATTTCAAGTAAAGGTATAGAGACAGACCCAGAGAAAGTGTCTGCTATTACGGGATGAAACCACCTATTAATTTAAAACAAGTCCGAACGTTTATTCAAACGGCTTCGTGGTTTCGAAAATTTATTAACAATTTTTCTTCTATTGCAAAGCCACTGTGTCAGTTAACAAAAAAGAATGTAAAGTGGAAGTGGGGTAACGAGGAACTCGAATCTTTTGTTCGACTGAAAACAGCATTAGTCAACGCGCCAATCCTGAAGCAAGCTGATCAGACACAACCATTCTTGATTAGAACCGATGTCAGTAAATATGGTTTCGGTGCGGTTTTGATGCAGTCCTGGGAGGGTCACGACCTTCCCGTCGAATACGCAAGTCGACTTTTAATAGATTCCGAAATAAATTATCCAACTATAGAGAGAGAGGCGTTAGCAGTAGTATGGGCATTGGAAAAGTTCAGAGGCTGTATTGATGAATGCGAAGTAACTGTTTGTTCGGACCATCGTCCACTAAAATCGCTCATGACCTTACAATCACCAAGCAAAAGATTAGCGCGTTGGGCGTTGAAGGTCCAATCGTTTAATCTGAAAATTGAGTATACCCCTGGCAAGGATAACGTCATCGCTGACACGCTTTCCCGTCCTAATGGAGAGGATGTTTCGCAAGAAACTGAACAACTATGTTCCGTAACCATCGATCTACCTAGTAAATCAGCTCCAAACATGCGAGACGAACAACTAAAGGATCCGAATGTGCAGAAAATAATTACCTAAGTGTTTCGAGGAAATAAATAATATGGATGTCGCTAATTGGTCTTCGTGAGGTTATATTATGGCACAAGCACTGTTATATCGTTACCTGCCCGATTCAGATTCAGAGGAACCACAACTCCTTATTACTACACAGTGTCGTATCGATATTATGCGAAAGTTCCACGATGTGCCAACTGCTGGACACTGTTTGGTGCGCATTGTGGTCTGGTGGTGTGATTGGGCCGTATTTTTTTGAGAACAACCATGGACGAACCGTTACCGTCAATTCTGAGCGCTATGGCCGCATGTTAACCGATTATTTTTTTACGAAAATCGAAGATTATGATCTTGACGATATGTGGTTCCAGCAGGATGGAGCAACCAGTCACGTAACACGAGCAAATCGAGATCTTTTGCAAGAGAAATTTCCTGGACGTTTGATTTCGCGATTGGCTGATGTCAATTGGCCTCCAAGATCCTGTGATTTAACGCCTTTGGATTTCTTTTTGTGGGGCTACGCGAAAGATCGTGTTTACGCAAATAATCCTCAAACTCTTGACGAATTGAAAACTAATATTCGTAAGGTAATGGCCGAGATACCGCCCGAAATGTGCAGAAAAGTCATTGAAAATTACCTCAAAAGAATCAAGGCCTGTAAGAAGTCCCGTGGAGGACATTTGAATGATATCTTGTTTAACTAAAAATGGCAAGGATCAATCTGTAAAATGAAATAAAAATTACAATACATTCCGAATATTTTGTGTGTTTTTTTTAAGTTTACTTTATCAAGCTTGAATTGGATAACCCTTTACTTACGCCTGTGTATCATCCAGCTGCTAATCCAGTAGAAAGAAGGAACCGTGATCTGAAAACACAATTATCCATATTAGTCGAACAGGATCAACATTTAGCTCCATTCGTTACGCTATGAACACGACGAATTGTTCATCAACAAATTACACACCTGCGTTTCTAACGTTTGGACGTGAGCTGTGTAATTTTACAGACGTTTCTCATGATTTTCGCGCAATAGTTCAAGCAGACAATTTTATACCAGAAATTACTAAATATTTACTAAAGGTCACCGAATATATGTCCAGAGCCAGAGAGCATAACGAAAAACGGCAAGATCAACGAAAACATCATGCAGACATGAGACGACGACCTTACCGTGAATTTGAAGAGGGTGATCTAGTATTGGTGCAAAACCACTTTCTCAGCAATGCGTCCAGAGGAATTAGCTCAAAATTCATGCCAAAAAGAGATGGTCCTTATAGAATTCGAAAATGCTGGGTCAACACTTACGAAATCGAAACATGAACGGGACACTATATTGGTAAATACCATTCTTCTCTGCTAACGCCATTCAGAGGCACAGAAGATCAGTCACCATTGCGTGAAATTCAACCGAGGAGGTGAAACACTCAACCCCTCATTGGATGCGGAAATCCGAAACCCAACCATGGTAGAGATTCAAGAAACAACGCCGTGAATTCACCGTTCATGTCAATGTACAGGTTGGCATGGAGCAATGTGCAGGTGGTATACTGTAAAGGTGTGAATGGGTGGTGTGTACATGAATGAAAAGGGGAGTGAGTATTAATTAACCTTCAAGGGACATTAAATCCACTGGGAAAAAAAAGATCTTGCACTTACTGATGCCGAGATGTTGAACGCCGATTTTTTTCATGTACTTGCCAGGCATCGCAATTCCTGGTGATGAAACATGGATCCACTACGATAACCCAAAACAGAAGAAATCATGGGGACCACCTGGCCATGCTTCAACATCGACAACCAAGCTGAATATTCATGGAAAAAGACTCGCCATGTTGGAAATTTGGTAGTATCAGCTTGGCTGTAGTGTATTATGAGTTGCTAAATCCAAATGAAACCCGAACACAATTGATGAAATTAAGCCGAGCACTCAAAGAACAATGGGCCAACTATTACTCCAGACAAAATTATTCTCCTGCAAGATAATGCTCGTCCACATGTTGCGGCGCCGATCAAAACCTCCTTGGAAACACTAAATTGGGTAGTTTTACGTCACCCACCGTATTCACTAGACATTGCCCCTCTAATTACTATTTGTTTCGCTCGATGACGTATGGCCTGTCTAATTTTGAAACATTTTAGTGCTCTGGCAGATTTAGTTTGGTTGGGAATATCATGTTCGATGGTTCCATAAGAGACCCTGTGAAAAGTTTGATCGATCGCGTTCGCAAGACCTGTAATGTTTCCGAAACAACCTAAACTGAGAAGTGATAACTGCAGGAAGGTAAAACATAAAAAGATGACCCTTCTCATGTTTAAGGTGATGAAACAACATAACTTATGTCTTATGTCTCCGTCATCTTCATCAAAAAGAGACCAAACAAGAAAGTTACTTACTAACAAACTAAATGATTTAAAAGAAAAAATCGAACCGGAGTATCTTGTATAACAGGAGTTCGTTTTTGTAGTTCTTCTATTATTAGAACATATAAAATATCCTTAACATGTAGAATGTGAGAACTTCGTAGGATCAGGATACCTTAGTCAGCTCGGTCACCGAATCGCCAATCTCAATTTAATTTGGTACACACCTTCGTGGTACTTTAACTTAGGTCGCAATCACATTTTGGAAAAAGAAAGTTTGAATGTTTTTTTGATGTACCAAATTTGGACGATCTCATGGTATTCCAACTTAGGTTAGGATCACGTGAAATAATTAGTATTCAACTAACAATTTTTAACTCAATTGCCAATCTGATTTGTCATTTTTAAATAATATATTTTATTTCCTTTTTTTTTGTTTAATTTTTTTTTTTGTTCATTTTCATTTTTCATAATATATAAAGGTTTTTTTTTTAATATTTACATTAAAATATTTATATTTTTTCATATTTATATATTATATATGTAATTAGTTATAAGCTGAAATAATAACCGATAAATAAAAAAATATCCCAAATTTTATTATTGGACAATAAAAAAAAATAATAATAAAGATAAAATAATTGTTAATATAATTTTTTTTTGTTTAAATTTTTTTAATCATTTTAATTATAAAATAATATTAAATAATAAAATTAAATCAATTGAGACTTCTTTTGTGTTTATAAACATACTCGTTCATATATTTTTTTTAAATATATGTATTTAAAAAAAAAATTAAAAATAAAATCACAAAAATTATAGAATTTTTAATAATAAAAATATTTTATTTGCCAGATCTGAGCATAATGTGGGTGGAATGCGGGACACGAGATATAATTTAAAGAAAAGTTCGGGAGTAAACAATCGATGATGTCATGACAAGTTACAGAGCAAAATTAGGAAGGTAACACATCATTACACAAATCTGGCCAAATTTTTTAGAATTTTTATATATTTAATTAAATAACCATAATAATAATACCGACTAAATATTTATATTTAAATTTGTGTCTGTGTGTGTAACTACACGGTTTAATGGTTACAGGAGAAGTTTGGAAAACGACTTGTTTTAAAATCTCATTTTATTCCAAAGTTGTGAATGATTTATTTCGACGTAAAACACTGGTCATGTAAAAAGAAGTTCATACCAAACAAATTTTGCGGTTTACTAAATAAAACAATCGATGGCGCAAAATCATAGCTAATTAATTATGTGACCTGCTACATTCGAAATCTATGGCGATCCCGATTTGATACGGCGGAAGACACATCAAATTATTCCTCTTCTATTAAAATGTGTTAAATACATAATATGATCGTGACACAGCCATCGAACATTATTTTTTTTTTACTTTTTAATTTTTAATTTGTGTTACAATAATTATTAACTATTTTGTTTAATTTGTTTAAATCAATTCTGTATGTTAACTACCAAAATCATTTAAAATAATAAATTTAAAAATAATTTTGATTTGTGTGTGTACTACAAAAACTTATTTGAAGAGCTGAGCGGTTGCTATATATTCAACCGAGCCCATCTAAACAATTTAATAATATTTAATATTTTTTTAACTATTTTAGGTAATTTAAATTTATGTTTTGTTATATCAGATAAAATTTAATTGTTTTGTTTTAAAGCTTACAATTAAATATATTTTTATTTATTTATCATTTTTATATAAATTAAATATTTAAATTTTTTTTTTTGTTCATGTTTATATGATTTTAATAATTTTTTAATTTTATTTTAAATTTAGTATTAGTGATTAGTACTGTAATAATAAATTCAACGACTTTGACTTTTTGAATGAGCAATTAACCACTGCAGTGTTATATCAATGTTATCCTTTTCTTTACACGAAATACTGTAACAGCAGATTTCTCGATCCTGTATGCTAGACAAATTCCTAATGAAAATCAAATTAAAATATAAATTAACGTAAATATAACAATAATAATGCTCGTCGTTTTGACTTACATTCTTTCAATAAGCCCGGTTTCATCTAGTGCCCCTGGAATATCACGTTTATTGCCCAATACTAGTACGGGTATACCGCTTAGTTGTGGTTTATCTAATAATGAGTGTAATTCGTTTCGTGACGCTTCCATTTTATCTAAATCGGCTGCATCGACCATATATCTGAAATTCAACAAGAAATAAAAATTTATAAATATTAACAAAATCATTTATGTTTATGCAATCACATTCAGAAATCAAAATTTAAAAGTAGCCTTTTAAAGCTTACTTTATAAGTCACGATTTAAATCATGGAGTCTTGTTTAGTTGGAACTTACCAAAAATCTTGAACCGGAACAACCTTTGTTAATGCGCCTAACTTAATGAATCCATTGAGGATTTATGCCCTTAAAGGGTTTTTATGGATACGGTTTTGTCAAACGTTGGACGGGTGACATTTTTGATTTGGAAACAATTAAGATCCTGTGCTTACGTTCGATCCCAAATGCTGTAAATGTGTGGTGCCCTGAGAAAAACATATTCTCCAAAACATTGAAAAATTTCAAAAGAAGCTTATACTCTATTTGACCTGGAAAAACGGAAGGGTTTATGTTCATGATCTACCATACCACGTAAACATACAGCGACAACCACCATATTTAACCGGGTATAAAACATAAAACTTGGCAACGCTAGAAAATAGACGCAAATTGCTAAAAAGTACATTTATTCGTGGGCTCCTAGTAGGACTAATCGACACACCGGGCACTAAATTCAATTAAAATAAAGGCTCCTAGTAGACAACTAAGAGATCATGACTTCTCTACTCAAACAGGCACAGAACCAACTATAGCGATAACGAACGAGTGAAGATGATGTGTAAGAGTTTCAATAGAATTAACTATTTATTTGATTTTTGTTTAACTAAAGATAATTTTAAAAGTAGATTAAGGCAATTTGTTGTTGCTTATTGTTACTTTACTTTTATATTTTTAGATTTTCAAATCCAAAGCGGATTTATTTTATTTTATATTTGTACCATAATATTTTTCAAACCAAATTTGCAAACTTATTTTAATATAAATAAATAAATACTTTCCGGTCTAGCGAGGCTACAGAATTCTACTAATGACCTGTAAATATTAATACCAAATCACATGTTTCCCTAAAATTTTGTGAGGGGGCTTCTGGACCTCGAAATTCCGCCATATAGAAAATATAATAAAGAAGTGCTAGCGGTTGAAACCTTATGAGGTAATCATAACTGGGGGTCGAACTACCAAACTCGAAGAAAATTGAGCATTTTCACTAAAAAAGTCGGTTTGTGGACCGAAAAATATGCTGATTGGTCATCATCATACACTGATTTTGTAAAAAATTTATACATATTTATCATTTGCGATTTTTTCTAAACGATATGTCACATGCTGATACAGGGTGGGGCATGAATGTTGCTACGAAAACAAATGTGAATATTTCTGTTATTTTAAATTTTTTTCTATTAATTTGTTTTTCCGGAATAAAAGATGGTATAAAAATTTGTTTAAATGAACAAAATTGAAAACGCAGATAGAATACGAGTGGTGCAACTGTATTACAAACTGATCTCCAATTTTGACACAGAGAGCATTTAGGACTCAAACAAATCGGGATGCGCCCAGTCGGCGGGCCAATATGAGTGTCGAAAGGTTCAAAACCCATGGCGCGTACATAGGCTGCTCTACCATCGAAATCTAATGGTTCGAACATCAAACATCATGACCGCAGTAGAAGCAGCGATTTATAACAATCCTAATATTTTAACAAGACAGTTAGTGTTAAATACTGCTGTCAGTCGAATGAGTGTTTTGGGTATTATGCACAAAGATTTGAATTTGTTTCCATATACTCGTATCAACTTACAAGCTACTGTTGAGAGTGAGAGCGACGTAAACTTCTTAAATTGCTTTGCCCCACCCAATATGGGGCAGTGAAGATTTTAAAAACATCTACTCAGTGAGGTTGCATGCATGGCTGTGTGGTGTGCAGCATCTGTCAACTGTAAGCGGCCCTTACATTTATAGAGAACACGATGCCAATGTTACATGGAGAAATGTTCCATGGTGAATGGAGATCGATATCTTAACATTTTAGAATAATTCTTTCCCACCTGCGAGGTGAATATGCATGAGCAGACGATCAAAGTTAATAATAGCTGGGTTGCCCCTTATTCACCAAGACGAAATGACCGAATATCAATCCGGTCGCTACATATTATGAACATCAGAAGCAGTTTGATGAATTCTGGCCTTCTCTGTACATAAAGTAAGACAACATGTTGAAAAACCGTTACACAAAACACTAAAGGTGGATTTACATATCCGACGATTTTTCTGCGCCGAACATCACGTGGCACATTCAACCAATCAGAAAGGACTTCTTCGTCGAATTTTCGGCACGGCGAAGACATGAACAAAATTTATCTTTTCGGCACAACGACACAGCATACAAAGAATAATTTTTTTTTAACTTCATCTGTTTTTTTTATATTATGTGTCATTCTATTGTTTATGTATGGATGTGTGAAAAAACTGTGCCGAAAAATCGTTGAATATGTAAATCATCGATAATGCGCGTTCGCCGAATTTCTTGCGGCAAGCAGTCGCGCCGAAAAATCGTCGGATATGTAAATCCACCTTTATGCTGTGTGCCTGACGCCGATTTTTTCGTCTAAATTTCCGACTAACTAAATTGATCGTTAGTTTACCCAGGTATTGTTAGATGTCTCTAATATTTATTAACCAAAATCTACCCGATATTTAGTTCTAAACTGTAAAGTTTGTTCCGATTCATCAATTACCGATTAGAAATGTTTCGTAGAATGTTAAATTTAAGTTTATTTAGCAGATTTTAATTAAACATCAGAAGCGGTTGGGTTTGTGCCATCTTTGAACGATTGGTATGAACTAATCATCAATTTAGTTAGTTAGAAATTTAGACAAAAAAATCGACATGAGGCACACAGCATAAATGGCATTTTTTAAATTATATGGAGAAAATCAATTTGTAAAGTATTATGTATGATGAAATACCATTCTGCTACACTAAGCCAAGACGTAAATTAATTCGGTGTCGATGCGGCTGAAAGAGTTCCCAGGAAGACAATACATTAGATAGAGTGTATACCGTGAATCCTAACAATATTGACTGCTCTTACTTGCGTCTATTACTGTACAGTCGTATCCCAAATCACAGACGGTTGTCATCTTAATTGATGGTGATTTATTAATTGAGTACGGATTGCCGAGCTCACAATTGCTTGATCAACCTGATGTATTCAGAAGATCACGTCTGAACGAAGGCAGATCTATAATACCGTCTTCCACATTATGTATAAAAATGAAGGAACATTTTTTCAGGATGCTCATGGTGGAACTGGAAAAACTTTCCTTACTACAGCGATCTTGGCAGAGATGAGGAAGATTTCTTCTGGGATTGCTGCCACATACTACTTGATGGAAAAAAGGCTTAGCCAACAACGCAACTCCAAGTGCGCGGTCACCCAACAGTGACAAGGCAATGGTATTTCAATATTGGGAGCTAATTGAATGGGGTAAATGTACGATGGCCAATAGGAAAGCCTTGAAATCTGTAGACCGAACCAAGCAGGACATTCGCAAAACTAACCAGGTAAGGTCACAGTTCTCTTTTGTGGCGATTTCCGACAAACACTACCTATAGTGAATAAGGGTACCAGGGCTGATGAGGCAAATGCCTGGGTAGACCTGAAAGGGCCCATTGATTTGATTAAAAATAAAAATGGCAGTTGCATTGAAATAGACGTAGTTAGGCCAAGTTGAAAACATTATAACATCCCTTCCTATTCGTCCTTTTTCTGCTTACAAATTTGCTTAATTCTTCTAACAAGTAGTACCGATTTGTATTTTAGCGCCCCTCCAATCATTGACCATGTTTATTTTTACCTCCGGAAAGGAACGAAACAATATCAACGTTATGAAATGTCCCTAACTTGAATCGGCGTATAGTAATGGGACATGTAATCTTCAATTTTACGGCAGCAAGGTTTCTTGGTAAAGAGTTACATAGTTCTAACCATTACTCCTTCATGCGTGATTATGCCTTTCAATGCTATTGTACTTGGATCAGCAAAGTATTGGGGAACCTATATATAGGCTTTCCAAGACTCTGCCAATCCAATCAAAGTGCCGATTCTAAACCTCGCGTCCGGTTACGTATACGAAGTTCTGTTGTCTTTATTAGCATTGTAAACAGTTTGCTTTTTCCACAGATGTGGATCGTTAGTTCGGCGATCCAACCTTTCAGCCTTTTCCTGCAACATTTCCTGCAATTTCGCCAATGGGAACCTACTACAGGTGCCAAATGTAAATAAAATTTCAAAGTATATTAACAAATAACATAATTTTGTAATTTATGATTAAATGCGACCCTAAACTCATGTCAGGAGATCACGCACAAACTATTTGATTAACCAAATATAATCCATTAATGTATGGAGTTATATTTGCTTTTGCGAAAGCTATGTTTACCGGATTACAAACTAACCGTAGAAGGTTGACCATTTAGTAAAATGATTTCAACTTCACTTCAAAATCGTACTAAAATAATTAAAATTCATTATGAAAATCCAATCTGTAAAAAAACATTTCGAAAAAATCGCGTTATTTTAGGCATAGACAAAATCGCCTATTTAAGCCCGCAATAAAAAATTTAGCTCAAAAATTTAAAGTAGCAAACATACCGACAGCAACACGTGCTCGTTCAGGTCGTCCAACCGAAAATATTGTTACAGCGAGAGTGTTGCAGAGAACCCACGTTTATCAATTTCACGATGTTCTTAACAATTAAACTTGTCCACAACGACCAAATGGCGAATTTTATCCTTATAAGGTCGAACGGGTCCAAGAACTGAAGCCACAAGATCTCAACGACGACAATTTGCAATTATTAATTAATTAATTAGTTGACAATTTTTATTTGGCCAATATTTTATAAAATGAATATTAACGACTTGTCATTT
This sequence comes from Nephrotoma appendiculata, assembly GCA_947310385.1. Classification (NCBI taxonomy): domain Eukaryota; kingdom Metazoa; phylum Arthropoda; class Insecta; order Diptera; family Tipulidae; genus Nephrotoma; species Nephrotoma appendiculata. The sequence goes on from OX371225.1 coordinate 65,353,480, forward strand.
CAACAGGACGGCGCTACGAAGACATGTTAGTCCCAAGAACGTGCGATCTAACATCATTGGTTTTTTTTTGGTTATGTGAAAGATAAGGTAAATGAGAATAACCCACTATCAATCGAAGGACTCAAAACCTTTATCGAACGCATCATTCGTGAGATAGTGCCCGCAATCATGTAGAAATATGATCGAATATTTCAACAAAAACGATCAACTTCTGCAAACGTGCTATTGATGAACATTTTCCAGGTATTAGTTTTCATTCATAAATGTTCGTGTCAACATTAACTTTCAATAAAGATTGACATATATTTTTAACATAATTTGTTTTATTTCAAATTTAAAAAAAGTTCTTATTGGAAACCATGTAGATGAACGGGTCAGATACTGAAGCCCTGATCATTGGTAGCGACCTCCACACCAAAGTTGTGTTTCGAGAAAAGTTTAGGCACTCAAGGATATCTAAATATTGTATAAATTATAATCGCCAGATAGATTATCCTTTAAAACTCATTTGGACCATATAAAGTGTATCCACTTAAGCAATAAGCAGATATGGTTGGTTGATGAAGAGAATAAAGCTCTCTTCATCAACTCTAAAAAGAAAGGCACAGAAAGTTACTTTAAATTAACATAAGATGATAATACCTAGGTATGATCCTATATTGTATCCCTATGGGAGATATCAAATGGGAATATTATTATTGGGTGGGAAGAATGTAGTTCAGTAAGTTACTTATTTAGCGTTCGTTTAAAAAATTTCATATTCGATTGGCGTTAAGAAAAAGAACATTTCAGCGAATTGCTTAATCTAATCGAAAAAGTTGATACATCTCAAAAACTATCACTAGATTCAGCATTTTAGACTATATTAATCGGAAATTTTACAACTATTGAGAATCACAGTTTTCGTGAAAAAGTAAAAAATTATAGTAGTTTGCGGTATACGGAAATAAATTATAATAATCGATATTTACTATCAATGTATCCACCACAATAATATTAACCGGATACTATCGCAAAAAATTAGATAAGACACAAATATTGTAAGTCTATCAAAGCACTTGATCCGATCCAATTCACACAATTTAATATTATGCGATAAGGAGGATGTATGTAGTTTATGAAAAAGTACAGCAAATAATTGATTTTTATGTGTTTACCTGGTTATGTAGTATGGCAGCCGATAATTACGCCAATGCATGTCTATAAACTTCACAACTAATACTCAATACATATAAGCAGGCATCAATGTAATTTATGTACATCGAATTCATTGATTTTTATGTTTTAAAAATAACTTCGATAGTAAAAGTACTGCACAAAAAAAAAACATATTTCGTTATCATTATTTTGTGTGATATGCTTTCCGTTTTTTTCAACAAATTTTCTTTAAAAAGCAAAAAGAATTTTCTTCTTGGATTTGTGAACACACATAAGAGAAAATTAATGTTCGATGTTCAATTTACACTTTTCTGGTCAATAGGTATGGACCGTTATTCATAAAAATTGATTTTATTTCATAATTAAAATAAACCAGTGATATAAGTTTCACCTTTCGAACTGATAGTACAAAGCCCACTAAAAGATTGAACATCTCTAATTCAAATTTTTCAGTTACGTTTTAATTTAAATTCAAATTTGATTTATGGGCCTGACTTATTTATTTGTATTTCGAAAAAAGTGACTAAAAACTTGAAAAACTAATGTTAATAAAGAAACAAAGCATTGTAAATACTTATTGGCCGCTAGAATCTGCTCAGCCTCCAAATAAAAAGAAAACGATTATTTATTATTGAAGAAATGTAACTACCGATTACCTCAGTTTCCCTTTTACCTAGAAAGCAAATATACAACGAACATCCTTTTGACAGTCATGTTTTATTGTTGATTTGAATTGACGTGACGCCTGGGGCCATCTCTGTATATAGAATAAATTCAAAATGCAATTTGTCAAACAACAATTCTTTAGGTATTTAAAGTTTTAAAAAGACCATTAAATGGATTCTAATTAAATAGCAGTTTTCAAACAAAATTTATTTTTTAAACCTCTGCTGGTTTCCCAGGCTTTGTGCAGTACATATTCATAGGAAACTTATTAATTAACCTTAACCCTGAGTACCAACATGATTTTTAGAGAATTAGTTAAATGTGTTACGTTGCTAGAGAACATAGAAATATAAAAAAATATTTCATTTTTCGAAGCATTTGATATGAAAAGTATTTCAAAAACAATTTTATTTTATTTTTCGAGTGTGTAGTAATAAAAATATGAAACAAATTTTTATCTGATATGACAAGTGTGTGTATTAAAAGCAAAATATGCTCTTCCATTTTGTCATTTTGAGATAAATGGCAATATCTTCCCATTTTTAAATTATACGAAAATCTATAGGTTTTAATAATTTTAATAATTAAGAACTGTAAATTAAAGTTTAAAAATTATGCCTCAGCAGGTCGATTCTTGTTTCCCAAATAAAAAATTTTGTGACAAAAATACTATGAAAATATTTTTCCTAATTCCTTTTTCTATAGGAAAACCAGAATCGACGTGCTGATATTTTAAATGAATTAATTCCGAGAACAAATCTTATTAAAAATAGATAAGAATGATTTTGCTATTTATCATCGGATAAGGCAGCCTTTGCAATAAACTGACATATGGATAAGGTTCGTTTTGATTCGAATATGCTTTAAATCAGTGTTTCTCAACGGGCCTTCCTAGGGAAGCATACCATATATCTGGGGAGATTAAATGGCTTTAAACGATATTTGTCTTAAATATATTTTAATTCAGTTATAAAAGGCAAAGTATTCAACATATACATTTTGTAATAGAAAATTAAAAATATTTTTAACTTAAAATAAAGTGACTCCATTGCACTTTTGAATATCTAACTATATACGAAACTCTTAGGTCAGTTTCATCTTCATCAGCTGCTTCACATATTTCCTCTTATATCGGCCATAAGTCAGTTTCTTCTAGCACATGTTTGTAAAAGGCAAGATCTTCATTTGATTGACAACTTCCACTGAAGTGTTTTTTAAGTAATTGATCAACATCCTTAAGTTTTTCCACTTTACCGGCACATTGAGAGGGAGAATACTAACTATCATGTAAAGTTTTTCCTTTCTTTAAAACCGATTTGGCCTTATCTACATCCGACAGGTAAGCTATTTCTCCACGAATAGTAATCTTTATTATCAAGTCGATTTATTGAAAATCACTTCGACACATTGAATTTAAAATGCCATTGACCAGGTGGCTTTAGCGTTCTAGCTACTACATTTTTACAATCCCTAATTTTACAATCAGGACCTCCCAATCTAATAAAGGTCCAATTTTCATTGTAAAGCTCGAAGTATTCCTCCGGTTTGACTATTGTCTCCTTCGCTTTAACTTTTTTTTAAACTTAGCGAATACTCTATCCGGGGGGATGAACGAGTGTCCAGAGAGAGGGAAAATAATTTCGATTTCCTTTATGTGACGGGGAGCCCCTATGCTTAGCCAATAAGGGAAATATTGGTATTTTTATTTTGCGCCTCCCAACCATCACAAGCCTGATTTTCCATATGTATCGCTGCGAAAAGTGGAATTTTGAAGTCTGTGATTAACAGCTGAGGCAATTTCGTTAGACGCTTTGGGCTCGTTTTCAATCCAAAGATAGAGAAACACATTTTCTCTTTTAAGGTGATCTATCGAGGTACCTTGCACAACTCCAAGATTGTATAAGTTCATCTGTCTGCTGCAATAGAAGCTGCCTATTCAATCACTTTCGGCAATAACATATTATTTTGGCAATCAAAAGAAAACGTTTCCATGTTTTCCTTCTTCTCTTTCGCCAACCCGTAAAATCTTAATAGGTAAAACATTAATTTTACGGTAAATAACTACATTTTACAACACCTAGATTAATACTGATTATAACTGCATAAATTGTAGAAAACGAAGATATATAAAAATTTAGGGAAAAAAAACATCATAAAGGATAAGGTATATTGTAACTTGTAACTGCAGGATAATTATCTTATCCTGCAAAGAATTTAGATCTATCTTATCCATCGAAAAAAAGTTGACATCTATAAGTCAAAAATTCAAATTTATCCGCGATCCGGCGTTAATGGAAAGAAAAGTATGGGGTGGTTGAAAAGTTGATTGTGTATAAGTAAGTGTCGATTATCATAGTTGTTGTTACACAGATTGACGCTAAATGGAAGAATTTTCTACGATTGTGTATATAATTCGAGAATTCTGAAAATAGACCAATATACGGAACAATCACAATAACACCATTACAATCGAAAACCAAAGTAAAAAAATACTGATTTAAACTAAGTATATCCACAAACACTTTTCACAAACTTTACAGGTCAAATGAATCTACAGGTCAAATAGATTCACATTATCTTATTTTCAAATTTCAAACTAGGTCATGGATCTAATAGAGAGTTTCAATATTAATTATTAGAATTAGACTAAAATATTCAACGATCCTTAGAACAACTTCCTTTGAACTTGTTCAAGAATTAAGGAGGAATTACAATGACAGCCAACCTATGTTGGCCAACCTACATATTTCTAATAAAAATTTCTCGTTTGCATCGTGGCTCTGGTGAAGGGAAGCCAGTACCTCTCCGTGTAAACTGCGAATCTATAATGAATGTTTTACTTGACCGGGACAAAAAAAAAGTCAACACCCCCAGAAACTCCGTATTTCAACCTAGAAATATAAGAGATGATGCTATCAGCATACATCCAAATATTATGCCACCAGTGTAGACTCTTTTTCTCAATATGATCAGTTTCTTTAGGAACCAGCCTTGACCAAAGAGTTAAAGTATCAACCATTTGCAATGAGAAGATTCCCAGCTAGATTTCCATTTTCTTCTAGCAAAGCTTCTTGTTCTGAAAGTATTCCGTCTTACATTGACAGTAAATCGCATCTTACCGACCAAATGGCACAGTTGTTAAAGCTTTGGGGCGTTTGGATCGGGAGGTACCGGGTTTCAATATTGATAGGGGCAGGATGCCATCTAAAATTTCATCAACGCAATCAATGTCCTATTATAAAATTTTGGACCGCGTTTTTTTTCGACGATGTCGAAATTTTGCTATTATGAAGTTTTTCGACGCGTTTTTTTAGATAACGTCGACTAGTTTACGACAGCTCTTGAGGTGTCGAGTACATAAAAGAAAAGTGTTAAATGTTGAGAAATAAAAAAGTTTGTTAGTAAAAATAAATTAGTAATTTAAACTTATAAAATTTTAATTAATAAAAATTAATTAATTTAAATTTAATATTTTTGATAATTTCCAACAATAAATATTAAATTTAATAATAAATTATATTTGTTTTTTAATACCGATTTTCGACGTTGTCGACTGTCGACGTTGTCGAAAAAAATACGCGCGTCGAAAATTTCATAATAGACCCCCAGATTACGATCTGTGGTGAAATGTAACACATCTACGACGCCCTGTCGGTGTGCAAAACACATGGGCGGACCCATCTTCCATGCCAGTATAGCTGGCATAGAGCTAGGCAATGTGCAGATGGTCTTAAATCGGTCCTTTAGCCGTACGTCCTCGAGTTGGCTGAAAGGCGTAAAGTAAGGACGGAAGGAGGAAGACTAAAATTGCGAAAGAGTGGTGAGAGCCTTGTGCCTCAAAACTGATTGCTTTAATTAGAAAAAAAATCGCATCTTAATCTCGTGGAAGTGTTATCATTGCCCGAGCTAATCATATAACATGCTCTAAAACTTTAGGACTATATTAGGTTTTGATTTCTATTGTAACATGCAAATTCGTTTCGCTTCTTAGGGATGGTCTCACTTCCACTTTATTAATTTTCAAAAACGTATGAATCATTGTGGTTTGATCTCGTTGACACTTTTATTCAGGGTTCTGTTATAAAAATTTTTTGATTTCGTAAAATACGATCCACCGCAGATCTTTCCATTAAGAACTTAAATTTGTTGTTTTCGTAAAATACAAAATCGTAAAATGCACTCTATTATGAATCTAAAACACAAAACGAAATCGGATTTTACGAAAATGTAATACGCTATTTGCATCATGGATATCGTAAACTACGAACGTGTAAATTGAATAAAAATCGTTTTAGGAATATTTATTGAAAATTTAGGAAAATGAGACAAAATGTAAAATTTCAAAATTTTGTTTTGTAAATTTGACATTTCGCATATTTCATAATATACGCCCGCTCGCGGATCGGAATTTCGATTTCGAATTTTCTGACATCGGTGACATCGGTAAAATTTCATAAAAGCCTCAGTTGATTTGGTCTTCGCCGGTTTAATATATATACTCTACCAACTTTCTCCAATTAACAAGAACATTTTACAATTCCGTTCTCCGTTAATTTGCGTTTGTGGCAGCAGACAATTTTAGTATTAAATATAAATTATAAATTTATCTAGGCCCGCCGACCAAAGTGATACAATCTCAGGTTAAATGATACAATTTAGGAGTCAGATGCAAGTGATTACATTAATCAGAGTTTAATAAGACAAGGAGGGACAATACGAATTTACGTGGCGTATATTTCACCTGATTCGTCTACATCATCGTATACCAAGTGCTGCGAAAAAAATTATGGAAATTGCCAATGCGGCCAAACAATTTCAAAAAAACCAACTGAAATACCTTACAATATTTTGAACAAATAAATTGGAATGCCTTATTTATCAACAACGATATATGTTGACGTAAACGTGGAAAAATTTTACACACTTCCATTTAAAGGCATTGATTCATTCATTCCCAGGATAATCAGGATAATGAACAAAAATTTACTGTGCGTAACCAAAATTTTAATCCTATTTTTAACTGAGATATAAAAACCTATATTCGCAATCTAAAGGATAAAATAAAAGGAGATTCCAAACAATTTTGGAAATTTTGTTAAACCAAACGCAAAACTGACGCTCACTCAGCGTGGATGAGATTTAAAGATCAAACAGTTGTGATTCACAGATCATATCCAACAATTAGCTGAGTTTTTCTAATCTATTTATAAAGCAAAAGACATTGTTAATTACAAAGATCCATCCGCTACAGCACATTCATATTTACTCCTCATATCGAGTCAGAAGACATACAGCGAGCGTTGCTATGATTCGGAGAAGGATATGGTCCTGATGGTATTCTTGCTTCATTTTTAAAGAGTTCTGGAAGTTTGGCAATTCCTCTAAGCATTTTGTTTAATCAATCATTAAAGTTGGCAACTTTTCCACAAAAGTAGAAAATAACTAGTGACGCCTATTTCAAAACTGGGTGTAGAAATGATGTTTCCTGCTACAGCGGTATTACATCTAGATCCGCTATAATAGTGAGTTATGTGAACTGGTAATATGCAACTCACTCAAAGCAGTGCTTTCGCGGTATACGTCCCAATACCAACATGGCTATATCGACAAATCTCCTAGAATTTACCAGCTATTCTATTATAGAAATAGAGAAGGAGAAGCGAGTTGATGTAGGTAATATCCCTTTTTCTATCACAGAAAATTTTTTTTTGCTTCAATTTAGGTGCCACCCACACAAATGTGCGAGTATTACAGGTTGTAATGTCTTCCGAATTTTAATGGATCTTAGTTAAATCGGAATTATTTTTGAAAAAAATATTATAATTTGATAACATATAAATTATTTTACTATTATTATAGTTAGTGTTATTTTCGGACGAAAACGAATTAAATGTAATGAACAAATGTGTATGTTGATTCCAAATACATATAAAAATAAAGTTGTGAAACAATTCGTTTACCTAACCCACACAATTGTGTGGGAGGGCAGGATAAGGGATATACACCGATATTGCGGAAGCTTTCGATTACGTCAGCCATTGCAAAACTTGCAAATCTCTTTCTTTCATTGCAAATCTCTTTCTTGGCCAAATCGATGCACCGGAAGTACTAAATTCAATTTAAATAAAGGTTCCTAGTAGAAAACTAAGGAAGCATGATTTCCTCCACTTGCATAGACATAGAACTAACTATGGCGAAAATGAACCAGTGAAGATAATTGATAAAAGTTTTAATAAAATAACGTATTTGTTTGATTGTTGTTTAAGTAAAGATAAATTTAAAAGTAGGTTAACCCTTCAATGCATGATTTTTTCTATTTTGTTGAAAAAATTCCACATTATAGTTTCTGTAATCCTTATTTATAATATCAAAATAAGAAATTCTAATTATTTGTAGTTTCCTCGGAAAATTGATTTTCGTGGTTGTATCATATATGATACAGCATGCATTTACGACAAAAAACAAACATATTTTTTTTTTTTTTCAATTTTAAATTTAAATAACTAAAAATGTTACACAGTTTTTCACAGCCTAATTTAACAAAACTATTTAATAATAAAAATTAAAATAATAAAGGACATAACACAATTTCTGTCTTTGTTGCAACAAAGATGTATGTTGCATGTTTCACACATTATAAAAGTGAGTTTGGAACTTCCGGGTAACTTACACCGCTGTTTTTCAGATGTCCAGTTGAGAAAATGCGATACACTGGCCGACGCCTATTGCACCTGTGTAATTTGCGTTGGGTTTTTTTCGTTTACGTTTGACTCTGCACAAACTTTCAGCAACTTGAATTCTATAATTCATTAGAGCGAGATGTTCCTATCCTAAATCAGCAGCGATTCTTTTAGAAAGTAACCATGAATTTACCACCGTGGATATTTCTTAAGATGGTAAATATTCGTATGCACCATTTCCGTTCTACACCATTTGTCACGACGTACTGTGCCAATTGATTGAACACCAACTTTATTTAGTTCGATAATCGATGGTAAGCTCGTGTAATAATAATCGAAGTAATCGTGGTGGTTCACATTTCTTGCTACATTTCGTAGTAGTCGAATGACCAAATTTGATGAGCTCCCCAAATCTTTTTCTGATAAAATACGTTTATCATTTTCTCGCCCCGAAAATTGTTCAAAATTGTACGTAAATTTTCACTGAGAAGAAAAATTTGTAGCCCTATTTATGCGGCTTCATTTGCGTGTACTGTTTCAAGTAACTTCCACCAGTAAAGCACATCTGTTCATCAATAGATATATTTCGTCGATTTGAATCTTCTGAAAGTTTTTATTGAGAGCATCTATTACGGGTCGTATTTTGAACGGGCGATCGTGATTTGGATTTGTGTGCGGCATATTGTTCTCATTGCGATTGAAATGAGGAACTGACGAATTTTTTCGAACTGCTTTTTCGTATTATATTGTTCCACTTCATGGGACCAGTATCAGCGCAAACTTGTTAGTTGGTACATGAACGTAAAAATATACACCCCGAGAACTTTTTCCAAAACCTTCCCATTTATTGAAAACGTATTTTTGATGTTAGTTTCCATTGCGTAGTTATTTGATTCTCTAACACTATCATCATTTTAATTAGAATAGAAAATTTCAAGAGGCGTTTGTAGTTCGAGAAGTTCTTGTGGTGATTCATCACCGTTAAATTTATATTTATCTGATGAAACATTCAAATGTTTTACTTTCCAAATAGTATTACTATACAACTTTTTTAATTCCTTGGCCTCCCTTGTTTCACTTGTCACCTTAATTGCGTTGCCAATATCAGAATCTTGTAATTCAATCACATTTTTATCACTTAGTAGTATCACAGTTGTATTTTGAATGTCTAATGGTACATCGTCATCCATTTCAGATGGTGGTTCGATTCAAGAAGTGGCACTTTGTTGGATTTTAATTATAAAAATCATCGCCCCCACTGTCTTCTTTCTCATCAATGTCAATAGAATAAAATTTATTATTAAAGAAGAGTTCCACCTTTTCTTCAATTTATACGGTTGTATCATATTTGATACAACCAAGAATTGTGCCGTAATTGCATGATGTATCATATATGATACAACCCATGTTTTTCAATATTTACAATTATAATATAGACATATATAAGTCAAAATGGTTGAAACACATAATATAATTACATATATTTAATAAAATATTTTTATTATCTGAAATAGTTTATAAATACCCTAGAAAAAGACGACCAAAAATCTACGTTTCTCTCTCTCTCTCTGGCCTTCACATCCCATGAAGGGATTTCGCCGCCTGCACTAAGGCCCTCCATCCATCTCGATCCACCGCTCTCGTCCTCCAGTTTCGACATCCTAATGTTCGTAGATCTTGTTCGATGTCGTCGCGCCAGCGTAGTCGGGGTCTTCCTCTACGACGTACTCCGGCTGGTTGTTGGTGGAACACTTTATTTATCATCCGTTGTTGGGGAGACCTTGTAACGTGGCCGAGCCATCTCACTCGATTGGATTTGATGAATCCGATAATATCGCTGCCTCCGAGGAGTTGCTTTATTTCGTGATTCATACGAATCCGATATTCGTTGTTCGCAACTTTAATTGGACCAAAGATTGAACGGGCAACCCTCCTTTCGAAGGTAGATAATAATCTACAATCGTTAGTGGTCATGGTCCAGCTCTCGCTTCCGAAAGCCAGCACAGGTCTTATAAGTGCTTTATAAAGTGCGAGCTTGTACGACTGCGATAGATGTTTCGATCGCAATAATTTTGATTTGGCGTAGAAAACTCGTTGTCCGGCAGCGATTCGGGCTTTTATTTCTGCCTGCATATCATTCGACGATGTTATAACTGACCCGAGGTATTTAAAGTTTTCGACGCTTTCAAAGTTGTGGTCGCCAATTCCGAGATTTGCCGTAGAGATGTTCCAAGGTGTTACTAAATATTTGGTTTTACTGCTGTTCACCTCCAAACCAAGTCTTCTTGCGCAGCGATCGAGCGGTATGAAACTGTCTTTGATATCGCTAGGTCTTCGGCCAAGAAGCACGATATCATCTGCATATCCAAGAATTTGGCCTGACTTATTAAATATACAGCGCGAGGTTTCGATGTTGCTTTTCCTCACTATGTACTCAAGCGCCAGATTGAACAGCAAAGGCGCGAGTGCATCACCCTGTCGAACACCAGATGTTATTTCAAAGGGGTCTGACACAGATCCTTCAATTAGGATTCTACATACAGATCCGGATGTTGTTAATTTACACAGAGAAACGAGTTTCTCTGGGATTCCCAGGCATATGAGCGCGGCCCATAGGTTGTCGCGGTTTATACTGTCATACGCCTGTCTGAAGTCTATATATAGCTGATGTATGGTTATGTTGTACTCCCAACATTTTTCCAAGATCATCCTCATGGTGAAACACTGGTCAGTGGTCGATCGGTTGGGACGAAAACCACACTGATAGTCGCCAATGATGTTTTCGGCGAAAGGGATGAGTCTGGCAAGTACAACATTAGCCAACACTTTGTAAGCAGTGTTCAATAGAGCTATGCCACGAAAGTTTTCACATTTAAGACGGTCGCCTTTTTTATGCAACGGACATATGAGTGCGGTCTTCCAGTTCTCCGGCAACTCTTCTTGGTCCCAAATACAAACGACGAGATCGTATAAACTTGTTGCAAGAGTAGCGCCTCCGAGTATAATTAGTTCTGCGGGGATTCCATCGAGACCGGGTGCCTTGCCGTTTTTCAATCGACTAATAGCTGCGTCTACTTCCTCTACTGTGGGATATTCGACAAAGAACTCTTCACCTGGCGGAGCTATTGCTCTAATGGGAGTAACTTCGTCATTCCGATTTAGCAGATTTTGAAAGTAGGTTTACCATACTGAGAGAACATCAGCCACGTTTGTTCTCAGCTCTCCATTCCCGTCTTTGATGGCTGTACTTCTTGGATGGAAGTCTTTAGTGAGATTCCTGGCGTTGGCAAAACAGTCCCTTGAGTTTCCTACTTCCGCTTGGAAGCTGATGTTTTCGATGCATAATCTCATATGTTCGCGCTTCTTTTGTCGAAGGAATTTAAACGTGGCTTTCCTAGCGCAGAGATATTCTGCTAGAGTGCTTCTGGTATTGCGAGCCAACCATTTTTCACGAAGCGTTCGTTTATTTTCGACGACCCTTCGGCATTGATCATCGAACCAATCGTTGCGGGGCCTCGGAGGTCTTCTTCCGATGGTGTTTTGCGCCGCGGTTGTTATGGCTGACTGTATAGCGTGCCACTGCTCCTGGATGTTAGGAGGAGCTTCTTCATTGTTATGGGGCCGGTCTAAATAATTAGTGACAGCTGATTGGTAACTCTGCAGTGACGCTTGGTCTTTTAGAGCATCGATATTCCATCGAACGGTCTTTTGTGCTTGTCTATTAAACGTAGATGACAGTTTGCACTTATACTTAAATATGACAAGCATGTGATCGCTGTCCATGTCTGCACCTCTGTAGGATCTAACGTCAGATATGCTGGTGGAGTGTCTCTTGGACACCATGACGTGATCGATTTGGTTTTCAGTTCTTCCATCATTCGATCTCCACGTTACTTTGTGGATTCTCTTATGTGGGAAAAACGTACTTGATACAACTAAGTTGTACGTTATTGCCAGGTCGGTGACGCGTTGGCCGTTGTTGTTACTAGTTAGATGCAGGCTGTTGGGACCGATGTGCGATGTATTTTCTGCACTCCTACCGATTTTTGCATTAAAGTCGCCCACGATGATTTTAATGTCGTGGTGCGGTATGTTGTTGATGACTTCCTCGAGCTCGACAAAGAAGAGATCTTTGATGTCATCTGATTTATCTTCGGTGGGTGCATGCACATTAACGATCGTGATGTTAAATTTCTTAGTGCGAAGTCTGACCGTGCATATCCGCATGTTGATGGGGCGGAAATCGATGATGTGGTGCTTCACGCGCCGATGGATGAGGAAGCCAACTCCAAATTCTCCTCCGTTCTGATGGCCGCTGTAGTGAAGAGTGTAACCATTGGTGGTGTCATGGATCCCACTCCCAGACCATCTAAGCTCTTGTAATGCAAGTACGTCTAATGTGTAACTCTTTGCTTGGTTCGAAAGGTTCCGGAGATCTCCAGGTCTTAAGAGGCTAAGCACGTTCCATGTTCCCATTTTTAAAGCGTTGTCCGTGTACAATTTCCGAGGTCGAGTTTGTAATGAATCCGATATGGTAATCCGAGGCCTTTGTTTAGGGTTCATAACTTAAATGTTTTTATGAGAGAAGGTTGTTGGCCTGCCGCTCAACCCGCTTATTACGTCTGTGGGTCACGTACTGGTGAGAATCTTAAGGCATCCAGTCCTACCTTGAACACATTTATATAGCGAGCCGCTTGATACAAGACAGACAGAAAAATCTACGTTGGTTGCGAAAAACTAATCACCACAGCAAGCGACACTCAACCGACATTATTCTATAAAATTACGCGGGAAACTAAATTATGTGTTGGTATAGGTTTTCAAAATGTGTATAAGAAGATTCTTTTATGAAGCAAATAAGAAATGTTTATGTATACATGTACTTTTTTGTAATATGAAATGGTTGTATCATATATGATACAATATGCATGGAAGGGTTAAGAAAATTTTATGCAGTGATCTTATTATTGTTACTATTATTTTATATTTTTAATTTTCAAATTCAAAGCGGATTTATTTTATTTTGTATCAGAAAGCTGATGTAGAGGTGGTGGAGAATAAAAGATTTCGGGACATGACTTGGTTCTAGAAGTAGATCCGAAGACGCACAAATGAATGTTGAGTAAGGGCGAGGTATACTGCAAGTGTAGCTGTGCCAAGGTGAAGGACTATGTGTTTGTGAGCAGGTGTTATAATTGTTCGAGTCTAAAGCATATAGCCAGAAAGTGTTCCAGTAAAGGGAAGGCATTGTGTTGGAAGTGTGGAGAAGAGGATCACTTGGCTAGTAATTGTAACAAGGGGCCAAAGTGTGTAAATTGCGCGGAGGCGACGGAGAAAATGAAGTTAAGTCTACATTTAACAAGCACTCAGCATGAGATGATAAGTGTCCAGCGTATGTAGAGAGAATAAGGAGAGTAGTGATGCGGACGACAAAATAAAATCAGATTGACGTGGGAATGTGGGGACAAGTGGGCATGTAATTCTTGTAAATACGGCGGGCATATTAAGGAGATTGTATAAGATTGTAGAGGTTGTGAGAGATTTTAAAATATCTGAGTTGTGTGCAACAGAAACCCATCTTTTAACAGATTATGGAGCTGGTATTGTGCGAATTGAAGGGTTTAGTCATTATAGATGTCCAGACAGGTGGAGTTCTAGTGTATGTGACCGAGAAACTAGGGAGTAGGCTGCTAAGTCAAGTTAGTAAGCCGATGGAGGATTGAGGATAGGGGAATGATAATATGCTGTTACAGATCACCAAGTGGTGGCATAGTGCCATTCTTAACCGCCTTTATAGAGGGATTGATGTTTTTGGGAGCTGTGAAGATAATAATTATGGGTGATTTCAATCTAGACTGGAAGAGATCGGAAGAATATTATGTTAAGTGTCTTAAAGAAATTACAGAATCTTTTGGGCGTAAACAGTTCGTGCAGAAAAATAACACAGTAACGGATGCATCAAGAACCACAAATGATTTAGTATTTTCAAATAAGGAAGTAAATTGTATTGTTGTGGATACCCCAAAAATTACAGAGGATGCGCTTATAATGATCAAGGGAGAGGAAGTAAATGGGAAAAACGTGATCAAAGGAAAGATAGATCTAAATGTTGTGGAAGAGGAACTTAGAAGAACAGAGGATGGTGTACGAGAAGTGACTGGGAGGAAGAAGCTAGAAGTTGTCCATCAGAGTGAAAATTAGGAAGGCAAGGGATGAGGTGTATAAGAAATTTAGGGTGATGAAGGAGAGAGGGAAAGATGGGGATTGAGACAGTTAAGGGTGCGTGGAGTATCAAAGGAAAAGAAACAAATTTGTTGGTGTGATTAGGAGTGAGAGGAGATTGTATTAAGAGAGAAACATTGACCAGTGCAAAGGTGACCCGGGAAAGATGTGGAAAACATTAAAAAGTTTAATGGATCTAAGGGAAGGCGTGATATAAATGGGGTGGATTTTGATGGAGTGATGGTGTATGAATAGACATTGACAACAGGTTAAAAAAGTATTTTGTAGATAGTGTAGAGGATATTATAAGGGAGATAGCGGAGGAACAAGACAATGTGGATATAGCATATGATGGAGGAGTAATTGAGCATGTGGGCATGATGCAGGAGGACTACCTAGAAAAAATAGTTAAAAAGTTAAAATTGACAGGATGTGAGGGAGGTGTTAAGCTGTAAATTGTTTAAGGAATTATGGGGGATTTTAAGAGGATATGTGAGCCGCATAGTAAATTTGTCTTTGGAATATGCAGTAGTTCCTACAAGTTATGAATAATTGTCGGATGTCGGATTATCGTCCTATAAACATTCTGCCAATCTTGGACAAGGTATTGTAACCAACAATTTTAGATTAGAATAATATGCTATCTGGGCACCAATCTGGTTTCACAGAGCAGCACTCTACAGAGACAGCGGTTCAGATTTCTGGTGGAGGATTGGAAGAGAGAAAGGAAGGATGAAAAATCGACAGTAGCAGTTTTCCTTGATTGCAAGGTTGCTCGGAAAATTAAACAAATATGGTGTGAGGGGCGAATTGTTAAGTTAATTGGATAGTTATTTAAGTAATAGAAAGCAGTATGTAAAAATAAATGATGTATGCTCGGATCCTGTAGATGTAAAGTATGGAGTGCCACAAGGAAGTAAGCTGGGACCATTGCTATTTATAGTATATATAAATGATATGCCACAGATTCTAAATAGAAGTAAAATCCACTTGTTTGCTGATGATACTTTTGTATTTGTCGGATGATGTATACTTGATGTATTTGTCGAGAAGTGATGTGGGCGAGATCATAAGTAGTATGAATGAAGAGTTAGGTGAAGTGGCAAAAGGGCTTCGTATAAATAAGTTAATGGTAAATGTAAACAATACAAAATGTATGTATATCCTTTTTCTGGCCCGCGATAATAATTGTGTACGTACAAATCGTGTAATTTTTTTTTTTTTGCCGGAACAGGGATATAGGGAATAATGTAGTAAATGGAAATATTATTATAGATAATGCTGTAATCGGATGGGTAGATAGTTTTAAGTAATTAGGCATTATACTGGATAAGAAGCTAAATTTTAAAGAACTTGCTAGTTATGAATCTAAGACCATACCAAAATATTTGAAAACAGGAACTTACTATTTCCAAATGAATGCCCTGTATTTTTTATTATCTTTAATTGCTGTATTACTTAAAAATAAATAAATAAGTAACATTTTATGGATATTAACACAATCTTACAACCCTTCTTAAATCTCTTTTCTGCGTAATGACAATCTTTCTCTTCTATGAGTTCAAGTGCGGTAAACTTTTCACTAAAATTGACCCAATCTTTCTCGAATCTTAGTGGAAAAAATAATCTAGATAATTTGAGTGCGGGTGAGACGTAATGCTTTAGAAACATATGAGGCGGTCTACGAAAATAAGCTCAATACAGCTTACCTACCTGTAACCAATGACATCCACAAACCATCCTACTAATTTCTTACTCTTGTTTAATTTAGAAATTGAAGCTTAAAAATTTAAGAATTCTGTTTTTATCACTTTTTAAAGTATTTTTGAGAAAACGGAGTACAAGATTGGCATGTCATTTGGGTTACGAACGGTATCAAATATTATTAATTGTTATAAAATACAACAATAATTTAGACATGATACAATTCACTTTAAAAAATAAGTTTTAGTGTTAGTGAATTGATCAAAAAATATGCCTTTTAATTATTGCACGACAAACCCTTGAAATGTTCAAATTGTAAGTGATAAAATAAATTAAAATAACGTGGCAATGATGTGAGGCAACCCTCATAATTGGTGGATATCATTTTCTGACACATGTTCCTTACCAAAAGAAGATTTAATCATAACATTGGACTGACAAGGAGAACAGGACATTACATTTTACAAGTTAAATGCTGCTCGATGAGGTTTCAATCCAGACTTTCTGAGGATGATACGTTTGCTAGTTATATGATACAACGGCTTTAATGATTTCTATTAAGCAGCAACAGAACACCAAACGATTTAACAACACAAATTTCGTATGTACTTGCAATACAATACTCTGGACGTTAATATACTTATTCTCAACTTAGATTGCTGTAAGGTAGGTCAAAAATAGCAGTACGTAGTAGAGCAACTGCTAGAATTTTATCTGCCGAAACATGGATAAAACAAACATGCGAATAAGTAGATTTTTGACTGTTCATAGATCGGGTCTTAAGTTCTGGATTTAATAAGGATATAAACAGAAATTATTTATGTCTTTGATGTCGTTTACACACACTTGATGCTATGGGCTAGGCTTTTTTGAAAATTAAACAATCATTTTTTAGTTGCGCTTGCGAGTGTCTAGGCACTGTTTGATTCCATAGCGTAACATTGTATACCACTTTACAGGCTTAGATAAGCAATTCGTCGATCATCCTGGTGAGCTTCAATAAACTCCAAATGCCAAACTACATACATATGTACATATATATGTACATTTTTTACTATAATTGGCGTGATAACATAAAATACAGTTTACTATAGCAGTTCATGACCTACCATATTCAGACTAATCCCCTATCTATAAAAATCTTTATCTCAACTATGATTTATAAACGTACTTATCTTAATATACAATGTAACAATTATTTAAATAAGATAACAATGAAATTAATCAACTCGAGTACTTACACAATAGCGTTAACCCCGCGACAATATCGTTCCCACATTGATCGAAACCTGGGTTGCCCTCCAATATCCCACACTTTGATCGTAACATTCCCTTTTGTAATTTTACGCATATTAAAACCAACAGTTGGTATCATATCTTCGCTAAATTGTCCAGACTGGAATATCGCGATTTTGGAAAAATAAAGAAAAACATAAATATTTGTATGTAGTTCTACTTATTAATGTATGCATATGTATGACATTGTTTTGTATTGTACGTTTCAATAATGGGCTGAATTATCTCAATGACAGATAAGGAAATATAAATTTTGTATTAATTAAATTTTGGATGAGTCACAATAAAAAAAAATGTATTCGATCAGTTAGCAAAAATAGGGGGCCATTGTCACATCACATCACACATCATATGCAAAGCCCCACCATCATCGCAGTTAACCACCATGACAGTAGCGGACGAAATGCAATTTTAACGATTCAACTTACAGCAATAACATTAACAAAAGTTGTTTTTCCAGAATACTGTAGTCCAACTAAGGTTAATTCCATTTCCTCTTTCCAAAATAAACTTTTGAACCAGTCCAAAATTCTATTTATTAGGGCTAACATTATGAATTTGAGATTTTTTTACTTGACTTTTTTATATACACACACACAATACACAGGTTCACTCCTTTATGTGTAACACAAATATTTTTTTTTGTCTTAATTCTAATCTCTTTATTTAACAAAAGTACAATAATATCACGCCCCAATATAGAATATTTGTGAATTTTCACCACACACAGTAGATAATGAAAATATTATAAAAATTTTCTGTTTTAAATTCGATAAAAAATTAACTCACGAGCTCGAACAGTGAAATATGGTAACTTGGTAAATTTTTGACAGTTTGACAACACTTCGATGCGATGACAAAATAGATTTTTTTTTGTTTTGTAGTTTTCGGTTTGAAACACACGCGCTCTTGTCGTATTTTATTAAGGTCTGTATGCAAATGAAATATAGTTTTAGTACAAAATTGGTAATGTTTTTGTTTCTGATACCAACACCTCTATACTAACACGGCCAACTCACAGAAAATAACCATTTTTTGTTTATAAAATTTTAAACTTTATTGACGATTGTAAGAGTTGGAAAAGAGCCGTTGGTGAATCAGATTGAAACTAACATAACTATAAAAAATGACACGTGTGATCGATATGCTGACAAAATCAAGGATATACATAGATTCTTCTTTTTTATACATATTACATAAGCCACAAAATCACTAATTACACAAAACCTATATCATCTTTAATTAATATATTTAAACAAAATTAAACCAATCAAAGCTAGCACAGTAAAAAGATGAATTATCGCAAATGTTGCAGATTGCTTATTTTCTTTTTGCATTTATGTCAAAATTTTTAGTTAACATAGTTCAAAAAAATTCCGATACGAATCAATCATTTACAAATGAAAATGCACTAGCGTAACGACAGCTTCTAAATTATTATTTATTATACCGATAAACTGATAATACAAACGTTGAAAAGCAAAATGTTAAAAATTATATGAAATATTTAATGCAATTAAATGTCAAATTAATATATAATTTGTAAGATGTAGATTCACGAGTCGTGTCAGAACAGGATAATCGATTTCAATTATTTCGAATTCATTTGCCATATTCCGATAAAATTGTTTAAAAACGATTCAAATTTTATTTCTTTTCAAAATACAACTGCCATACGTTATATATTTAAAGAAATGGTATTAATAAAATATGACTAACACGGTAGCTACGTCTCTCAGTAAACACGCACGATTTTAAACTTATGTGTAGCCATAAAACAGGTAATAGTTGTTTTCCCTTCGTAAAAATTGAGTGACTTCCACTATTACTCTACTACAACAATATGGATTACATCCGGGTAATCACTATGAATTACTTCAAATTTAACTGCCATGTCTGAAACTTTATGATAATTATTGAATTTCTTTAGAATTTTTATAAGCTACTGATAAAAACTTGTAAGCTCACTAGAATATATCGAATTTCTTCGCTGTCGTTTCGTATGTATAGAAACGCTTGCTTGCGCTATCATTTAAAGATAATACAAATTAATATTGATTTACAATTATTAATTTAAATATTTTTATAATCCAAATAAGTATGTAGTAACGTGCATATGAAAATTAAAAATTGTTTTGACCTAACATAAAGGTTTACTGAATTGGAGATTTTCTTCAATTTCCTTGGCTGAAGTTAACGTAAAGCATGTTGTGAAGAATTATGTAGTTGTTAACTGGATGCAGACTTGCACCACGGTACAACTGTTAGTGATTCTCGGTTCTAATCGAAGTATGTACCTAATTTTATTTTTATTTTTATCAATCTATGTTTGGACTGGAGGATTACTGGATCCAGTAATCCTCCAACACTGATTGTAAATTAGTTTTTATAATGTTTTTGATACGGATGCAACTACATTAAAAACGACGCTAGGCACAAAGAAAAAATCGACTAGCACTTCATAAATTGCATCTTGACATCTTAATATTGCTTATTAATGGAACTAAAATTTTTGAAAATGTGGATCCAATTGATGTTCAGAAACATCATGTGTTAGCTCTGAGGAACACTGGTTCGCCTTCAATTGGTTAACAAATAAAATGCTAATAACGGCTACGATATTAAAACTTATGACTTACCTATACAACAAGTTAAATCCTACTTCGATATTATTTTTGTGCTTTTAATATTTCCGCCTCAGTATTTTTTAAATTTAATTGGCATTGTAGCTACTGCGTACTATACTTTCCAATCACGCACTTTTCATACTTTAATCAAATCAAATCCTTCAATTTAATAACGCAAATTGTTGAATAGTTTTTTAATTATTTTTAATACTTACAATTTAAAAGATAAAACTTATAAGTACAAGCTCTGACTTCGAAAGAACTGCATCATAGACTTATGAAACGAATACAAAATACTTCTCTTCTTGTTACTGATCAAAATACTGGGAATACACCTTTCGACAGAGTTTTATTTATACTTAAAGATAGAAAAAATAACTAAACCAATTCCAAGGGTTTTCGTCCTACCAGAATCGTTGATAGATTTGTTAGAGACAATGTCTTGTATTTAACTCCCCTTCAGTAGTACACGGCATGCTTTACATAGTGGACAAGTCTTGTGAAAGAGCACTTTATTAATTTTTTACTTAGATTTTTTTTTTCTTGGGTATCATCCTAGTTAAATGGTTTCTTTGAATCTGTCAATGTTGCGAAAGGGTGCAAATAGGAAGGTATACTCTCCATTGATATGGCTCAGCGTTACGCTGATGATCTTATTCTTGTGGTTTTAGATATGCATGCAAAATTTTCTTGTAGGGCGGGCACCTGTTTTTTTCGATGTTCCAAGCTGAGAGAACTTACATCTTGGAGTCACGGAGTCCAACAATACTTTGTGCACGTTTAGACCGCGCTTAATTTGTTGTTTTAACGCTTGGTTGAGCCTAAGGTTGTCAGAGATTGTAAACATTTTATCAATCTTCTCTGTCGATCTAACAAGGGCATGCTTATCTCGGTGCCAGCTTACTGTAACTTTTCAAATGTTATCGCTGATCTCCAAGCCAAACTGATTCGCTTCATAATTAAAACAAATCGGTCCTTAACCTGCTGTTCTACTATCCTTTAATAATCGGTGACATCAATAAAAACTTACTTTACTGAGGCAAACGTGGTTTCCACTCCCACCAGTCGCGCATGGAAAAACCAATTATGTTCATATTTGCCAGAACACGACCCCATGATTTAATTCCCATTAATTCAATTCTTCCTTGGTTTTTAAACAAACTGAAGAAGTTTGACCACTCTTGCGCTCTTTAAAAGAATTCCCCGCGGATTAACAGCAAGCCATTCGGGACATTGAATGCAGAACTCTGCGCGTTCCGCCCACTTAAATAAATAAATAATGGAAACAAAAGTCAAAAACGAATTTAATAGCGACGCAAAATGTCAAATATAACAGGGATTCATTATATTTTGTTCTTTTTATATTACATAAACCACCAGCTCGTCAGTCTGGTTCTGATATTCCGCGTCACAAAACATTCATGTTTTTGCTTGAAGAGCGTTTCGAAATATTGAAATCTTATTTTCAAAGTCAGTGTTGTGTAGCCGAAACCGTTCGAATTTTGAAAAGAAAAATGTATCGTTAAAGAGCCCCAAACGGAACCGCTCTAGTGAAATTGATGAAGAAAGTTTGTGAGAAAGGGTTGCTATTGGGTGATATAACAAATGACCATTCGCTTTGATATCAGTTCTCTGCGTGGGCCATAGACCAACTGTTGAAAAAAATTTCAACAGTTCGTCTATGGCGAAGAGCATTTCCATCTCGAGGGCTATGTAAACAAGCAGAACTGTCGGATTTGGAGTTCGAAACAGCCAATCGTAGGAATGCATCGATCAAGAATGACTGGTGAGTGAGTGTGAATTTTGAAGTGGTGCCATATAATTAGAATATAATTCCCCGAAAACTCTGCTGGATGGTAACGCCGTTACCATCAACGGCGACCGTTTCCCAACAAAATATTAATATTAAAGATAGAACTTGTATAAATAAAAAAAAGAAAAAATTAAAAAGTAAATGTTTAATTTGTTCCATTACTTTAACTTCAATCAACGTATTTTGAATATTTTGGCATTTTTTGGTGTTTTGCCCCTAAATTACAGGTATTTCTTTTTTCAAAAAATTACGTCATACATGTATTTAAAATGAAACAATAAGCCAATTGCTTTCAAAAGTTTTGTAATTTTAGCAAAAAAAGACTCCAATTTGCAATAAAATATGTTTGCCCAATTTTTTCCCCCAGCACTGTATATTAGTACATATATTTCAGGTGATAAATGTTTGTTTTATGGATGCATTTAATTTTCATGTTTATGGTATAGCGACACCAGTGAATTATTGCTGCAGTTTCAGTAGAAATTTCCCATTCGGCTCCGGATAGTGCTCGAATAATAAAACACGGCTATTGTTGTGTAGCAGAAAGTAGCAGTATTTTATTATTCGAGCACTATTTTGGCTTTTTTTATAAAGTACCTCTTTTATCCGGAATGACTGGGGCAAACAATTCCGGATAAAAGATTTTTTTAATAATTTCATAGTAAAACAGCATATTTTAATATTTTTTAAACTTCAGTGTCATTTATTAAGATTTTAAATTTATTTTAGTTAATTACATAGTAAAAAAACTATTTTATTTTTGGAAAATACGGTAAATAAAAGAGAAAATGAAAGAATACGAAAAATACTTTTTCCGGATATTAGATGTTATTCCGGATAAGATTTCCGGATAAAAGAGGTTTGTATGTACATATTTCACATTTATCTTCTTCCTACAAGCCGATTGTAATAATCTTGTTCTATATAAACATAATAATCCTGTTTTGATGAAAATCGTGATATGACCATATGACAGACCAGAGAAAAATATTGGAATAATCAAGAATATGAATATCTAGTTTGTGTCTGTCTACGGTATAACAATACTCCAAACATCCCATGGTTGTCGGCCAATATTGACTCCACCATGAAATTTCAAAATTCATCGCTAGTTATTACTTATGGTAATTTTGTTCACGATAAAGCCTTATATGAATTTAACAGATTAATAAATTCCTTTTTGTTTTTGCGATTTTTTGCAATGCTAACGAGTCGTTTATCGATTAATGTCGGCACGACAATCATGCGAAACGGATTAATATTATTGTAGTTATAGTAATGAAATAGTACCGTGTAAATATAAAGCAACGAATTTCAAATGGCGAGGGATAACCTGTAGGGTTAAGATCCAAAACTTTTAATGAACTGTTAACTAAAGCGTTACAGTCAGAGCGTCTTCAAAGCTGGACCATTATTCCAATGGGTTATCGGTGTACTATTAGATAAAAGCCAAAGCATAGCGATGCAGATAGTGTGTCACGACTACCAGCTGCGTATGTATTTTGGTGTAGGATACGAGCAACAACTAAGGGCAATTCAGAGTAGAAAACTATAGTGCAATGCGTACAGAATGGCTGATCGAACCAAAATCACTCCGTTAGCAAGCGTTCAAGGTAAGAAAAATTTCATAAAATATTCATTATGGTGTTCTTATGTTACAGAATGATCATGTTCGTGTAGCAGTACCAACCACCTTGCGAGTCAAAAATGTTAATCTTCGAAGACGAAATTCTCGATCATATCAAGAAATAACGCCAGATTCATAGAAGCAATTCGAAAGTTGGCCGATAGTGGTTGGTCTAATGATTTTCAATCGAAACACTACTTGACTAGCCAGTGTCAGACAACGAGCTATCATTTACGTCAGGCAAATTTTAACAAGTTTTACCAGCGTAACGTAGCACCGAACGCTGTCGCACCCCAATAAGTAATGGAACATTGCAAATTAGGTTCTTCTTGTTTGAGAAATAGCACCCATAGGGAAGGAGTTTAACGATTCAAAAGAGTTCCGAGGCCGAGAATTAGATTTGATATCGATTTATCACAAGTAAATACGCATAATATAAAAGAAACTAAAATTATAAATGAAAACGCTATACTAAACAAATTTCCACAAATCGTGTGTTTTATATTTTCAAGATAAGATAGTGGGTGCTTAGACACTTGTTATGAACACACGATCTTATGCGTTTTATTATTGTGATTGATTTAGAAATGACCAAATCGACTGACTTATAAATAAGATATGTAAACGTGTGCGCGTAACTCACGTTTCATTTCGCCAGGCATTGACGTAATTGCAACATGGGGGGGGGGGGCGCTTATTCACCAACTCCATGTAAAAGTAAAACTAAACAAAAGGGCAAGCATTTTTTTCTAAAACTATATAAATGTGTAAATGTGTATACTCAGTTTAAAGTGCTTCTTATATTATCGAAACTTTGTTTATTATAGGAATACTTTCTTTCTATTTTTGTATACTCATGCATTTCATAACAAAACGTGTGGAGCGTTTTGACAACTTTTTCTATGGAGATTAATCAACAACGGTGCCTTTAACCGTGTTCTTGTGGTTTTATTCGATTGTGCGTATTATATGGTTTTGTTCATTTTTTTGGCTTAACGGGTGGGTGCCAAGTGGTATGTACAGAGGGCAATACTCATGATTATTATAAGTGATTTAATAACAAAAGCGTTTTTACCAAGTCTAAGGAGGTTCATAGATCGATAAGGAATATGTAGCCATATTTATATATTGTTACAAATTCCTATCCTGTCAAATCCGGTTCGTATCACTGGATTGTGAATCAGCTATAGATTTTGATGATTACAACACCGATTTTTGTAATTTATTCCGTTTTCAAAATATTCCCGAATATATCAAAAAAAATCTTTGAATAATTTGCTAATATCTATACTAAACATTTATTTTACTGGAATATTTCCGAAAATACCAGAAATAATTCGTCGGTCAATAAGTCCTGATGCTAACTACTAAAAAACATTTGTTTTGGAAAATTTGACTGGAGAAAGAGACGGAAATCTCCTCTCCCCCTGGAAAGAGACGCAAATCTCCTCTCCCCCTGGAGCATTTTTTGAGGTTTACGAACAGGTAGTTGCCCCTGGGAGCTAGATCTGGAGAATATTGTGGATAGGGAAGCAATTCCAGCTTCACGAGCACTTGTTTCTATTGCGTTTGCGGCTGTTTTTTAGCAAGTTCTTCCTTAAAACGCACCAATAACACCATCTAACGATGAATAAAATACCTTACGTATCCCAAAATACGCGAGCATTTTGGGGAACAAATCCAGATCCAGTTCTATCAGCCGAAATTATGTTCGACGTGAACAATATCACCAGCGACAAAAAAAAGTTTGTGCACACAGTGCTGCCCTCTCAGCAACACAGGCAGTGGGCAACTAAATTCTGCAAGACATTTGGGCGAACGATAAATATAACGATTCAAGCAGCATTGGCCCCGACGCCATAAAACCGATAACCTACACTAGTGATGACACATCACGCAAAATATGGCAGAGCAGCATCAAAATGCACTCTACTATGCACTTTTGTTACACAACAAAATGGATCTTTAAATACCAGTTCCTCAAGCCAAAAAGTCTTAAAGTTGCAGCGTCAAAAATATGACAACCGCAACTAAGCCGCATATTTCTCTGATATTCGGTAAATAAAATAAAATTCTTGATTAATACTGGCACGATTTCAGCGTCATTATCGCTAATGTCCATAACCCCATCATCGACGCGGATTTCTTGGCGAAATTCGATTTGTTAATATAGATCTTAAAAATCACAAATTGATTGATTCATTCACCAAATTGTCAATCAACGCAAACATGTGTTGATATATCATCGCCATTGCATTACTCAATCGACAATTTCTATGGAACATTGTTAAAGAAATTTCCTTCTGCAACAGCCCCACCAAACTCCAACTGTCCGGTAAGGCACAATGTAGTACACCACATCGTAACTACAGGAATTTTACCACTTTCTAGAAGGATCTTTTCGGGAATTCCAACACATGATGGAACTAGAAATGTGTCGACTTTCTTCATCAGCAATATCGGAATACAGGAGGCTTAACGCAGTCACAATTCTTAACCGTTACTCTATCCCCAGCGTACAAAATTTATCCATGCAATTACATGGTTGTACAATTTTCTCATACCACCTGATTCCAATTGCTCCTGACGACATTCACAAAACCGCCATTATCACACCAGTTGGCTGATTCGAATTCACCCGAATGCCATGACTACGATATGCTACACAAACATTCCAACAATTTCATCAACGAAATCATGTATATTGACGACATTCTCGTCTTCATAGCTTCAAAGCCGAGAAACAACGCACTTGGAACAAGTCTTTAAAAACATATCAAATTACGGCGTTATTCTGCCGTTCGAAGGAGGAATTAATGTAGTTAGAAAATTCTCAGCACCGCAAAATGTCAAACAAATATGACAATTTGTCGATATGGTAAATTATTATCACAGATTCATCTCAAAACTTGAAGAGATAGGCGCGGTCTTGAAAAAGAACAATAGCGAGACTTGGAAACCTCTCGGATTTTCCTCCAAGAAATTATCAGATGTCGAAAGAAAATATTCCGCATTTGATAGAGAATTGCTTGCAATCTTTCAAGCAATTAAACAATTTTGCTACCTTGGAGACAGTCAGGAATTCACTATCTTCACCGACCACAAACCACTTACGAAAGCAATTTTTTCTTAAGCGGAACACAACCCAAAGCAAGAACGCCACTTAGATTTTGTCTTTCAATTTACGACAGACATTCAACATATTCAAGGCAAAGATAATGTGGTCGCCGACACACTTTCTCGGACTTCCGGCCAAGAACTTGCCTCCGCAACAACATGCTTCGACATCATTACAATCGCAAAAGCACAAGCTTGCGGTTCCGAACAGTTTTACCACTCTCTAGTTCTACAAATCGTTAATCTTACAAGTGGAAATTATTGTAGATACATTTTCATTAGCCGATTTGACATAATTTATTTTGAAATATAAGCAACAATCCTCATGGGCCGACCCACCTTCCATGTCAGTATAGGCTGGTATGGAGCTTGCAATGTGCAGATGGTCTTAAAATCGGTGCTATAGCCGTACGTCCTCGAATTGGCTGACTGGCGTAAGAGTAAGGACGAAAATAAGCAAACCGCGAAAGTGCAAGAAGAGTCTTAAAAATAATAATGCCTGCACATTCCAGAGACATAACTTCGAACTATTTTCGACACTCTTCATAATATTTCACACTCAAGTGTACGAGCAACGCGAAAACTCATCACTTCAAGGTACTTTTGGTCCCGTATGAAAAAAGATATGACCCAATGGGCGGAATATTGGGCAAGATAACTTGCCAAAAATGTAACAACGTACTAAATCAACTCACGGGATTTTTGGAATTTTGGAATTTCACCAGGTTGATTTGCACTTATCTATATATATAGACATTGTTGGACCACTTCCGTCATCTAATGGATACACTTATATCTTAACCTGCGTGGATCGTTTTATAAGGTGGCCAGAAGCCTACTGCATAAGACATCTCCGCACCAACTAAATTTCTAGATTTGGCGTTCAGTTAACATAACGACCGACCAAGGTACACAGTTCAAATCCCAGTTGGTCACTAAGCTTATGCAACTCTAAGGCTCATATCGAATACGGACTACTGCCTACCTTCCACAATTAAACGGTATGGTTGAGAGCTTTCACCACCAACCAGCTTTAAAAGCTCGTGTAAATACCGCCAACTAGAGCTTAAAGATTCCAATGCTATTGTTGGGAATTCGAGCAACAGTTAAAGATGGCCTAAAATGTTCGCCAGCAGAACTGGTGTACGGTCAAACGATTAGACTTCCTGGGCAATTCTTTGTGGAACACCCGCTTACACCTCAAGTTACCACTGACACAGTGATAGATCAACTGTACTCCACGATGAACAAACTCATCTCTAAAACAAACTCTAAAACAACTAATTTGCAAAACAAATCAAAATGACATATTCATACATCACTATAAACTTGTGATTACGTTTTCGTACGAATAAACAAAGTACGCACTGGTCTCACATCACCTTATGAAGACCCATACAAAACAAAGTGATACGACGACTTCTTACATGGACTCTCCACCTGCTATTGCTATCTAATTATGCTAGAAAATTTCGATCAAATGGCAAGTGGAGACACGCAATAATATTTATATGCTATCTGTATGCTATGAATACATGCTATGTCGGCAGAACTCGATAGCATGTATATAGCATGCATATTTTGACGTTTCAATATGGCGATATATCAATATTCAATTTCAATATGGCGTCTACTAAATTTTTTCGCTTTCAATAAATAAAAAATAAATAACCAAATAAATTTTAAAAAATTATATTAATAAAATTATACAATATAAATATTTTATAAATATTTTTATAAAACTAAAAATACATTTTATAAAACTTTACTGCCAAGCGCAATTTTTATTTTTTTCTGTACTGACATTTTAAGTAGTTATTCAAATGACTAGTGGTCTAGACTATCGACAAAAGAATGATTTCTAAACGTCAAATTATAGCAAGTTTACCACACCAGACTCCATCTTGGCAAATTTTGATAGAAAGAGAAAGTAGATTGCAATAGCATTCAGATAGCAGGTGGAGAAGCCGTGTTAGGCACTTTGTATTACAAATCAGAGACAAGCACCAATCTTTCTCTATAGATAGACTGAAACTAGTCTGTGGAATACTTATCTCGATCAGATATCGCGAATGAAGAAAATTGTTTGCATTTTCGAGTAACATTCTTCATACAACAAATCAAAACTAACATGCCCCCCCCCCCTCTCCTCCCTTGAATCGTACAAAAACCATCCTACTCCAAAGAGGAATGGGGAAGAAAATAATCATCCGACCACGACCAATAATCGTGGCGCAACGCGGTTGGTAAAATAGCCACAGCTAGCATTAGCAGCAGCAGCACCAACCGAGACATTACCAACAATACTATGTTAGTCCCATGCGCGGTTCGATGTTCATGCGAACCTAGACAAACACAGTTCGCGACTCACTAAGTTAAAGAAAGAAAATGACCAGCTGAAGAAGACTAGACTGATAGAAGTTCATGAAACTCCTCTTACTATAGCTATAAAGAATTCAGCACACTTGCCTGTACTAACGCTGAATACCATACAGATGATGAGGAACTTGCAAGAAAAACTGTTTGGATGCACAAAGAAAATAAAAGACCAAGGAAAAAACGAAGGAGTGAATTCTCGCCAGACGTTGGGGAGCACTCGCAAGCAAAAGTTAATGAAACTACTGAACCAATGCCTGAATCTCAACATCGGAAGATAAAGCACAAGATATCTCGATGCATACAGAGTTATAGCCACAAAGCTCACTGAAGAAGGTAAAAAGTGGTATACCATTGATAACAAAAATAACAGAGAATTTAAGGTTATGGCCAGAGGTGTTCATCCCACCTGCTAGAAGATGGATGTAATAGAAGACCTCAAGATGAAAGAATTGCAAATTAAAGACGCAGTAAACATCCCTCCAACGAAAGAAAGTTGAAAATAGCTAAGGGATCAAGATCAATAATTGAGAGCAATCACTATTCATTGCTCACATTCAACAAAAGCGAAAAAAACATTAGCGTGATTATAAATGCTGGAATACAATTTATCTAGGAGGAGACGCTAGAGGTAAATCTACCATACAATTGCAAAGAATACCTATTGGCGATCTAGACAATATCGACTTTAACGGAATAAAATTATTTAAAACAGCTCGCAAAAATTATAAATTTCACTCTGGTAATAGCCCAACATATATTGGTCTAAACATACATAAACCAGAACTGCTTCATTTCTGTGTAACAAGATGAGGAAGGATATCTGACCACTCACCTGTTATCATGACTCTGAGTAATTTAGTGGGAAAGGGAATAAATATCCGGGTACCAATTAGATCAGCGGCGCAGCTGGAAGACGAACTAGACCCCTTCAATATATTATCCAACAAACAGTATGGGTAAAGTCATCTATTCCTCATACAAATTAATTGAGGAGACATAATTATCCTCTTGAAGGAGGTCAGAGAACTAGTTAAGTCTAGAGAAATTGACGGTTGAAAAGTTGGAGTTTCAATTGGAGAAATTTGACCAGCAAAATCAGATCCATAAATAAATGAAACAGTCACAACAGAAAATAAAACAAGATTTTGCACTAGGAATTAAAGAAATAAAACCAGAGGTCGAAACATTGAGAAGGAACCATGGCTTAGGCAATATGTAGCAGAATATCGCAAATTCAAATATTTTGTATGCTATTGGTTGAGGAGAACAAAGAAGTGGTGATGTTGATGGGAAAAGTTGTGTGATTACTTTTGACTCACAGGATTGTTCGATAAAATCCCACTATTACACACAACCAGCCAACAAGTTGAAATTGCAATAGAAGGCAATGGGGTGTGGCAACTTAACGTATAAAGGGTACGTAATAGACCAAATCAAGAAACAGCAACGATCGTTAATGCTCTAATTAAAAACTGAATGGATATGGAATCCCGTTGGAAATTTACTCTAATCAAGTGAAAAATTGTGAACCAGCGGTACTCCAAGAAATTGTCAGTTGTTTTGCACACTTAGAACAAGAACAACACCTTTGCATCCTCAATCAGATGGTATGGTGAACAGATTTAACAAATGGTCTACCGTAACGCTTGGTTCAATAGCCATACAAATAAATAATAATAAAGAGTGAGATTATCTTAGATAGGCAAAACAACCAAAACATACGACCAGCTGTACACGACCGTTTCGATTAAAATATTTTGTAATACTCTTTGCGCATTTTAATTCAAGAGGCAGAAACAAGGAAGTATGACAATCTACCGAGCACTTCGGTTCTAATTAGAAGGATGTAGAAACTTTCTAAAACAAGTCAATCAATTTTTAGATAACAATCTAATCTGATTGTAAATAAATGAAAACGTTAGTCGTTTTGACATGGTATGGTAACTATACCTCGCTTATGCAACTAACAGAGATCGCATTATAATAATTATTACGAGGGTTGTTTGGAAAGTTTCGGAAAATTATTAATAAAAACAACATTTTAAATGTTCATTTCCTTCATTAATTATTCGTAATTTACATTGTTGGAGGTTGTCAACCGACTTCTCAGCTGAGAGAAACGTTTTAGCCTCATCGGTGGAATAGAACTTCATTTTAACCACAGTTTAGACTACTCTTTGGTTTACAGAGAATAATGACGAACCAAAGCTGAGCAATTTCTAGTCGCCCTCCCCACTCCAGTATGGAATTTATTTTAATTTTTATGTCAGTAAGCCCCAGCCCTAAAAACACATCTCACCCGAAGTTCGCATTTGTTAAAAATATTTTACCATTAAACTTGTTGGTTCTGCAGAAGAGATACGATCAATTTCAACAGTTCAGAGCGGCCTAATTTAATTAATGGCATAAATAAAATTGCTATAGGTTCAAAACTTTCCAAGAAATCTTCGTTGTTAGTTGTAACCAAAATATCAATCGTATACGATAACAAAACTTCTTATCTATTGGCGCGTATTTTATATAAAGACAAGTATGCCAAAGTAATCATGAATCATTATTCCTAAAAATTTTGTGTGATAAGTAAGCAAAATAGTCAACAGAAATGGCTAAACCTTTCGATACTAACAGTCCCTACAGTAAAAGATTAATTCGTGAACTTTCATCAGATGGTGTTAAAAAGTTAGGATCTAATGATACTAGCGAACCAAATTGTGAAACGAAGGCTCCCCTTATAATGCAAGGGGGCAATGTGTAAAAATTTAAAGCTACAAAATAGTAAAAATTTCTTATCTAACCACGCATGTTTAGATAAGGGTGTGTTTGTTGGTTTGACGTTGCAACATTAATGGCTAAATTATTAATCCTAGCCACTTAATATTGCCTGCATCACTAAAATAAGGTAAGTCTATATCAAATTAGTCTCATTCTGTGTATATACTAATCGTCTTCAATTTATTATTAGTTATTGATGCGGTTGAACTATCCACTAATATATACTACATAGCCTAAATAGCCAAAAAATGGAGAGATGCATTTTTAATACCAACAATACCATGTAATCATATTAAGGAATCTTGAGAAAAACAGCTGATGTCTAATGGCGGACTAAATGTAATTAACATTCGACTACGACTCATTAAAGTGTATATAAACCTTTTGAATTGGACACAGTGTTTTTTAAAAATATGTTCACCTATATAAAATAATGTATAAAAAATTATAATTGATTAATAAATCTTGGAAAAAGTATACATATTTGTGAGTTTCGATGTGGCTGACAATGTGACCTCCATGTAATAGAAACCACGGCCATTTAATAGGCATTGCGCGATCCGCAAATATAAAATGGTTATATGTTGCCGCTATATGCACACTCATATCAATCTTTCTCAAAGAGCACTAAAATATATTATATCAGACTGAGATGAAGTCGTGTAATTGTGGTTGCTGATTAATAGTGTATCGTATTGATTCGGTGAGTGCACATTGCACATGCTGATTGTGCAATCAGATCGTCAATCAACTCAGTTCGACCAATTCTATGATAGCCAAATGGAACTTCAAAATATATATTTACAGTTAAGTTACGCTTGACTGCATTATTTTAAAGGGTGTTCCAATTTAAGATTAATTTTTAAATTTTTAATAAAACACATAAATTATTTGATAAGTATCTGAACTTTTATTTCAAACGATAGTACAAAGGTTCCGGTTTATTAGTAAATAATGAAAAATAGTTTCTTCTAAGTAACCTCCTGCTGCTGCACAGCAAGCACGTACCTTTCTAATATATAAAAAACTTCGATGACATTAATTGTGTCATTTCTTTTTCACTAGTTCAAAAACCACACCAGACAATCACTTTCTGTGAATGAATCGTGTTTTCCCCATTATTTCTCGTGGATTTTCTTCACTCCAGATTTGATAATGTTGTTCCACCCAGTTGAAAATTTGCTTCATTCGCTTCATTTTCAAATTTTTGGTATGGCCCAATTACTGCAGATCTTTATGCAAAATTTTGAATAAAGTGGTTGATGGAACATGAAATTCTTGTGAAAGATGACGAATTGATTGATTCTGAAGGACCGGTACGATAATGCATTTTGCTATTTTCATGATTTACCGAACCAGTTTCCATAAATTTTGCAACAATTCGCAATGGTCCACAATAGACGAACAATTTTCTCTTCCATATTCGTACGAAATTTTCTTACAACTTCTGCATAACTTGCACCAAATTTAAAATAATTTTTAACAATGAATACACGTTATCAATCGTAAATCTCTTCATTTTTATTATCCGGAAGGTTTCTACTTGTCATCTGTTAATATCTATTAAAAGCAAAATATACTCTTCCACTACCAGCTTCCAATGAAAACCACTACGTACTATCCAACGTTCGATCCTGGCACGAATCGTCTATAATAGGTGCACAATCCAAGGAAGCTGCGTAATTCATGTAAATTTTTAGGTCGTGGCCATTCCTTCACCGCTGCGATCTTATCTTCATCGGTATGGATTCCATTAGTTGTTACCTTATGAGCCAAATATTTTACTTCCGTCCTAAATAGTTTGCATTTCTTTGGGCTTCGCTTTAATCCGCGGCCTGTATCCGATCCAAAACCTCTGCCAAATTCCTTAAATGCTCGTCGAAATCCTTGCCCATGACGATGATGTCGTCCAAATATAAGAGGCACGTCCTCCAATGTAATCCCTTTAGTACGCGCTCCATTAGCCGTTCAAAAGTCGCAGGGGTTACATAATCCGAATGGCATAACGTTAAATTGCCATAATCCGTTACCCACACTGAATGCCGTTTTCTCGCGATCTTCCTCCTGGACTTCCACTTGTCAATAGCCGCATTGCAGATCTAATATTGAAAATATTCGAGCACCCGATAATGTGTCTAAAAGTGTCATCGATCCTTGGCAATGGTAACTATCCTTTTTCGTCACAGCATTTAATTTTAGGTAATCCACGCAGATTGCTACCATCCTTTTTCTCGACTAACACCACTGGTGAACTCCATGGACTGCTTGATGTTTCGATTACCCCCGCTGCTTGCATATCTCTTACCATTCGGTCCACTTCTCCTTGCTTTACCAATGGTAATCTCCTGGGTGGTTGACGAATCGGCATTTCTGCTCCTGTATCTATTCGATGTTTTACCATTGTGGTTCTCCCATTATTGTCCGATGTACTGCAGAATATTGGCATGTGCCACTCGAGCAATTGTTTTACCAAACTTTTCTGTTCCATGGTGAGATCTTCGGTCCATTTCTCCATGAGTTGATCTATGATTTCTTTTTGCCCAAGCGAGTTAGTCGTCTTAATCGAATTTTTCTGCTCGCACTTCACTATCGCAGATATTTCTTCACATTTTCCGATTATTGTCCCTTTCTTGATGGTTTTCGTCTTATCCGAGAGATTTAAAGTCCTAATTGGTACTCTATTATCGCTGTCTGGTTTCACCAGAACTTTCCCGACCATAATTTCTCTGGCTCTGCTATCCGCTTCATTGGTTTCCACAACCCACAACCTGGGTAACCCAGATCCTCTCTCCAATCTTGCCCATACTATTGTTTCCGAGTTCGGTGGCAGCTTCTCCCGATGATCCATTATAATTTGCCTGGTCGTTTCTCCTATAGTGCTAACGTGAAGTGGCAACTCGATATTATCGTAGGTTAATACACCCCGTCCAACATCCACCACGAAGCCATTCGTTCTCATGAAGTCCATTCCCAAGATGACTTCGTCCACAATAACTGCAACCAGCACCTCGTGTTGAAAGTGGTTTCGCCCAATCCTTATTTTTACGACCTTTTTCCCTTTTATTGCTGAATTTTCTCCAGTCGCCGTTCCTAATTTCATTCCATTAGCTGGTTCTATAATTCTATCGATAATATCCTCACGAACAATCGTATGAGTTGCTCCCGTATCCAGCGTGATCATGCATTTCTTCCCATCAATATCGGCTTCAATTGTCAAGCTGTCACCGCATCTTGCTACTTTCGAAACATGGATGGAGGTCATGGGGCAATCGGTTGTGGGAGTCAGCTTGTTCTCCTTCCAGCTGACTCTTTTTAGTTTAACGACTCCGCTGTCGCCTGACCCTTCTTTCTGGATTCTATCTGCTTCTTGTTTGGTCTACGCTTCATAGGAGATGGCGACCTTCCTCGTTTCTTCTTAATCTCCCAGCTTTAATAATCGCTTTAATAATCACTTTAATAATCACTCTAATAACCACTCTATTTAACCTTCACTATATCGCATTTGAAATAAGACTCATCATTCCACGTCAATGTACGCCTTTATATACCAAAATCTAGAATAATCCTGATGCTCTCCAAGAATCGAGCAAATATGTTAGTATACAAATGACGCCTAAATATTGAACCAAATCACAAATACAATTGAACAATTATTGAATAACTTATTCTATTCTAATCTAGGTGTCACCGTAACAATACGAAAATCTTTCTTGAATGGTCATCTATAAAAGTAAGTATAAATCAAGCACCACCGATTGATATATTCCCCATTGGTCTCATTAAATCGAAATGAACCCAATCCAAAATGTAATCGGTGCGCGATGTACTATTAGTAAATGGTTTTCGAGTCTGCTTACCTTTTTTGCAAATTACACAATTCTTAATTTCAATTACGTTTTTATCATTAAAATTGATGCCATTTACCAACAAATTTTTCATCTTACACATGTCCGCTAAGTTTATATGACACAATTTTCTATGCCACAATAAACCACTCTTTATCTGTGTCATGGATGCTAAACATTTTACTTGTGTGTTGATATACATCATTATCTGATTTAATGTTACACACTAACTGTTTTAATTTATTGAAAATTTTACATACATTTTGATCAAAAATGACTTCATTACCACTTTTTATCATTTGTGCTACTGAAAACAAGTTCGCAGATAAACCAGGAACGCACAAAAGATTATTAAAATCTATCTCGAATTCGTTTACACGCACTTGTATTTTACCAACACCTTTCACTGGAATTTTGCTTGAATTCGCCGAACTAATTTCTGTAATTTCGGATAATTTTATTTCGGTGAACAAATTTTCAAATGGTGACATATGCTGTGATGCTCCACTATCTATATACCAGTCACTTACATAACACTGTTTCAAAAATATGCTACAAAAATATGCTGCGCTTGTAATTTGAACCGAATCTTAAACCGTTAATAAAAATACAGCTTTTCCTTGTGGGCCTTGGTTTTTAATATTTTTTTTATATAGCAATCTTTAGCTATTTGCCCACGTTTACCACAATTAAAACACTTCACTTTAATTTTTGACGATGACCTTGATTTATTGCTGCTACCACCGTTTCCATAGAATGCTGATCCTTGACCATTCGATTTCCAACCATAACCGCAATCTAATAATTTTGATTTTATTGAATCTGCATTGTGGTGCCGCTACTTTCAAGTCCCATTATCATAGGCGCAAAATCATTCCATAAACCAGCCAACAAAATGCTACCAAGCCACTCATCTGGTACAGAAAAACCGATACCGTTCAATTTATCCGCAGTTTCAATTGCTTGTAAAACATAATCGTACATGGAATCATAGCTTTCCAAACGTAGTGTTACCAACTTGTGAAATAAACTGATACGACGCGAAAGACCACGATTCTTATATAAGTTCTTCAATTACATCCATGTTTCAGCTGCTGAGCTTGAACTTGCAACGTGTACGAATGAATAAACTTGGAGAAATACTTAATTCAATTCTAGCTTTAGCCTTTCTATTCTTTGTTTCGTCTGTTTCAGTTTTTGTTCCCGTTTCGATGAAAAGTAGAAATTTTTTATTGAAAATTGCAATGTATGATAACTCTCACTACCACGTAGTTTTTCTATGCCGTTCCACGCACTATCATTTGCCGTTTTTGTTACTTTTAATAAACAAACTCTTAATCAAATTAGTTCGTCGTATTTATTTAATTGACACACGATTATTGAAAATCAACTTAAAAATTATAACTGTTTTCTAACGACGAACGTCGCACACGCATACACAAACAGTACTTTTTTTTATTTAATCAAATTTATCGCGACAAACACGAGCTTAATTAATTAAAACTTGTTAATAATTGTTTCAATCACTTTGTCGTATTCTAGGCCCATAACCTGTTGAAAACTGTCCTTTGAAATAAAACTTATAACACACAAGATGAATGGAAAGAACTAGTTCGTTCTATTTGACATTCTATTAACTAGTGACCAAACGTCGCGCTTTATTTAACTTAGTGTTAGTGGTTAATTGTAACAATAAATTGAAGGCTGGACGCTGACAATACTGATTACTAAATGTAAAACAAGATTTATGTACAAAATATAGCTGAATGATTTGAGAATAAAGTTTCCCTAAGTACTCCGTAAATTCTATCAGAACATGAAAAATTGGCATTCTACATCCATAGATTTGGTCTATCTGCTACGAGCAGTTGACTCGGAATATTTTATTTTCACAACCAAATACGATACAATGACAATGATAACGCGCCGAGATCTGCACTAAACTAATTAATTATTGTAAGCGTTTAGAAAAATCCGTTTTACATTCCAGCTCTGGTGGGATTCGAGCCCACCACCTCTAGGTCAAGTGTCTCGGCTTTGACCATCGCATCGCTTGATCGTAATTCTGCTGTATACCTTGATACTTTCCAATACTTTCCTTCAACGACTTCCAATTTACAAGTATGTTTTATCGATGTATGCGCCTGTTTTTATGGTAAATATAGCAGCAGCGAAAAATTCTTTTCAACAATTATAAACTTCAAAAGATTGTTGAGAATTTACAAAGGCGAATAAGACCTAAATTTGCTGTCAAAATAATGTTGATAGATAAATCGAATGATCTGCTAGCATCTCCGCTCAGGAGCTCTTAAGCCATTAAATTGGATAAATTCGTATCATTTGAACCTAATTATCTCCGTATTTTTGTAATCATAGACTATATGCTAAAAATTAAAAATTGTTGAAATCAGGTTCAAATTTGCTCCAAAAGAAACTTTCAACAAATTTTATTTTTATGACGACCACAGGAAGATTTTGTTGTGCGTTTGGTGGGATTGGAAAGGGATCCTCTCTGAGCTGTTGCCCAATGGCCAAACGCGCGATGCGGACCTCTACTCCCAGCAATTGGACTGATTGAAGGCAGCAAACAACCAGAAGCGGCCAGAATTACCCAATAGGAGGCGTCATGTTTCACCAGGACAACGCCAGACCTCACACGTCCATGTTGACCCACCAGAAGCTTCGGGAGCGTGGTTGGGACGTTATTATGGATCCACCTTATAGTCCGGACCTGACGCAAAGCTTATGGCTTCAAGAGAAAGTTGTGAAAACTGGCTATCTCAGTTTTTTGCTAAAGAGACAAGGCGTTTTTGAAAAGCAGTATAATGAAATTGCTTTCTAAATGGCAACGAGCTATCGAAAAAACGGCACATATTTGAGCCAAAACAAATGATTGCAGCCAAATAAACGTAAAAATAATGGATTTCTTTTTATCCAACATTATAAAATAAAACTTAAATTTCTTATACCATCACGCCTAAGATAGAATTCTATCATATTATTTACCGAAAAACTTGTATGCATCGATTACTGGTTTATAATTTGTATAATTTTTCGTTAATTTTAAAACCAACACCCGGATTTCACTCGCGATAGCTAGAGGTACTCGCATGTATTTGTAGCTGCTCACAACTAATCCATGAAAAATAAATGTGCGTACCATTAAACATCTACTCACAAGTACTTTGCCAACGCCAATGAAACCAGGCTCTTGTACGATTTTATAAAATAGGTTGCAAGTTTTGTTATGCTCAATTAAATTGAAAACCTTTCAGTGTTATGAAGTGTAACTAGAGTCACCGGTAATGATATATTATAGTCCTTTATGTTTGTACAGTACTCTATTTTAGTACGAGACCTACTGACGCGGAAATTCGGTGTCACTCTTTTGAGCTGAAAACGCTTGCGAAATTCAACCCAGTTAAACTAAACGCTTTCACATTTATTTACCATTTCTCTCTCTCTCTGGCTTTCACATACCATGAAGGGATTTCGCCGCCTGCACTAAGGCCTTCCATCCATCTCGATCCACCGCTCTCGTTCTCCAGTTTCGATATCCGACGTGTGAACGAAATATAACTAGATAATCGTTAATGAAGATTTATCACTTTTGGAATGTACTAACTAAAGTACTTGCAACATGTTATTACACATGTGCTGCTCACAATCTTACAATTACAAGTACCTAATACTAACATTTATACGATAAAAATAGATAAGACGTCGTTGCTGGAACGATTTCGGCATAGGTTTATTATTCGTTTATAAAACCAATAAACAAAAAATGAATTATTAATTACCTGAAGCATAATATAAAAATGGCGAAACCTTTTGATACAACTACTCTGTACAGTGAAATATTAATTCGTGAAGTTTTTTGTGATCCCGATAAAAAACAACATTTCATAAATCTTCGGCAAGTAAAATCTGAAATTGGACCACTTTCTGTTAAAAGAGTGTTAATAGCAGAGAGCTAAATATAAGTTACAAAAATTTGTAGTATTTATGTTTAAGATATAGATAAGGGTTTGTTATTTTAATGCGACGTGGATAGAAGCGTGGAAGATTCGTAGCTGCTTAGACATGGGGTAAGTGAAAAGCTGAAAACTAAGGAGAGCCTTATGAATTTACTCAAACTATTCTTCTCTTAATTCTGATCCAAACAGAACATGACCAGTGAATAGTGATTGATTTAATTCAATACAACACACCAGCTATTTTACAATTATGTACAGATTTTACATAAAATTATTCACCAAATAAAATAATGTAAACAATTCACAAAAATATTTGTTTTGATTTACCCCAATATAAACACAAAACCAACGTTCTTTCGTTCTCAAATTCTCAACAATATAATTATTTGGACTTTAATGATGTCCGTAGATTTAATATAAAACTTCTTACTGCATAAAGCATCTTGGCATATTTTTTACCTTTTTATGTTACAATTGGGTAAATTTTTTGATAATAACTAGGTAAATGCGGATAATATGTGAAATTAATACTATTTAAAAATGTATTAGTCACATATACGGTTAGCTTATATCTATTTCATTGCGATTTTCTAAAAAATTTTACCTGACAAATTTCTGTTTACAAACAAATATATTTTGTACCAGCCAAATGTTTTTAAAAATTTTATCTGCTCATGATGAAGCCAAGCAGATTAAAATTTTGACATGTTATTCACCTCAATTTTAACGAATAAACCACACTCTTTAATAATAAACAGCGACAGTGGGGAAAATAAAAACTACAGAAAAATTAAAACAAAAACGTCAAATGAGGAACAACAAGATTGACAACACTAAATACAAATCTGTGAAATAATCTCCAAATAAAATTTCCGAGTGTAATATTCTGCTAAAACCAAGATGCGGAATTGTTTTGTTCCCATGTGCGATGCAAAATGTCGTGATTGGACAAAACGCATGATGTTTATGGCACCAAAGGTATGAATGAGTGGGCGACTGGAAGCTTGCAAGCTAAACATTATCGATGTTTTTCGTTTCTTACAGGACGACGTAGTATTTCAAATGTGGCTTGACTGTTTACCGCAACAACGCCGCCCGTTTCGCAAAACAGATCGAATTTGTGAACGGCATTTCATTAAGGAGGACATTATAACGACATGGGATCATATAATAAACGGTGAAATACATAAATTGGAGAGAACGAAACCTAAGCTTAAGCCAGATGCAGTACCCACACAAAACCTTGAGTATATACCACCAGGCAATTTGTTATGCCGTAAATCGAAAGATAAACTAAAATCACCTAACGCAAAGAAACTCAAACTGGAAAATGGTGTAACATCTGCCCCAGCTACAAATAAAGGTAGTGGTTCCGAAAACAGTAATCCTGACCAGGCTACGGTTCCATCGGATGCAACGCCAACAGAAAATACAACTTATGCAACCACCGAAACAGGAAATGGTGTAGTAGTTGAAGAGGAAATGATTCCCGAAGCAACCCTTCTGAAGTTTGAATCGTTGTTCGACGATGTTTTTGAAGTCTCACTGCCCAGCACGCTTTGGGGGTGGCATCGCGATGTTAATCGAAAATATATTTGTGTTTCTCAATTTAGTATAGAATTTATGGCCTCGATCAAAATGATTGTCATTTACAATAATATGATAGCCAAAACTTATATCCTCGACAAGGAAATATCTCAAAGGGAGTTGGAGGATTCGGATCCCGATAATTTAGCAGCCATCATCGATAACATTGATAAACTGAAATTATGCCCGGGAACAATGGAGGCCGATCGCGAGAATTGTATGTATATTATCGACGATGTACAGCAGCTCAAGTGTCCAGGTTGTCGAACCGTTCAAACTAAAGCAAGTGGATAGTAGCCGATAAAAAACGTTTTAAATTGTACAGTGTTTTGAATCTATTGACTTGTATATTGGCAAGAAATAAATATCATAATTGAAGGGAGTTTTTAACTTTACATATATGTACTTCGGCTCTTCAAAAGGCCCAATTAAATGATTCTTAAATTAGCTTTATTTTATTATTTTTTACATAAATCATGTTCCACCAACGTCTAGTTCCTTAAATTTGCTACCTAAAATTTTCATGACATCAGCATGTTTTAAACTATCCGTTTTATAAGCTTTGTAATTATCCTGAACAAATTTTGCAAATCCCGTTGCTAATCGCACTGGAGTACGCATGATACCACCATCCTTTGTTTTTTTATTTAAGAACACTTCAATTTTACCCCGGCAATATTTACAACATTTTGATTCGAGCTTAATCGATTTTGAATGAGCCTGTTGTCTGTAAGGATAAGAACAAAATTAAAATGTGTTAAAATAAAATCACGGAGAAAACTTACTTGGCGTCACACTGCGTACACATGTACGTATATTTATATTCTATATCGTACGAATGACACACATCAATTTTGGGCAGCTCGGGGAACATTTTCATCGATTTAGATGCCCATGATCTCCATTTCGATCCATGGCCATTCTCCCCGTCATACAACCATGTTGCGGCATGGCACAGCTCATGCACCAAGGTGCATCGCAATCGCCCCGCCGTAGTTAAAACTTTCTCGCTCAATTCGATGCGACACGATCGCTCACCATATTTGCGTTTTGTCAGACAACGACCCGCGGTTTTTAACAATTTTTTGTTCCAGCTCACGTCGATGTCGTTCCTAAATTTAAAAATTCGTTCGTTAAACAACATATATAGTTTATGCGATAGTTCGTGTTTCGTTTTGGAATAGTTATCACGAAATTTGATTGAGTCGGGGTGACAATACTCCTTAGGGATTTTTTCTGCAAAATAAAATCAAAACAGTTAGTAACGGTTTCAATGTAGTGATACCCTGTAAAAAACCGCAAATGAAACAAAAAAAATTAAACTAATAAATTTTGTCTTTATTTAGCAACATTTTCTGTAAAAAAAAGAAATTGTGTGCCTAAAGCACCTTGCACGTAACCACCAGGTCTACTACCCTCTACAATCTGTTATAGAGATTCGCGTCCTAAAAAATTAGAAAATTAAATAAAATTACGATCACAAACAAACCCTGCTAGAAAATTACAAGCTGAAGAATTACGCTAAAAGTCCCAACACTAATAAAATTATAAATTACATACCATCTAGCGATTGGAGAAATCCGTAGCTCTGGTCACCTTTAATGAGTGGTTTACTTTTGGCTGATGATTTTGGAGCAGTCTCAACTTTTGCTTTACTGATTGGAACAGGTTTTGGTGTAAGAAACATGTCACGTCTCTTTATCTCCTCGAGTTTCTTATTTCTCAATGAAAACCATTCGGATATCTGTTTTAGTGAATCCTCTGCTGAACGATCAGGTTCTGGTGGGGTTGGCACCTCCTCTGGCAACGATACTTCATAATGTTGTGGTGTAAACAGTTTTCGTTTCGAATTGACCAACGGTTTTTGTGTAGCAGGCAATACATAAGAAAATGGTGTTGTTGCTGGAATGGCTGGTTTCTTTGTATACTCGTAACGATCGAGAACTTTACCAGTGCGACGATCTCGACTATTCTCTTTCGATTCCTCATCCTCGCTTGACTCCTTTGGAATATCATTTACATTGATCGTAAAATTTAAATCGGAATCTGAACCATTTTCACATGAAGATTCATTATTCGAATCGTTACTGGAATCGGGGTCACAGATCTTTGTCAGTTTATTTTTGAGGGCAGCTATTTCACAAAAACAATTAGTTCGGATTCATTCGAAATATTTTAATATCTACATACCTTGACGTTTAGGCCGCCCAACTTGTTGGAAATCTAATCGACGAGGTGCTTGATGTTGTGGTTCGTCTTCGTCAGAAGATGAATCTTGTACTTTTTTAGCTGGTTGCTTTTT
The DNA here is from genome assembly GCA_947310385.1 of Nephrotoma appendiculata. Classification (NCBI taxonomy): domain Eukaryota; kingdom Metazoa; phylum Arthropoda; class Insecta; order Diptera; family Tipulidae; genus Nephrotoma; species Nephrotoma appendiculata. Next base: position 65,397,252 of record OX371225.1, read on the forward strand.
AGTGGTGGCTGTTTTTTTCCTAGCAGTTGAACCCTTTGGTTTTTCGACGACAGTTTTAGGAACAATTTTATCTGGCAACCGAGTTGATTCCAATTCATCATTAATTTTATTGCGAACTAAGTAAAATAAAAGAAACATTTTTTTTAATAAAAATACGAAACCGCTTTACGGACCATTATGACATAAACCAACATTAATAATTATAACAAGCATGCCACAGTTAACACATACATAAACTAAAATCAATATCTTCGCTTTGATCCGGAGCGTTTTCCTGTATTGTGGGCCTGCGAGTTTTTTTCTTCGTTGACAAGCATTTTTCAAGTAGCTGCGGTGTTTGCCAAGTCTTCCCATACAGCTCGTTCAATATACCTTCCATTTCCTCATCAATCTCGACATCAGTTTGATTTAGGCCCACAAATTTATCTGGATTTCTTTGCGGCGATGTCGGATCATGTGCGCTTTCACTGGTCTCAGCATTCTCTTCAAGAGAATTTGTTTTTTCATGCTCTGGTGAACTTTTTTGTTTCGGTTCCTCGGGGTTTGATTCGGGTTCGCTCGATTTGCATCTCGTTTTGTCCAGTTCTGAGATTTGGATATTAATTTGAATTTTAGTCGAAATGTTTATGCTAAGGTGCGAGGCATCTTTTGTTCCATTTAAATCGGAGGAATTAATTTTGGTTACAGACGAGTCTGTATTCATGGCGAATTCTGGCTCAGGATTTGGAACCTCGTTTCGACTTAAATTTTCTGGCGATTCTGGAATAAATTCGTGCTCCTCGTGTATCTCCGCTACAGTTTCCGAACGTTTTCTAGCACTATTAAATCGTACGGGCGATTCAGGCGACGGAATATTATTAAAAAAATCACTAAGTTTTTGTTTAACCTGGGTATTTAGTCTTTCGCAACTGTCACTTGACGATGAAACATGTCGTTCGAGTAATGATTCGGAACTTCCACGATTATCGTTAACCACGTCTTCATCAGATGAGAGCACAATAACATCAGAATCATCATCTTCGTCTGTATTTTCTTCAGTCTGGGAATCGTCACAGTTACTACTTATAGTTAGTATTGTTACGTTGGCTAGAGATGTATCGGGATTATCGGGCAATTCCGATTTGAACGCTTCCGATTGACGCCCCTGCAGGCTGTTACGAATTTTTATTTCGTCTGTTAAATTTTTAAACTCGTTTATACCGAGGCGATCCATTTGCGATGATAGCCGGCTTACGATTGTATCGGAAGTTGTACTAAATAGTGGTGTGCTTGCTTTTTTTCCAGTTGATTGATTTAAAGCAATTTCCAATTGGCCCATTTCTGTATTACAATTCGTTTCATCGGAGTCGTTAAGTAATAATTTTTCAGAAAACTGAGATACCTCTGGGCCACAGGTACCTTGAGATCGTAGTCTTTGTCTTTGTTTGGTTGCTTCGTTATCCTCATCACTTTTATCGTCCGAATTTAGGATATTGTTAATGATTTTATTACGCTCTGAACCAGATAGAGCACCACCATCATCCTCGTCGTCTGTTATCAACGATCCATCTGATATTCTCTCTTCATCATTGTTCGGATTAACATATGTAAATAATTTCTTTTTAGATGATGACGGTGGATGAAACGGCCGCGGTGGTACCGTTTTCTCAGCAGACATGCATGTTCCAAGTGTTAATTTACCGAAACCTGATAACGCAAAAAACAGAGACAGGAGATATGAACAAGGATTAGTAACATGAAAAATAAGCATGGGAATAAATAATGTGTTAATGATTTCAGGAATCACTCTAAAAATTTGGTAGGTAGCAAACTTTCTTCGAATATAATTAATTAAAGCAAAATGCTAGAAAACAGGCGCTGCTAACCACTAGATGAATGATTATATTATAACAAGGCGTTTAGTAATTTTAATCCCGTTATATTCTGGCCACACCACAAGCACAATCATTATACTTACGTTGCTTAATATTTATCGCTTTTGGTGGAACATACGATAATGCTTTATATTTATTGTCCATTTTAATATCAAATATACCACATTTATAAAAGAAATATTTATACAAATACAAAATCGACTTTAAAATAAAATTTATTAAAATAAAATAAGCAAAATACGAATATGTAAGCAGAATCACAACCAAAGCGTTTAATTTTCGATTTCGTTTGTTTTGTAATTTAAAATCCCGTTTATTTTGGCATTTCTGGTATACAGTGCCAGAATTTACTAAAACGAACAAAGATATAACTAAAATTATTAACAGTGTATCAAATTTTCACTTGTCAAACGTCAAAAAATATATGAAGGAAAACATAAAAAATTGACCTTTTTATGTCAAACACATTTTTAATTTTAAAATATTAATTAAAAGTTATACTCTATTAATAGGGTGATTTAAAATCTACTATACTGATTTCTAGACGTTTAAGTAATCATAAATTAAAATGGGTCGCCGATCTATAAACACCACTAAAAGTGGGAAGTACATGAACCCCACGGATCAGGCCCGTAAGTATCCAGACTGTATTATTCTTGGCATCGTTATTTTGCTAGCTATGCTAATTTCATTCCAGGTAAGGAGGCTCGAAAAAAAGAGTTAAAGAAAAATAAGAAGCAGCGACAAATGGTGAGAGCGGCCGTGCTTAAGGGAAAAGATCCAGCACAACTGATCGATGAAATGGAGAAAATCGACGAAATGGGTAAGATCTATTGTCATGTCGTTTTAAATAAAATTATACATTATTTATATTTCCAGAGTATAACGTTTACCAACCATCGCCCCTAAATGAGAAAGTGTTGCGCGAGAAAAGAAAAAAATTAAAGGAAACTCTGGACCGTGTGCTACGTCTTTACCATAATGATGATCCTGAGTTGTGGGCTGAACTTAAGCGCAAAGAAGTTGATTATGAAAAGCGTCGCAACAAAAAGGTCCAGTATTACGAGAGTGTAAAACATGCCCAGTCGGTTCAAATCGATGAAATTCCTTTACCTCAGATGAATGATACTCCAGTTCCGGCTATGTTTAATGTTCCGAGAGCACCAGTACCGAGACCTCCAATAAATGCAATCCCATACATCCCACCATCGACACACGGTATTTTAAAGAAGTCAGCAGATACGAATATCGAAAAACCGGTGGAAAAATCAAAGAAAGTAGCTCCTGGTTGCCCACCGGGACCACCACCAAATTTATTATTAATGCGCGATCTAGATTCAGACTACGAGGAGGAACCAGTGCCTCCTAAATCTAAAAAATCTAAAATTCGATTCTCCGATGAAGGCCGCCATTCATCAGAAAATTCGGATTCGGATAAAAAAGATGAAGACCTTCTGAAACCGACATCACTACAACAAAGAATGTTGGCACTGTCTGGTCAAAATATTGACGAATTCATGAAAGAGATGGAAAATGTGCAAAAAAAACGAGAGCGTGAGAAACTTCAGTCCAAAGAGGATGAGAGTGGCACAAGTAGCGATGATGATAGTTCCAATAGCGATTCGGAATCAGATTCAGACAAATCAGACGATAACGATCAAGGCAAAGAGATTACCATATCTAAACCGGTTCCTGTTACAACACAAATTCAGCACCAAATAACATTACCAAGTGGGCCTCCACCACCTCCGGTTGGTATGCCACCCGCTATGATGTTTAGACCACCACCACTCCGACCGGCGGGTATGGGTGGAATACGAATGCCGCCTGGGCCGCCGCCAGGTCGACCTGGTCTTCCGTCTGGACCACCACCTGGCATGCCGCCACGACTTGGAATACGTATGCCACCGGGTCCTCCACCTGGTATGCCACCTCAGCGTATGATGCATAAAAACCAACAAAATCAATTGAATATTTCGGCTGGGCCCCAAATCAACAAGGATACAAAAGGCGCAACCGTTATTTCGGCTAAACCACAAATTCGAAATCTTAGTGCGGATGTGACGCGATTTGTACCATCTACGTTGCGCGTGAAACGCGAAGATAAATTTAAGCCACGCCCAAAACCGGTGGTGCACGATCCAAAGCAGCAAGAATTTTCTCGAGGTCCCACCAAGGACGATGCTTATATGCAATTTATGAAAGAAATGCAGGGTTTATTGTAGATTTTGTTGTATATTTTTTTTGGCCATTAATACATTTTATTTATATTTGTAAGAAGAAATTGACTTTGTCTTTGTTTGCAATATCGGTTATTACATATTTATGTATTTTATATAAGGTAGTGGCCTTAAATTTACTCACTGATGAATTGGTGTTGTTTAGAATGGCCGGAAATACATCTCAAACACTCGTTCTAAGGGTTTTCTGATAGAGCTATGTAAATGTTAAAAAATAACGAGTTCGCCAAAGGCTGTTGAATTTTGAATCTATTTGTTTAATAGCGGACATCAATCAAGGCCAAACTTTAGGCGTTTTATGCATAGACTGAAACACTAGGGGTTTCTAAATGGAATATTTGGACAATTCTCAAAAGGTATGCTTATCGTACTTCTGATTTATCTGTACCTACCAAGCAATCTTTGGTATTTAAAATAAAACTCGTTATTTTATTGCTAAAATCTCTTTATACTTGTTAATTTATAATTAAAATTATTGCTAAAATTTATATAAAAAATTGTTGTTAGTTTTTTAAAATTACTAATAATTTTTCTTTTCAATTTTTCTTATGTTTTATAAAAATTTTCCTAAAATTTATAACAAATGTAAACAGGGTCATTGTAAAGAATACAATTGAAATTAAAAATAATCCAACCAACGTCGATACATCCATATTTGCAGGGTCCAGGATGTGATCGCGCGGTAATAAAAAGTGATCGGCTAATATTTGTGTCCCATTCGGTTTCGGACACAATTGTTGCACAATAATTTCCTGATGTTGAACCTGCTTGTTACGGCACAAATGATTACCGATTGTATTCGCAATCGTTTCATTACTATACTCGTCGGCGACGAGTACCGGAAGTAACCACTTCTGTGGTGATATGTATTCAACCCAGCGCCAATAGATGGGCACATCGATCGGATGGACAATAAAACCACCGACCGATATTAAAATAAAACTAAATAATGTTGTTAAAACTATTGATGTGATTTTCGTTGGAACTAGGTGACTACAGAATAGTGCTAATGTTTGTATGGCCATTAAATAGAGTAACATATAACCTGAAATGATGAGAAAGTTCGATTAAAAATTATTTTGTGAATTGCAGAGCGTGTCTAGTACACTTACACATGTATATGTAAATTCCAGTGTCATTGTTATTCGAGTAATCGTACAGTCGTGCCATACTGTGAGCCGGTAACAAATACGCCAACCATATACACAGGCTCGGCAATACACTTAATATGGACTGGGTAAATATATACGAAGTCCTTGAATACATTCCTAATTCAAAATCTTTTTCCGCATGATTTCGATCTTCGTGAATATCACGAACTATTGCGAATAATATTGGCCAAAATCCCAGCGCCATCATTGTGTAGTGATAGCCCAGTCGATCGTTTAAATTAAATTGTGGATCAGTTGCCGGGATGTCCCAATATATACATCCTATTAATAGAGAGAGTACAGCGGCTGCAATGAACTTTGAGATCCATGAGAGGGCTGAACCTGGTTGCTTATACACAATGAAACGTTTAAATAGAGCCATCGTTTGACCACAGGATCCAGCTCGCTTTGTAAATTGTGGTAAATTGGCTAGCGGGGAAGCGATGGGCGGGTCTGAATTCACATGATCCCATGCATTTGCTAACGATTCAATTCGTGATGATGATTCTAACATGGCAGCGGCGGATAGGTCGTCCAAGGTCACTAAATCCACTAAAAATAAAAAATAATTATTTTTAAGAAATTCTTCACGTCTGACGGCAATATTTGAACTTACAGTAATAATCGGCTGGATTTTTAAATGGTGGACACGGATAACCCAACGAGCCCATATGGCGTGGCAGATCCGAACGACTACCCGAAAATATTGTTCGTCCACCAGATAGTAAAAGAACTCCCGAACACATAGATAATATTTCAAAAGTTGGCGGTTGAAGTGTCATTATAACAATGCGGCCAGAACTGCACCACTGCCGTAAGTATTCCACCAAGAAAAATGTATCAAAAATATCCATATTTGTTGTAGGTTGATCGAGTACCAAAATTGAGGCCTGAGTCAGCAACTGACACGCCACACTTAATCGTTGCTTTTCTGAGTGGGTAAGTCGCGATATGTTAGTAGTCCGAACAGCCGCTAATCCCAAATCTTCTATCAGTATATCAATTTTATCGTTTAAATCACTTCGATCGAACGGCCCGTGAAGTGAGGCGTGAAATGCCATCGTACTCTGTACGCTCATTCGAGGATCGAGGGATGCTTTGTCTGGGGCTGGTACATAACTACACAGCTGTCGCAATCCACGTCTCGTAATTTGTTGCCCATTTACAAGAATTTCACCGGAAAGACGTTCTTTTAATCCCACTAGTGTTTCGGTAAGTGCTGTGCCTTCATTTTGTGCTGTAGCCATAATGGCAAATAAATCACCACCTCTCGCCTGAAGCGATATACTTCGTAAATTTGGTAAAATGTCCAAACAATGCACCTGAATATTGGGATAAATTAATCCTGGCCCTGAGTGTCGCCGCGACATTGAATGTTCTGACCGCGATCGATTGTTGACTGCCAATCTTGAATCATAATCAAAACCCATTTCATTTCCTAGTAAATCAGCTTCGCTATGCGATCGATTGCCGGCATGTCGACCACCGTGTCCATTCTGCATGTGGTGGTGACCACCGTGATGCACTAAATGTGTCCCCGCTATACTGGCCCTGCTATTCGCTTGTCGTAGCGCGGCTAATGGTATGTTCCCCTGGGCTCGTGAACTGGGTCGCGATCCTTGCTGCGGATTGTTCAGCATTATTGCACGAAAATCGGATTCACTACGAAATTTCCTTAGATTTGGTGGTACACGACCTCGTGTCGTTTCGTTATCGCTGCTATCGTATCCCGAGGAGCCAGCTCCAATTGCCGATGATTCACGGTAACCACGATTAACTCGACCTCGACCAGGCCCAGGTCCGGCACGATGCGATCGTTGTGATCCTGAATTTGGTGGAAATACGCGCGGTAACCCAAATTTTAAATATGTATACATATTTGAGCCGAGCGGTGATTTTGGGCCATAACGTGGATGATTCAGGATTGATTGGACGGTTGTGTCGCGTAATTGAAAATTACCGTATGGTAGTGGTGATTTATCTGATGAACCCAGTGCAGAATCGGTGAAATCTGAATTTAAATTTTGTCTGCAATGGAAAAGAAAGAAATGTGGTTTAGTAATTATCTCACGCACGTATATATACCCGTACTATAGCTTGTATGTGCCTTGCACAATGAAACTATCAATCAAATGAATTTTAAGAAAAATTCCCAAAAAATCAAGACAATGAATGACAATCACTTTTCTTTTCTTGTTAAATGTTACATTTTAGTTTCCGTTAATTCGAGTTAAAAGATTATCTCTATACGTATTATTTTTTATTTTTATAAAGCAACGAACTTGGAGAAATATATAACTTGCAGTTTAAGTTGAAAATAAGCTTATATGTAACCAAAATCTAGAATAATTACGATAATCTCCTATAGCTTTACGGAATTATATCAAATTAATTTAATTTAGTCGAGATATGAGTGGGAAACTTGAAAACTTGGCGAACGGTTGAAATATAAAATGGCGCGGCGGAAAAAGGTATTTAAATTATAAATAGATATATAAGGGCTGAAAGGGTCGAGGATTAGGAACAATTTCTCATTTTGATTTTCAATATAATCCATTTACGAAGCAAATCCAGTGGATAAGTTTGTAATGGATATACAACAAACAAATTTCTGAACTAAATACTTATCAAACCAAATACACCATCTGTAGTGCCGATGTGAGCACAATCGAAAGATTCGACAGTAAACGATGCGGAAACACTTACGGAATGAAAAGCTCTCTAGTATTTAGCAAACCTTGCAACGGACGCGGTATAAAAGGACACTTTGACGCTATATGCCGCAAAAATGCAAAAAAAATCACACAAGAAGATTCAAGCAACAGTAAATAAAAAAAACGCAATAGCTAAAACTGAATAAAGATGCTGAATGCAATTTATTATCAGTGAAAACATCAAGCCAATTAAATGTAATGTTCGGGAAATCATCAACAAATTGATCGGCGAGTCGAAAGTCTGGTGTAAGTCAAATAACAAGGGCTTTGTAATATTCAAAATTGTACGTGATAATTTAAGGATGAAACCCACCAAGTTGAGCAGCGCAGCGAGTTCCAAGCGATTCATATTATCGGCTTTGTATGGAAGTGCACACCAAGCAGCGCAGCAGTTTGTTTTGTTTTAGTAGTAAAATTGGATTGGGCCAATTTTATCGAGGTTATGAGTAGCAACAAAGAGCAATAAATTAATACTAGTAATACTGCTGGATGTGGAACCTATGGATGCTGCGATAGATGCAACTCCATTGAATAGAATTTCTTTAATTTTAAATTTTGCTATTAAAATTACAAAATATTTGATTTGTTTGAAATCAAATATGTATTTTGATACGAGTACCGGTATGGTCGCAGTGTTCGCTCTATATTAGCGAATTGTTCATAATTCCAACTCTACTTGGTTTCCTTGCGTATTAAATTGCCCAACGGATTCGTTAATGCAGATGGATTGAAAATGAATTTGCCCTAGTAATTCGCATATCCAGTATACGTTATGCCAGTCCCTTTGTTGGCGGTTTCATCTGGTTTATACCTTGGAGAGTGTGATTCATTACCTCAGAAAATAGTTCTGGTGCTGTTCAAATACTGAATGCGCAGCGCGTAGCAAATTTAAATATTAGCTTATTCGCTTGCGTAATGAAACAAAATCACAATTTTAGTAAAAATTTGGAAATTTTCAATAAAACAAATCAAGTATTTTGTAATTTACCGATAACTTCACCATTTTGTTGACGTCGCTCTACTGGAACCAGTGTGGTCGTCAGTGTTCGCTCAACAAATAATCATCATTATAAGCAAGCCAAAATGCAATGGGATCATGTTACCACATATTGTGAATGAGGCATTGGCCATAGATTCGGATGCGTCAAATTTCATCAATACGTTTACAGCAAGGAACTATGTAGTGTGAGATGTGCAACAACTGAAATTATAAAGAAGGTAGAATATGCAGTGAACATAATACTATCAATTGGTAGTCAGCACGAACGAATTGTATTGGCTACTTCCATTGAAAATGAGCTAAAGCTTCTAAAAGCAGTGGCCCGATGATGAAACAACATTACCCAAAACTGTAGAAAATATACACCATCGACATCGAAGAACTGAAACCAAAGATTGTAAGAAATGTCACGTAGATCGTGTATTGACACTAACATTACCATTAAAGGTTGGCTACAAAGTCAGACTAAAAGCAGCTAATCGAGAATTCAATTACTGACATTGAGAGACGAAACAACCAGGAACGAGCCAATCGAAACGACAATGTAATCACCAAAACATAAGTCTGCAAAGATGTCCACCCAGCAACCACAGCGCACTATAGATCGAAAAAAGGGAGGTGTTACACGCGATACGCATGAATGATATCTGAACACTGTAAATAAAGAATCAGTCTTCATCAGATATGAGTAGATTTTCAACCGACTTACAAGTCTTTATATTCGCATACTCGTTACAGTTTTCTTTTATTCCGTTATGAAGTGTTTTCACTAATTCAATCGGAAATGATGATCCCCTTTTACTTTAGAATAAAAATAAATTCACTAGATGTCAGAAACTTTGCTTTAAAAGACCTGTAAATAGTTTAAGGCTCATTATATGTGGTCTAAAGCGCCATATTTTAAAAAAAAATTCAGTTATCTTGTTCTTGGGGTTGGGTGTTGGGTTTTTTATTCAAAGCTATAAACAGAACCCAAAATCAAAACACAGACCCACCAAAATTTTGGCCACCCCTCGTTCTTGACGAAATTATTGAAAGCTCTCTAAAGGCCGATCAAATGTCCCAATGTTAGGCTACAAGAGAGTCGTTAGTTATTCATATGACATTTAAATGTAGAATTCCAATGTTTTGTAAAGAAGGAATGAAGCCAAAATAAAGTTTTAAATTGTCGTTTAGTTTTTTAATTTGAGTTCTGACGCTTTAAAACAAAAACACGAATGTTTTAATTAAAACGAGTGAAGCCCAAAAATTTTATTTTATTTTTTTATTTTATTTTAAATTTTACCAAACAAGGTATATACATATTGTAAAAATATTCTTATGAAGTAATTTTGCATAGTTAAATATATAAATTCTTATTTTCTAACAAATTTGTAAAACATTTTCGATATAAAATATTTCGTTAACTTATTCTTTCAAATTTTTATTTTATTTTTATTATGATACTTAAAAATTAAATATTAAATGATCTTGCTAAGTTTATTCTTACGGGTTCATACAAACCTACGATTGGTGTGACTAGTAGTACTTAGTGTCCTCACCAATAGTAGTTAGGTACCAACTCCAACATAGAGTCTGTTATATAAACTAAAAATTTATTTAAATTGCGATCTTTATGGCAATATTAGTATTTAAATTAGTTTCACTATTATAATCAGTATTGTTGTCAAACCTATTTATGTTCAAAATTCTAGAGTTAATCAATGAAATGCACGTCGTGTCGGTTAAAATTTTTTTTTGTTAAAATAAAATTGGTTAAAATTATTCTTACTATTATTCAGGTGATTAATGCTCTCGGTTGTGGTGAAATCTCGGAAAGCGGATAGGGATTTCTCCATATTTTCTTTTGAGAGGTCGTATGCATGGTAAAAGTTAACCAGGATATCCTTCAACTTCTCCACACAGGTTGGAAATCCTTCCTTTCTGAGAATTAACTTAAGGTCTACGAACGTTGTGCCTCGGAAGCTTGTGCCGGCTTTTAAATCCTTGTACTGAGCAACGTATAGTTTTGCCGCTTCCAAGATTTTGTCTTCTCTGAGGCGCCCGACGAGGTATCTTCCATCGCCATTAGATGAGATAATACCCATCCTCACTGCTGGTGGAAAGACTGGATCAACGAAAGATGCTGATGGGGAGCCTGAAATTAAACCTCCGTTGGTGTTAGAACTGGGTGAACTTGTGATGTTGATGGTGGGCAGATCCTCGATGTTGTTGGAGTTGAATGAGTTTTTGATTTTGACATTGCTCACACCCTCAGGATGGATTGTTGGACCTTTTAAAAAATTTGGGTATTCTTCGGTGTTGTTCTTCTGATGGATGGTGTGTCTTGAGGGATCGTTACGTCTGAAAATTGAGGATGTCGGTGGAGGAATGTTGATACTTGAAGGCGGAGTACCGGCGAGTGATTGAATAGGTGTCGATGGAGCACTCTTGATGCTTGAAGATTCAGTGGTAACGAGTTGTTGAACGGGTATCTCGATCCCTGAAGTAATAGGTGTCGATCGAGCACTCTTGATGCTTGAAGCTTCAGTGGTAACGAGTTGTCGAACGGGTGTCTCGATCCCTGAAGTTGGTGAGCTGGCGAGTGATTGAACAGTAGTCGATGGAGGTATGATGTCAGATCTGCGGAATTGTTTTGTCCTTGTCATCTTCGAGTGATATGGTTTTCAATGAGGCATATACCAATTGCCTTTATTTCATATACATTTGGGTTTAAATCATTTTTATTTGGACTCTGTTAATATTTCTTTTCGCTAATATAGGGGAGAGCGTAATCCAATACAAGTCTGAAAATAAGTCCATCAATCCTTGACTTATCCATTACTCTGAGGCAGGACACAAGACTGAGACAATTCTAATGAGGATTTGCTTTTGGAGCAGAATATTAATATGCGGCTCTTAACGGGAAGCTGGACAATATTGGTCAGTTTGGTAAGCAGGCCACTGCTTTCGACACCGCAATGATGATTGGTAAAGTTTACGTAGTAATTTCATCATGAATCAAATCATAGACAAACGCTTATAAATTTTGGTTGGGTAATTTGGGTAGTAGTGAACGTGTATAACGGGACTGAAAATCGAAATGGCCGAAAAAGGACGCCACTGCAATGGGCGCTTTCAGTTCAATCATCATGATTAGTGAAATCTTCACCAATTTTATAGTGCTAAACATTTCCAAAAACTGACTAAATGGCACAGTGGTTAAAGCATTGGTGTGTGGATCGGGGGGTACCAGGTTCGAATCCCGATAGGGGCAGGATGCAAAAAAGTACTCAGTGTCAGTCACCGGTGATTGACAAAGCGATCAATGTGTTAAACAGTATTTAAACGGCAATCGTTGAAAGCTGTTAGAATCGAACACTAGATAAATCATACGAAAAGCCAAGATTATCTGAAAATTCACGGTTTCAGTGATGCCTCTAGAAAGCCTACCCAGCAGTCGAACCACTGTAAACTATGACAACCTGGTTCAATTGACTTCGTTAACGAGGTATCTCGATGACAATCCGGAGAACAATCACTATACACAAAAGCCCACTTCGATCGCTTTTTTGTCGGCAGTAACGATATACTATACGCATCCGACGGTGGCTCAAAAAACCAAATCTACCATACACCATCCAATAATTCAACTCATCATCGTACAACGCTACATGGTGGCTGCAGTTGATAGTGGCTCGCGTCTAGGTGCAATCACATGTACGCGAATGTGTTATCGTGCAACTATGAGTCGGCAACTGAAGTTCAGTCTGACAACCAATGGTCACTTTCTGAAATGGTTACTCAGTATGAATTTGTATTTTTACTATCAATCGAAATATGAAACGATGAACTCTTAACCTGTGTGTGGCATCAATATTATGAAACCGGCTTACTCACTTGGAATATAAAGTGAAAACATAAAATTTGATCTTAAACACCATTGTCATGGCCGCATTTAATGATTTATGTATGCGGTGTGGTGCAGCGCGCAAAGATTATATAAAATCCCAATGCATGATTAAATCATTATTAAATTTTATAACACAAAACCAAATTGAGAAACAAAATATAAAATAACTTGAAAAAGAAAGCCCAACAACAACAACAATAACTATAAAATAAGAAGAAGATATCACGATTTCTGAATAAATCTAACTTGACATTGACATCGAATCACACACTTAGGTAATACTCGAATATGTTTAAGTGATGACACGGTTTAATATTATGGCGTTTCCATCATCCTTGAATACTTAGATTTATAAGATACGGATGATCGTTAAGCATTTCCCAAGTATGTATTTTTAGCGAGCAGATCGCAAACATTTTACATGTAAAGTATTTCCGTTTCAATTGTGTCACATACCACACTGTAAACTTTGCATTTTATTGGTTGACCTTAATTCTTCGATCGGTTTTTAAGATTGGAATGTCGGTCTTTAATTGGAAACTCTATGTGCACGAGAACGAGGTATCGTAAAGAGACAAGAGTTGTGTACGCAAATTTTGGTGTACCTGACAAATTAGAAAGTACATATACGAGTATAGTTTGAAGAGATTACACATACATGGTCAGATGAGACGGCCTAATTTGTTAATTTTCCTCGCTCTATACATTTTTAGAAATACCAACGCTCCATGAGGTTACACAAATGGCACGCATGCAGCTGTACAGCACGATTTATGTATACAACCACTGCAGCATATAAGGTTTCTTTTCTAATTTATAATTCATATTATCGGTGATTCATGTCACAGAAACATATGTTTTGTATGCGCGCGCGAAAGCTTTTATAGTTTTATACATTTTAACTTCCGTTTCCGTTCGATGCGAGTGGAAATGAACGAAAACGTTTCGATATGGATGTTGTTCAATGAATTATGATTACTTTAAATAGTGGTGGTTGCCGTGTGTGATTTAGGAAATCTTTTAATCTCTATTCTAAAACACAAAACAATCGCGCCTATTAAACAAGTATGACTCACCGAAATTGGTTACTTGGGCTAGTATTTATTAATGAAAATAGTGACATCTAGGTTTAGATTATAGAACTCGAAAGCATTTGTAACGATCCAGATGATGTTCAAGTGGCGCCAAATGCAGTTTTTAGTCCACTACCAACAAATAAGTCAACAGGCCTAGTATCGCCATCCAGTAACAAGATTGTTGAATTAAATGGTGACTCATTACCTATCAAATTAGGAAATGAAATTGTAACAAAGTCTGACAAAATCAAGAAGAGCTCACCTCACAGTAATAAGGAGAAAAGATGTAACTTGCACAAGCCATTACCATGCAGTTCTCACAAAAGGCAATTTAAAACTGCACAAAAATCAAAGCAGTTTATTATCCAATAGGTTGATAGGTTGATATTGCAACAATTCCTTGTAAACCCCTTTATATCAATCACGTAAGAATTACACAAGGCACGTTGCATGCTATCCTGATAATTTTTAAATTACGTTAAAGGGATCGCATCCCTTGTTGAGATGCTTTTAAATACCGGAATTGGAAGCGTCGCCATAAAAACATGGAGGCGAATTTCATCCATTTTCCCATTAGACCATATATGTAAGTAGGTTCGGGCTTTTACCTAGGTGATGCAATGGTAAAGTAAAGGCTGGTATATCGCTCGCGATATTATGAATAGACCAGCATCGCTAGTTAAGGTAGAAGTTAGGATTAGGTATACTGTCCTAATTAGTAAGTTTAGTTTAAAGAAAAGATGATGTTGGCTCAACCCCATTCAGATAAGTTAGCAAAGTGGGATTGTGGTAGAGCGCCATCTATTATAATAGATAGTTGATAGGTTAAGTTTAAAGTTCGAAAAAATAGTAAATTAATGGTGAAAATCTTAAAAAAATTTTACAATAAGGCTGTCTTTGAAATTTTAGTGACGTGTATATCAATTTTTAAGAACAGCAGGAGCCAGCAGACCTTGACAATGTGTAGACCAAATTTGCAAACGGCATAAATCACCTTTGCACAACTGCACACCGAGAAGGAATATTCACGTGCCAACACGAATAAGCCACGAATAAGCTAATTTTGGGTCGTGGGAATACCCTTCAAAGCGAACAAGAAGTCCATTGTGGTGCGACTCCCAAAATAACTAGGATGTAGACCAAACAAGATCGTTCAAAGCACAGCAGTGAAAATATCACAAAAACAGTTCCAATGAAAAGTGAACAAATTTGAAGTCCAACTATAGACATGAAATTTTACATTAACATATGATGTGACTTGTGAGATTATGTAAAACAACATAAACGATGCCGATTATATCATGTTCATGAATGACTAAAGTTAAACTCACTCACTCAACTAAAAATGTCACTGTACATCGAGCACCACAACCATCATTTGCAGTAGCTACTAAATTAATGTATCTAGTGCATGAGCAATACAGGCAACCGAGGTCACCAAATTCGGATTATCGAGTCCTGATGTCCCAGATTACCACATTAGCATCTGTGAAGTCACGAGAGCCCATTCCTTTAAGCGCCGCTAAAGCAATAGAACCAGCAACATTTGTGTTTTTGCATATAAAATTAGATAGCTGTGTTAACGTCACTGCGCCGCGGCAAGTCGATAAAACCGAACGCGTTCGGCACAAATTTTTGTATATTTACACACTTTACAGTAAAATTTACGGCTTCAAAAATTAAACAGCAAATTTTTGTGTAGTTCAACAATTGCAAAAAAAAAACAAAATTTGAAATTGAAATTTCCTTGGTATAATTGATTGATCAATCATTACTTCGGAAAGCAATATGCTTGCTTGCTAACCAATCGAGTATGTTAACGAAGGTTTGAATCAAAATCCCTAGAAATGGCAAGGAATTTTCCTAGAAATTTGAGCCAAACGAATATCAAACCATTGCAATGATAAAAATTATTATCAAAAATCCTGTATCTTCAGCACTAGCTCATTTTTATTTTGGAGGGAAATGTTCGAGTGCTAAGAACCTAATGCAATGGGTACTAATTTTGGGGTAGCGATAAAGGGGTCTTTCAGGGGTGATACAGAGAGTTTTTAGGCTTTGAACAATTTTAACAAACATTGGTCGATTCCGAGTCGCCCGATTCCTCCTTTTCATTTGTTTTATATAATTGTTGGTTCATTCATGTTTGGTTCATTGATTTATGACTTTGGTAATTTTTTTAATTAAAAATTTAGTTGAAATACGTTGACATTTAGTTTTGGAAACCGCTAATTTAAATAAAACTAAGAAATTTCTCCAAGCTTTTGGAGAATTGCAAAACTCGGTTTTAATGATGAACACAGTATAAGTTCAGAAATTAGTTCAGGTTGGAATAAATCACGGATATTCGTCTAAGAAATGGCGAATTTGGATCGAATAATGTACTCTCTCTTCAAAATTGTCTGGAGGGGTCAAATCGACTTTGAAAGATAAAATTTTAAATAATAAATAGATTTGTTAAAATATTTTATAATTATCCCGCTGCTTTAAAATTACAAGTGGAATTTGTTTTGATATACCGCCCCTGCTTAGCGATGAATAGCAACAGACATTTTATGTTGAAATTTTATGCAGCGCATGTCAAATGGTTAATTTAGATGTGGTCGATTTGTACAGACAGAGGTTATTGGAACAACAGTTTCTTGAAGGGGACATTTTTAGTTTTATTGGATTTTAATTTTTTAACCACATCGAGATTTATCGATTTTATTAAATACGAGATTTTTCAGCTCGGAATCCGGAAAACGAAGGCAACAACTCATCGAGACCTCAGATCATATTTTATATTTATATTTAACCCAGCGTACATCACGGATTTTTTCCTTATTTTTAGATTAGATTAGCAAATGCCAGCATTTACAATTGCGTTGTTTCTTTAAGGGACGACCCGATAAGAATTTTCCATTATGATATTTTGAAGTTTCGGTAAATTCAGTCTTTTAACAAGAGACGAACGAGGCACTAGGAATATTTTTCGGCGAACTATCGTTTACGGAGATTGTCGCTTTCGGTGAATTGTCGTTTTTTACTTGCTTCAAATAGTCCGAATAATTCAGTTAACTTAATCACGTACTCGACTTCAAGATTGAAAAACAGTTAAAAGCACGTTACCATGCCATCTATTGACGAATAGATTTTTACATTTAAATTTTCTGTTTTTGATCTTGATCGTAATGGCTACATAACTGGAAATGAATTACAGACTGCGGTGCATATAATCAGCGAAGCTGTCACAGAACAACTGAAGAACGATCTATTTAAATTGGCTGATCTTAATGAATACGTCAAAATAAATTATGAAGGTAACAAGCAATTCATGGGGTTATTACGCATGGAAGTCATTTCGTCATCTCGATTTTTAAACTATGGATTAGATAATGGTCCTTTCAGCATAAAGCTCTCTCTACAAAAGGTGCTGCAATAATTTTTGGCAAAAGTTATATTGTGATATTCATATGCATCGCTACAAAGAATAATTAATCATCTTGAACTAGTTAGCGACTTAACAACGAAAGTGTTCCTTGCAGCCTTACGGCATACATTTTGTGAGAACGAGTAAAATACTATAGGGAAGTAAGCCACACAAAGTAAAAAAATGGTTGTCAGCAGAAAACGAGACTGATTCGCACTCTAGCTCCATTCCTCTCTCTGGGAGAATATGAGAGGTAAGGATGAGTTCCACACAACCTCATATCAGAAAGATTAATGGGGGTTGTACTCTAATGTTTGAAGAATTTTTAACCGTCAACTTAAGGTCTTTGGATTTCTGAGTATCTGTCATTGCTTCAAATCGGTCAAACGAGTTTCAAAAACAATTAAAAATTGCGGAAGAAGAATTAGTTCGGATACCAAGTTCGGCACTAACAAGAGTCATCAAACTTCATCACAAGCGTTATTTAAGGTGATAAATAAGTCTTTAACCAATAATCTTACTAAAATACGTAGTCTACCGATGGCTAGTGAATTAGATGAATCAAACAAAAAAAAACAGCATGTTTGAATCAAGTAATTTAGCTGTAGAAGGAAAACAAAGGTAAAGATAAAATCTGCAACAAGAGCAAATAAACTCATGTACCTTCCAGGAGTGCCCCTGGTCATTGGGATTTTTAAGAAGAATTTGAGGGGCCAAAACACCTGGATATGCAGGCTTTTTCTTGAGCTCTTCAAATATCAGGAACCGATAATTATAACATAGAGCTTCTCTCGTTATCTCTTTTCCTCTTCACATAATATTAATTCAACTGCATTGATATAAGCGCAGGAAACCCGAAGGTCAAAACAAATTAAGTTCTACCCACCGAGGGTTATCGTGGTTATCGTCACACTATGGACTATAGTACCAAGCTGTCAATATATGAAAAGACAAAATGCCCACATTACCACAACCTCCATCAGAGATCACCTGACAAGTTTTTAGAACAGGAATAAAGAAGAAAGGAAACCACAAATAAATTGCAAATGAAACCGATCAGACGACTTCCATTAACGTATACTTCCATTAACGCCATTAAGGCGTATTGGGCAAGAATAAATCAATCAGTGGGGATCTTCTAAATGATCCTTGGAATACTCTGTATGTTGAAGTGCTTTTAGATTCGATTATCGTAAGAGCTTATTTAACATGGGGTGCGACGCAAAACCACATAGTCTGAGTGTGATTGCGACTTTCATAAATGATGTACGATGAGAAATTTTAGGTCTTACCCTGTTAAATTTAAATACGCCTAAAATTATATTAGACTGGTGGCGCCTAGATGTAGCAAACGAAATATCTGGACAGATTTTTGCAATAAAATCTACAAACTCTCGACGGTTTACTGGCACAGGACTCAAATTATGAACCTACCATCTCGAAAGAGGAAGACTCTACTCACTAATGAACGGTCACTTCTCCGACTGCATAATTTTAGGTAATTTTAGGTATAGTTGACCAAAACCGTACACATACCAAATTTTTGTTTTAATCCTACAGCGCTACTTTCAAATCCCCAGTTGAAGATGTTAGGTGCTTTCTTCAATGAGTCATTGAATTAATAGGACCACTACAACCGTGCATGTAGTCAGCTATAGCTTGAAATGATGTTGGCGAGACGTACACACTCTAACGATACCCTTGAATCCCGGTCAACATGCGCATCCGACTAAAACTAACAGAGATAGTTTTACACGAGCATACAACAGAAATCATCATGGAGCTTTAAACAACACCTATCCCAAGGACAATTAATATGGTGAAGAGATAACAATTCAGACCCCTTCTTTGACGAAAATATTACAATCGCAGCCAATGCATACTGTCTCTATAAGGGAATGTTCTCTTCTTGGATACTAGTATTTGACCAACTATTCAACAAAATAAAAAAATACTCTCATTACGATTATGACGTACGCATACTCTTAGGCTAGTAAGCTACTGGTGCCGAAAAATTGAGCTTTGGGTCAATCAAGAGATATTCGCCTGAACCCTATTTACAATTCCTCGTGTTTGATCACAAACTAACATGGAACACCAAGGCCTTTGATTGTTAACAGAAGTTAAAATTATGTTGATCATTCAACAATCACTACTGGCGGAATTACAATACGAGTAGTCTATGAGTAGTCGACGTTGTCTACGATTAGTCGACGTTGTCTACGTTGTCGACGAGTTGCAGACGTTATCGATCAGTTGCGTAATGGCCCATCTCTGATTAAAATACGTGATTACGAATGTTATCACCCAGAAGGAAACGCGAGGGGAGGATCATCAGTAATAGTGGAAAATAATGTCAAACACTATGAAGAACTTGGTATCGAAGAAGAAAGTATGCAAGCTAAAACCATAAAAGTTGAGACTAATAATAATGAATACAGTATTTCCTCTATCTACTACTCTCCACGCGATAATCCAAACAAAGAAGATTATAGCAGCCTGCTGATATAAATAAAATACCAGATCTCATTGATTTCTATGTAACGAAATGGATTAGCGAGGTTTACATGTGCCTTGAAAATAGGGAGGGGATGTATTCTGACCATTCACTTGTTATCATGATACTTAGCACAATTAGCTAACAAATAATAAAACTGACTGGGATCTATTCCAAGAACTGATTCAAGAGCAAATAGACCTTCAAGTGCCAATCAAAACAACGGTATAATTGGAATACAAACTGGAGGTAGTACTATTCAACAAACTGTAATATTACAGGAATTGATAGATGATATCAAGTATAATTTAAATGTGAAAAAACTCCAGGTTATGATCTAATCACTGGCAAGTCGTAAAAGCCATTCCCAAGAAGGGATTACGAAAGTTGGTCCAAACAATCAATGTTGCCTTCAGATTTAAATATGTTCCACGACAGTGGAAGGTTGCCGAGGTAATTATGATTCCTAAATCAGGCAAACCAGCAAACGACAAAAAGTCGTACGGTTTACGGAAACTTCACAAACCAGATAGTTAACTGGATTCTAATGGAACTTAATTCAAGGTAGGTTCCAAATACAAATACAGCCAAATACCTCAGCAAGACTCTCGATTGCAAGATTAGAAGGAAAGAGCATGTTAAAAAGAAAAAGGAAAGATTGAGCATCAAACATAGTAAAATATATTGGCTAAATTGCTATTATATCGGCAAATACTTAAAGGACCTATGGTATTCAAATTTGGGATTGTACCATAAGACAAATACACAAATGATACAATGTTTTCAAAACAAAGTGCTGCGTGGCATTGTCAACAGACCATGGTACATCAGAAATGATAACTAATACATAGAGACTTAAACATGGAATATGTCAGTGAAGAAATACAATTCATGCAGAGACTCATTCAGGGAATATCTCGGCACCAAAATGCAGACATACGAAGTTTGTTGGACACCACCAATGCAGTAAGAAGACTTCAAAGGCCTTTAGAACTGGGCAGTTGTATTTAATTAGGACATAGAAATATAATAAATTATGTAAATTCAGACGGGAGTAAGTGCCCGTCAAATGTGAATCTTTAATTAAAAATGATAAATTACTATATGATTTGTAAATCAGTTGTAATATAAAAAAAATATTCCGCGACATGCATCCATATGGTACACAGAAGGATCAAAAACAACTACGGGGACTGTAGCTAGAGTAATTGAGTCTATAGACTCACACTACGCATATTCACTGAGGAAAACCCCGAAAAATAGTTTAAGCGGAAATGCGTTGACATGTAGCTACCGCTAATCACTATGATCCGTAGGTATAACGATAGATGACAGGATAAGGGCCATTTAATGGTTACTTGGAATAAATATAGAAATCCCAACAAAATTTTTGAAGATTTTGCAACTCACTTTCTTATTTTGGCGAAAAACTTATGCAAAGCTTATACGTCAACTGTATGTTATAATTCCATAATCGATAAACGTGTGCATATTATAATTTATTTTAGGCCGGAAGTAATAATATTTGCATAACTTGTCATCAAATCTCATAAATTTGTGCAACAATTTGAAAGTTGTTCGCAACAAATTTTTATTACCTTAGATTTTATCTTAATTTCTGGGTACCAAACTTTACGCAATTATTATACAAAATAATCAATTTATGAGTTTTAAATTATTGTACCAACAGAAAGTAACGAAAAATAATAAAATTTCACTGTTGATTGAACGTAGCAAGAAAATCATAAATACGCCGCGGTTTACTTTCTTAATTAAACATATTATCATAAATTATGTCGTGGAAAATGTATTCAGGTGGCGCAAAGAAAGTGAACATTATAAGGGCCCCGCTTTCAATAGATTAGACAAATTTTCATAAACAGCTGAATAACTATAAATATTTCATTTAACATTACCTACTTTGAGATCATGCCCTAATAAAGCGATCTACGTTGCGATCAGACACCAAACAACGGTTCGCGACACAAAACTTTCGACTTTACACATAAAAAACACAAAACAAGGCAGCAGCTCAACCGGTTAATCTATCTACATAAATCTTCTCTGCTAGACAATCTTATAAATATACGGATCGATCAATCTTACTTTCATAATATAATTAGCATATTATGATTGTCTTAGAGATATTAGATCGCATTTTTCAAAACGTTTTTATTTTATGCTAAAAAGGTAATTAAAGCTAATTTAAATGTCCGGTTCGATGCGACGGGAACCTTGCATATATGCGTTACACGATGTACCTATAAACATTTGTTTGCGTTTAGAACGAAAATCATTCAATTAAATCGGTCGGCCTCAATTTTTAACGCTATTACACAAAATTTTGTGTGTTTTCGGCGCGGCATTGTCAAAAAAATTGACAACAAAACAAAATACATAACAATAATAAAAGATTTGTCCGTGGATTTTTTTTTTAATGTATGCGGCATAATTTATAACGTAATAAACACGCGATGTGAGTATCATATATGACCTACCGATATATTGACCATGCATGTAAATCTTCGGATGCGGCCGGTGGCAATGGAGTATTTGGTCCGTGTGGTACTGAATAACGACGTTCTTCTCGATCACGTTCTCGTTCACGTTGCTGATCTCGATGATTTTTTGATAATGTTGTCATCTCCATGATCTGTAAAATTTTAGATTCGAATTAATATTTTATTTTTAATAAACTTTCATTTGATTCGCTAAAACAATATACATAAGTTATTATAAATTCATGTACTCGTTCGTAGTGAACTAAAAAACTATAGCGAAAAAATAAATGTTTTTTGGAACAAATTCGTGATCGCGGAGTTCTCACGATCTCTTATACGATTTGCATACAATCGAAAATATGTTATGTATTGTATAATTACTTCTTACATAGTCTAGTTTTAGCTTTTGTTGTTGCTTGTTGTTATAAGAACTTACCGAGTTGTTTGTGTTATGGTAAATTCAATTTTTTTTTGTAATTTAGATGATTGGAAATTTAATGGTCTGTGTATAACTCAATTAAAGAATTTTCGCAATGTTTACAATCGTTTGGGTCAAAACTGACGATATTTTTTACAAATTTACTGGTTTCATACTGGTGTATTTTACTTAATACACCCACGTTGCTTCAATTGACCCCAAAGAAGGGTATCCCGATTAAACCGAATCATCAATCCAAGCTGAGGGCTAGGCACTTACGAGTTTTCATTGTCATGCTACTGCAAGGGGCTCTGTTAAAGTGGACTTTAAAGACAGTCTGAAATATTTCCGGACATCCAACACCAAACCTGGACACTTTTTTTAAATTTTTTCTAATCCTTGTAAACTGTTAAGACATTAGATCTGTTTTAGAAGACCTTTTAGATAAAAATAAACCAGAATAAAGTAAAATCCCAACACAAGTATTTGTTTTCATTAATAGACCCCACCCGTGATAATCTATTATTAAACAAAATTATTAAAACTTTAGACATATAACTCTACAGTTTTCTTAGGGCACTTTATTCGAGATTAATTTGGTAATTTATTACCAAACCCTTGTAATAAAATAAATTATTTCGGTTTTCTTAAATATTCATGATTTCTATTGTATATAGTTTACGTGCTGCTTTACATAAAAAACGAGAATATCAATTTAAAACAATTATTATATATCATCCAAGAGACCAAAGTTGATGGTGATATGTAATTTAATAAATTGGAATTACCATTTTGTTCTGTTTTAACCGCAAGAAGGTGTCGGTAAAATGGAATGGGAATTAAGAATTCTTGCGCGTTTTAATCACATGGACGTCGAAATCTGTAGCGAATAAACTGTAGCGAATAATATAATCGCAAGCTGTCTAATCGTCATTGGCCCATCAAGATTAAATCCGAACCTGCTGATCACTAAATACATTTATATAACAACACCGTGGATTTGGATATGTTTGACATGGAAAATTAAACTATTGGCTTAGAGACCAGTGCTATCATCGGTTGGAGCTAGTCGTTTTATAATTTCCGTAAATTCAAAAATTTATAGTTTTGTAGTGGTTAGAATATTGCAACCAAACAGGTTCTAATCGCAATTAGTGGCACAATTCTAAATCGCAGCCCGGTTGTTTTACGACGTGTAACTGGCAAACAACTTAAAACGTGGCTGTTTTCAAATCGCCACCCATGATGTTTATCGCTATTCTTGATAAACAACATGTTTACAAAAATGATCAAACAAGTAGATAACGGGAAGCATGCGACGAAAATGCCAAAACGAAAACAAAAGAGCGACACGACGAATACAAGCAAAGCAGAGCGAACAAATTTATATTAACAAAAATAAATTTTACATTGCGACACAGTTCGAGCAACAAGTAGTTGCATCACTTGTTGCTGGGCCGGAGAATTGGGAATCGTGGTAATGGATAGTCGACAGCAACTTGAGTTGCTTTTGTCACTCGCTTACGTTGTTTTGTGCTATTGTTGGCTCCAGCTATATCTGTTTGGGATTCTTCCGGCGAGTTTGTTTTCTCGCATTGTGCATTGTCCTCGATCGGCAAAAAGCATAAATGTCTTATCGAATGTTTGGTAATATCATTTAAATGGTTCAAGCGTGCCTCTTTTAAGTGTGTATCGCTTATAACTCTTTTGTGTGAAATTTTGCAGATTTCACTCTCGTTTTCCTTAAACCACGAAAATGTGGTACTTTGATACGCCGATTCTTCTATTAGTTGTGCTTGGAGTAGTTTATTCAAGCCCATTTATTTTTCGATTTGCCCCAACAAAAAATATACCAAAGAGTATAAAAATTTACACAGAGTAACGAAGCAGAGGGAAAAATTTCATCAAAAAATGCATGGGTTACGCAATTTAAATCGATTATACAATACACTTACGCAAACGTTTTTTTATTTTTTTTTGTATTGAATATTGTCATACTCGTGACTATTTATAGAAAACGACAACAATTACTTTAAATAAAAATGTGTAAACGTGTTTTTAACGCAATTAAATTGCATAACCCATGCATTTTTTTTGATAAATTTTTTTCCTCTGCTTCGTTACTCTTCGTAAAATTTCATACTCTTTGATTATACCATTATCTGAATATATGTGGATGCAAAAGCGCCCGCATAGTCCCCAGTTATCTTAAAATGGAATTGAGGCGCGCGCCATTAATGGATGTTGTTATTCTTGCTGTATCGTTAGCCTCTCTCTCTCTCTCTCTCTAGCTTCACATCCCATGAAGGGATTTTGCCGCCCGCACTATGGTCCTCCAGCCGTCTCGGTCCATCGCTCTCGAACTCCAGTTTCGACATCCTAGTGCCTGTAGATCTTGTTCGACGTCGTCACGCCAGCGCAGTCGGGGTCTTCCTCTACGACGGACACCGGCTGGTTGTTGATGGAACACTTTATTGGTCATCCGTTGTTGTGGGGACCTTGCAACGTGGCCGAGCCATCTTACTCGATTGGATTTGATGAATCCGATAATATCGCAACCTCCAAGAATTTGCTTTATCTCGTGGTTCATGCGAATCCGATATTCATTGTTCGCGACTTTAATAGGACCAAGGATGGAGCGAATGACCTTCCTTTCGAAGGTAGATAATAATCTACAATCATTAGTGGTCATGGTCCAGCTCTCGCTTCCGAAAGCCAGCACAGGTCTTATGAGTGCTTTATAAAGTGCGAGCTTGCACGACTGCGATAGATGTCCAGATCGCAATAATTTTGATTGAGCGTAGAAAACTCGATGTGCGGCAGCGATCCGGGCTTTTATTTCTGCTTGCATGTCATTTGATGATGTTATAACTGACCCGAGGTATTTGAAGTTTTCAACGATCAAAGTTATGGTCGCCAATTCCGAGATTTGCCATGGAGATGTTCCTGGGTGTTGATACAAATTTGGTTTTGTTACTGTTCACCTTCAAACCAAGTCTTCTTGCGCAGCGATCGAGTGGCACGAAACTGTCTTTGATATCGCTAGGTCTTCGACCAAGAAGCACGATATCATCTGCATATCCAAGAATTTGGCCTGATTTATTAAATATACAGCGCGAAGTTTCGATGTTGCTTTTCCTCACTACGTACTCAAGCGCAGAATTGAACAGCACAGGCGCGAGTGCATCTCCCTATCGAACACCAGATGTTATTTCAAAGGAGTCTGACACAGTTCCTTCGATTACAATTCTACAAACAGACCCAGACGTTGTTAATTTGCACAGAGAAACGAGTTTCTCTGGAATTCCTAGGCATATGAGCGCGGCCCAAAGGTTGTCGCGGTTTATACTGTCATATGCCTGACGGAAGTCTATATATAATTGATGTATGGTTATGTTGTACTCCCAACATTTTTCCAAGATCATCCTCATGGTGAAACACTGGTCAGTGGTCGATCGGTTGGGACGAAAACCACACTGATAGTCGCCAATGATGTTTTCGGCGAGAGGGATGAGTCTGGCAAGTACAACATTAGCCAACACTTTGTAAGCAGTGTTCAATAGAGCTATACCACGATAGTTTTCACATTTAAGACGGTCGCCTTTTTTATGCAACGGACATATGAGCGCGGTCTTCCAATTCTCCGGCAACTCTTCTTGGTCCCAAATACATACGATGAGATCGTATAGACTTGTTGCAAGAGTAGCGCCTCCGAGTTTTATTAATTCTGCGGGGATTCCATCGAGACCGGGTGCCTTGCCGTTTTTCAATCGACTAATAGCTGCGTCTAATTCCTCCACTGTGGGATATTCGACGAAGACCTCATCACCTGGAGGAGCTATTGCTCTAATGGGGGTCACGTCGTCATTCCGATTTAGTAGATTTTGAAAGTAGGTTTGCCATACTGAGAGAACATCAGCCACGTTTGTTCTCAATTCTCCATTCCCGTCTTTGATGGCTGTACTTCTTGGGTGGAAGTCTTTAGTGAGATTCCTGGCATTGGCAAAACAGTCCCTTGAATTTCCTACTTCCGCTTGGAAGCTGATGTTTTCGATGCATAATCTCATATGATCGCGTTTCTTTTGACGAAGGTATTTAGTCGTGGCTTTCCTGGCGCGGAGATATTCTGCATGTGTGCTTCTAGTGTTGCGAGCCAACCATTTGTCACGAAGCTTTTGTTTATTTGCGACGATCAGGCGACATTGATCATCGAACCAATCATTGCGGGGTCTCGGAGGTCTTCTTCCGATAGTGTTTTGCGCCGCGGTGGTAATGGCTGACTGTATTGTGTGCCACTGCTCCTGGATGGTAGAAGGAGCTTCTTCGTTGTTAGTCACATATTTGTAAAGACCTTATATCACACCGCTGATCTTGCGTTTGTAATCCAATATCTTTGTCGTACGAATGTGACAACTAAAGTTGTTCCTCCATGCAGAGTAATACGATGAGCATCTTTGTTTATCAGGTTGGTTAATTGACTGACCATTCGCAAGATGATTGGATGTCTTTGATCATATGGGACTAATGATTCTTCGGTCCTATTCCCAACTCGTTGTATTTTCTTACCATCCAAGAAAGGATTCAATTATAACAACTATAGCTACTTGTATTCAACTGTTGTCCTGTTTATAGTCGAGTGATTTCTTTATTTCTGCATCATCTTAATTTTGATTTCATTTTTTTTTTTGATTTTTTAAAATCAGCAGCACTGCTACCCAACATACGCTATGGCTCTAATTAATTTTCGGTATTCTCAGAAATAGTTGAAATAGTTTTGGAAATGGATCATACGTTTATAGATAGAATCTGTTTAAAGTCAGTGTGTCAGACACAGAATCTTTTATCCATCTTGCTTTATTTAAGCGTAACAATGTTACCCCATCTAACCACCATTTGCAATGTTTAAGCCTCCGATAATTATATCGCCTTTAATCCAACTTAAATATTGGTCTGTCCAACAATAAATTTTTGCTTGGCATATGGAAGCTTTGGTTGTTGATTTTATTCGTTATTGGTGCCTTTACCATGAATTTCAATGTTTTTTCTTTTAATTGTACTCACTCATCTTGGTATAACGACAGAATCAATTGTTTTTAATTCATCTTTATATTTTGACAATCCTTTGTCGATTTATGTGTGTAATTTGTCATTCCAACCGATTCCACTTATCCAGATAACTTGCATTAAGGGCTTGCTGCTGATTATAATTGGAGAAAGTCATCCCACGGGGTCAAAAATCGTTGATGAAGCCAACAGCAGCAGGGTTGTTTAAGTTGAGGTGTTTGAAGCAGAAAGCTGTAGACATTGCATGTTGAATTGAAAATTATCATTCCTTGGATCTATAAAATACTCAACGTTTTAATTATGTCGTTCTCTTTAATGTTGTACCGTTGCTTTGTATTTCTTTGGGAATTTCGGCAAGGATTGTTGAATCATTTGAAGTCTATTTGTATAACACGAATCCTTCTTTTGATTTTATGCCCATTAATTCATGATAAGCATTAAGCATTAACATCTGCTTTTTTGTCTCCTTCTGTTAGCATAACGGCCACGTAAAAATATAATTTTCACTTTCGTCTAGTGCTAATTTGTGCTATTGTTGTTGCTAGAAAACTGACTGTATTCCAAAAGTGTCCGATTTTCGTAAATCTCCTAACGTTAGCACAGTTAGAGGTAAGTTTACAACATACCTGCTATTGGAATCCTCACTGATCGATTTTATTGATATGGCTATAGTTTTAGTTGCTTGATTAGCTGATCTCATGCATCCGATTACTATATTCATCCAAGTTCGGTCTCATGGGCCATGGGTTCTCATTTATTTCAGCTCCAATCATAATACTGAGTTGGCTTGGCTCATTAAATTGTGAATCTTCCAGATTTAAGTTAAGTTGCCTAAATGTGTTAATGTGAAATTTAGCTTCTGTCAGGGGGTGCGTTAATTGATCGAATGCTTTCATTCGGACCGAAAATTAACTGTCAAATCTCGGAAATAGATCAAACCCTATTGTATTTCTACAAACTCCTGCTTTGAGTCCACCCATTTCATAGATGGAAATATGGTTTTTTTGCTTGTAAGTTTGCATCTTTGGTTTGCAGCAGCTTTGGGAATCCAATCCGGATCAGAAGAATTTTGTTTTCTTAATTTTCAAGCATTTAATATTTAATATCAAAACATAATTCTACGAATTCATGAATGTGCATTTTAATAAACCCTTTTAGTTCTAAAAATAAGTTTCTCATGAAAGGTTCGGGACGCCCCCTCCCCCGCCCTCACCTGTTCCTCCATCACAATATCAGAATATTTATATTTATCGAGAATAAAATGGACAAGAAATTTCTGAAGATGTACGACAATGTGGATGAGATTCAAGAAGAAGTCGAACAAATGGAGCAACATTTCGAGAAGGCTGATGAAAAATTGCAGATGGAGGTTCCAGCGTCTTGTGAAGGAGCTTCGGGAAATTAAAATCAATGGAACATCATCAAAAGTAAACAAGACGGTACAAACAATAATACTAAAGCCACAAACGTTCGATGGAACAGTTCTATTCGAGATTTTCAAATTTCAATTTGAAACGGCGGCTAACCAATGAAATTAATCAGGGGGGGAGGGGGGGGGGAAGGGGAACTCAAGGAATCTACATCTCACGCCACTCTAAGACAGGTCACATTTCAAGGGACTGTTATGGGAGATAAAACGAGAGCGACTAAGAAGCCCCTAACCAATGTGGCGTAGAACAAAACAGGAAAAGAAGGGATCAGAAAAGGAGGGCTCGCCTCGCTAAACGAGTTGAAGTTAAGCTACAACAAATCAGGTTGGAGGAGGAGCGGAACTGACTTTCACAACGAAAGGCTTCATAACCTCCACCCCATTTCTACGTTGGCAAATCGAAGGCAAACTTTCTATAATAACATTAAATGCAAGAGCATCGAGGACGATCGTACGAGCCAACTTAGTAAAAGGTGGGATTCAACCAATGACCGGATTCCGTTTGCAATCGGCCATCGATGAAAATGCGATTATTAAAAGAAGGAAGAATGTTGGAATACGAATCGGAAATAGTCAGTTTTTGCTTGAAGTATTGGTAGTGGACAACGTTGATGAAGTCATTTTAGGCATGAACTTCATCAAGACCAACGAATTCGTACTGGATTTGGGGAACATTAACCTAAAATGAAGTAGAACTCCCATTACAATCAGAGCAATGAGGATACAACTACAAGGCGTATTATAATACATCATCGAACAAAACGGCCATCAAACTTGGAAACAATCTTGCAGAGAAGAGTGGGTGGAGGTTCTGAATCGCAAAGTTTGTGGTCTGTGGAAACCAATGATGCGGCAAAAGCATTAAGAGAAACTATAATAAGGGAAGCTTTAGTGAAAAATTATGCAGATTTTAGAGTTCCAATAAGGATTAAACTTAACGGTGAACAATCGAATCCGAGTGTAAAGGCCACTGATAAACAGCTACGGAACATTGTAATAACTTGACTCAGAAATGGATAGAGCAGCTAGCATCAAATCAACAACACGCACCTAAGGAATTGCTAGAAAAGTATAGGTCCAATTTGTATGCAGAAATTGGTAGATAATGGAAGAACGGACATGGTTTAACACCGGGTCGACACATGAACATCAATGCTAATTCATCAAGCGCTATTAGCAAAACAAGCTGAAGTGGATAAGATGGAAAATGATATGCAAAGAACATAAGTGATTGAACAGTGAACAAGTCCATGAAGTTCGCTAGTGGTACCTGTAAAAAAAAGATGCGGTTCCATGAGATTCTGGATACACGATACATAAGATGCATTATCACGTGCACGACTATTTGCAACACTGGATTTGCAGAGCGGCTGTTTTCAGGTTGAATTTGCAAAATAAGACAAGAAAAAATGACATTTAGCATAGGCTCGGAAAGGAAATTTGATTGATTGATTGATTGATTCTGAATGCACGACCAAGTTCTTACACAGGAGCTCCCGGGTGACGCCGGGCCCACCGTACACTCTTTTTTACATATAACAAAACCGAAGGATTGGATAGGTTAGTTAAGTGGGACAGAATCGGCCCGGTTACAGACACCTAGGTATAGCCGATAGTTAGTAACACAAAGACAGCACAATACTAATCTACTAAGGAAGGATAAAGGTTTAATAGGTTTAATGGATAACGATGGTATTGGTCTTCAACAATTGCTTCTCTAAATCAGCAACCTGAGAAAAAATTTGTATTATTTCACGTACATCTGGAAATTTCCTGAAATGTAATTGTAAATTAATGCAAAATTTAATTGATTAAATCGGCCCAGTTGCAGACCCCTAAATAAAGTCGATAGTTATTAATGCAATGACAACACCATTCTAATCTACACAATCAACAAATTAATATTTCAAAGAAATATTATTTCACGTCTGTAGATTTTCTGAAATTTAATTCTAAATTAATATTTTCCGGCTTCCTAAATATAATATAAACATTTATTAATTTAATCCTCCTGCTATTACACGACTTACAATAGGATTTCCTGAAACCATAATTATTTAAATTATATCAAACTTAGTCTAAAATTCATTAGTATTTAACCCTTAAATCGAAAAAAAAAATTATAATAATAATAAAAATAAAAAAATAAAAAAAAAATATATATATATAAAAAAAACAAAAAATTTCATATGTAAGGCATCCCAAAGGCAATGGTTCCCGGAAAAATATCAATGTTATTCAATACCAGATTAACTACTTGATAGGATATTTCAAACAATTTTAATTTAATTCGCAAAAATTTCAAATATTTTATTAGTTTTGTTCACCAAAGAAGAGAATATTCGATTAATTACCAAGTATAATTATAGTGCACAGGATATATATATCATGCTCAATGGAACTTTACCATTCCTCAACCAATAACTGTTAAATATGGTACGCAGAATTGGATTGGCACTCTAGCATGTTCAATGGAACTAAGCCAACTCTAAACAAATGATGATCAAATTCGGGGTGCAAAGCCGAATTTGACGAAATTTTCAGATTCAGCTATAATGAATGAAACAGGCCGTTTTCAACCGAAATTTTCCAACAGTTTAGCTTGTAGAGCTGGGCTAGGATTCTAATAAACTAGGATCAACTTGTATTGGGATTTTAACGTGACTTTTTGATAAAGTTCTAAAATTCGATAATTCTGAATGGAACTTGGCCATACCTCGACCAATTATTGTCAAATCAGGTAAGCAGAATTAAATGTGAATGTAAAAACGGATTTTAGAGAAGTTCTGGAGTTCGGCCGTGCTAAGCAATGTCTTAACTAATCATGTTCGAATCTGATATGTTGAGCTGAACCGGGATTTCAACATAAATCCCGGGTGAAGTACTGGATTTTTCAACAAACAAATCCGAAAATAATCGGCCAAGAAATTTTCCTATTCCTCCATTTACACGTCAAAACAACCAGTTGACAGATGACCCGGCCGAACTAAGCCTCTCCCAAATTAATGCTAATTGCTAGAATTGTGATTTGCTAGAATTCCAATTAAGCCCAAAAATGATTTTATGCATCTTCCGCAGTATACTGTCTCAATCAAACAAAAACGATCATGATTTATGTGAGGTGATGACACGAACGGAAGATAGAACCACGCGGAAGGCTTGTTTACAAAATTGGTGCATGAGCAGGTCGTTGATTACGATTTAGAATCCAAATCGATCGATATTCGTATATATCATTCCCATGCAAAGACGAAACTGTTTCAAGAAATATTATTGAGCCAGAAATTCTTTTAGATAAAATAGTGCCAGCAGTAAGCAATTTAAAAAAAAAAAACAGTCAACATTAAAAGGCCGAAGGATATCACATCAAAGATTTAATTGTCATTACAAATAGAAATAAAAAATTAAAAACCATTTTCCCTTTGCCATGCCGTACCACATATGAGGTTTCATCCCTTTAAATCAATCTACAAAAAACAAATAACTTATAATATTCTATAAGGGACATTCCATAGTAAACCTGCAGACAAACATGATTTCGTTAAAAACAAGTACCGCAAAAGTTTCCAGGCGGCAGCACCAAACACCTTCAACAACTGCCCTCTGTGCCACACAAACTTTGATCTACCCCTGACCCTCTTCCGATCCAAAATGGATTTGTTTACATTTTCCGCCCCTTCCCCCGAAAATAGAACAAAAAAAAAATCCAAAAAATTTGTTGGATCTTTTTTTTTGATCCATTCTCAAAAAGAAAAAGACAAAAAATGTCAACAAATCCAATTTTAATCAAAAAAATATCAAAAATAGATCAAAACTTGTGTGCCACAGAAAACAGTATTACTAAAAATGCCTAGTGCTGCCGCCCGGAAACCTTTGCTATGTTGGGAGAATTTTTTCAATTCATGTCCCTTATAGAATTGCAAGTTATTTGACAAAAAAGTCATGAATATTTATATATATATATACACATATACATACATATATACACACATACACACACATATTGACATATACATACATATACATATATACACACATACATACATACACACATACATACATACATATACATATATACACACTTACATACATTTACATACATACACATTTAAAATATTAATATTTTAAAATATTAAAATGATTATAAAAAGGTAAAAACATTCAATCATATTATATAAATATACACATGCGTATATATAACTAAACATATACATAAGTATAAATACATATGAATCTACACACACATGCATATGCACACAAATCCACACATACGCCTATATCAGGGTTTAAAAAAGTCGCTCGTTAAAATGTATTGTTCACTCTACACCGATCGAACAGTGTCATGTTCCTATTCCATGGGAAAAATCTGCTGTCAGTAAAAATAAAAGCGAGCAAAAAAATATAGATTTTAATGTTTGTGTACGAAACAAAACATGTTGTGAGTAAAATTTTACTGAGAGAATAGTTGTGATGGTGGTAGTTTACTAGCATAATACTGCCATAAAAATGTAAATTGGACTTTTTTTATGGCAGTATTTTTCACATACATATGTACAAAAAATGTATGTAAAGATAAGAAATTTTTGTCACACTCATACAAAATAAGTCGTCCGCCATTTTTATACTCAGATGTCGATTTGTTTTTTTTGTGTTGAAATTTGTTAACGTTAGAGGTTTTTAGTGGTATAGGATATTAAAATTAAAATATATAAAAAACAAAAATCGAATTGTACGAAATAATGTACAAATTAAAAATTTTAAGAAATTTGTAGGTTATGCGAAAATCTAAAACCATAAAATTTTACTATAAAATGAAAATAAAAAATATTTCTGTTCTTTATCACTCTTATGAAATTTTAAAGTTTTTTTTTTGCGTATTATCAGTAAAAAAATTGCTGTCAGCAAATCTTTCCACGGACTTAATGCATTATTTGTAAAACTGATCTCAACAAGAAATATGTAAAGGAACAAAAAATATTTTGTTTGACTATTCACTTATCAAGAATAAAGTAGAAAGAAATGATATGTATCATCTATTCGATCGTTCAATACAGGCAACAATACATTTTATCCAATCAGTACTACAATGAATTTTCGGTTTCTTATTAGAATAATAGGCTCGGAAAGGAAATTTAGCAGGAAATTGTATATAATCGCATATTACTCGAAAGTTTTGTAACCGGAACACATTAACTGTGTAACGCGGATGGAACTTTTGGCCAGAGTGGCATAAGTCAAACATTTTAATAAGTATCTCTATGGTCAATCATTCCTTTTGATAATCGATCATCGCACTTTGACTTGACTATTCCAGTTTAAAAATTCAAAGAGGACAGGTAACACATTGGATTCAAAGATTGGATCATTGACGTTTGACTAATTCAAGTGTTACCAGCTGAGGAATTGACCAAGGATAAATTCAGGAAAGAGCAACTTGATGGGGCGACTTATCAAAAATAATGAAATTTATTGAAGGAAGAACGTTGTCCAGCATGGAGTGAAATTGCCGATAAAATCCCAACAGTTAAAGCTTTTTGATGTCAATGGGATAGTTTATCAATGGAGGACGGCTGTTTAAAACGGACGAGGAAGAGTTCCAAATCAAAACAGGCATTAGTGGTGACACCGAAGATCAGAATTTTATAAATATTGAGAGAATACCTTGAAGGAACAAGTGGCGGTCATCTACGGATCAACAAAACGTTAGCCAAAGTACGAGAAATACTCTACTCGGCGGAGTGTAAACAATTTGTTGAGGAATAGCGCCAATAGTGTGACCAATGTAAAGTAGTAAAAGAACCCGCAAAAAGAAGTCGCGATGCTGTACAACAGGATTACATTGGATGTTGCAGGACCATTCCCAACCAGTTGAAACGGTAACAAATTATTACTAGTGGCAATGGATTATTTCAGTAAGTGGCCGGAAGTTTATCCAATATCAAATCAGGAAACAACAACATTTGCCAACCTGTGGTATACAATTGGATAAGTCGTTATGGAGTACAATGGAACTTCACTCCGATTAGTTTCGGAACTTTGAATCAGTAGTTTTCCTGAAAATGTGTTAACTATTGGGAATAAATAAAAGCCGAACAACTTTTTACCACCCTCAGTTTAATGGTATGGTTGAACGTTTTAATACAACATTGGAAGAATTCATAACAAGGACACTCGATAAAAATCAACGTAATTGAGATCAGAATATTCCCTTATACCTACTGTTACTATACGATATTCGGTAATATGTGGATACTTCCAGTTTGGTGCAGTTGTATCAGGAGTTTTATGTGGACAACTTGAAAGAAGTGGTGAACAGTATACATACCCGTTTGTTAGGGATAAAATAAAGCTTTGAAGTAATGGGAAGCTCGAAGGCTCAATATGAAATACGAGCGAATAAAAGAGGATTTCAGAGCCATCAAAACTGCAAATAAAAGATAGGATTATCAAAGAAATTGCAACCAGTAGAGGAGGGATCATACGTGACCGTTTCGAGGGAAAATTTGTTATCAATAGTATTAAAAAAAGGCTTCATGGTAAACGAGAAGTTGTGTATTTGGTGCGTTGGGCTCTCTACAAAGAAGGAGGTTTGGATCATGTTCAGAACGAACAGGTTTGAGCAGCATTTGAATAAATTTCAAATTTGCTAGTTAAACGCTTAATACCAATTTCATCGAGAAACAATTTTAGAATCCGATTTGCATTCACCATCGAATGTTATTCAAATTCTTTTAAGAATCAAAATTTTATTTCCATATATAAAACTTTATAAAATTTCGTTTAAAAATATTTTTGCCAACATTTTTCAAATATTTCATAATTTTACTAAGAAACCGGTTCAGAATCTCATTTTTATTCAACACACTGAATTTTGGTTTAAAATCGGTTGAGAAATGGCATAGTTAGTCACATTTAAAATCTACACTCACATATCGTACACTGTAGGTAGCACCAAAATATTACAACTTGACGAAAAAATATTTATTTAATTTCTGATAATACAGAGTTTCATGAATATTTTTAGCGAAAAGTCAAAACTTACATTGAACTGCAGAGTAATTTCGCAGCTAATTTATTTTCTAATTAAAAATTAATTATATCCGTTCACCGAACATAATTCATTTTTCCTCGTCGAGCTTAACTAATTTTTTGCGCGGAATGAATTAGTTTTAATTTACCATGGAAGCAGTGCAAAATAAGTGCATTTGGGTCCGAGGGAGTTAATTCCCACGATGTCAATAAATATAGAAGTAATTTATATTTTTGGTATTGAATGCGTTCATGTATAAATAGTTTAATGTAACACCTTGCTATTTGATCTTAGCTTAAAAATTTCGAAACTTACGTTTAAAATGTTTGACACATATTTAAAATTATTGAATAACACGTAGATGGTATTTATGGCACATATTTCCATTTAATAGAAGAAGCACCGAATCGAAACGATTTATAAAATCAATTTAGGTATATCCAATTTCGATTCAAAAATTCGAAATACCAATCAAAAATTGTTAAAGGCGAGCCAAATTTGTAGATATACAACTTCAACAGATTGATGCGCATGCTAATTATGACATCGCGGCTAAACAGTTATGATACGGGTTATATCTGTTTCTAAAAACTAAAACTATTAATAAACTAAACAAAAAACACTAAAAATTTAGTTTATGTTCCATATAAATTATGTATGTGTTATGTATATGTTCGAGTACATTGTTATGTAAAATAATGAAATATAGAGTGGAATGGAGATCTTATATCTCTAAGCGCGTATATATGGGAGTGGAGTAGAGAGGAGAACTGCTAGTTACGAGCACAATGGGAATCATTAAAATTACGGTAATTTTATCACAAAGTAACTTAATAAGGTAGATGGTACTGCTATTAGTAAATGAATTTACTTTTGGTTTTACTTAACAATATGACAATCAACAATAGTTCGCTGTGGGTATGAACTACATACATAGTTATGGTGCGCACGTAATGCGACAAAGATATGAGTCAGGTGATAAAAATGTGTGAATTTCTTCATACTATACATATGTAGTTAATTGAAATTGTACATTAAGTAGTTAGTTGTCATGCGGAGATATTTAGATCAAAATTTTTATTTAGATTAGAGGACGAGGAGGAGTATTAGAGTTTCAAGGTTATTAGAAATTGTAATACATGTTTTAAAAAACCTTAATCGTTTTAATTGTGCAGCTAAACTAAGTAGTATGTCATCAAATTAATTATTTTAGGTCCTCCACATTGCATAGCATCGAGATCATTAACAGCTGACATGAAAGATTGGATGGCCTATTTTCTTTACTAATTGTAATTATGAAGATCACAATTGAGTCGTTTTGCAATTTCAAACAATTTTGTGGTTTCGCTGTATATAAAACAAACATATTAATGAAAATATCAAGAATTTCCTCATAGTCCATAATGTACGAACGAATATAGAAATTCAAATATATTTAAATTTAATTTTAGATTACAATCGAAGTACAATATAAAATACAAACAGAAAATATAAAAAATTAACGAAAAACGTTAAACTTATGTCATCTCTGCAGCGCCATCCATTTCCAGTATTTTGACATTTGTTGCGTTCGATACCTAAAATATTAGAATTATTAATTCAATACTTGAAGGGGTTCAGACATAAATCAATAGGCGAAATAGATCAAGGATCGGGCGAGAAGAGAGTGTGTTTTCTAACTTGAAATATGGAAGTTGAACGGGAAAAGCTACAATCTGTAAACGAACGGCACTCATATGTTATAAGAATATATTCACTATTGGCGATTTTCATCGAATGTAGATAGCGTTGGTTTCTACGTCTACAAGGGGGACGAGAATTGTCAAATCCATTGTTATGACAGTTTTAATCCCCCTTGCTTCATAGCAAACTTTGATTCACATTTTGTTCACCAGATGTCAGCTACTTTGTTGCAAATCGCGAATATGCTCGTACCTAACCGCTAACCGAACAAAAGAATCACCTTGAACCGTCGCACACGAAACATGTTATAGTAACATTTTTCAATGACTACCGGAACACTGACTAAGAGGACGTTATGGTTTTGATCAGCGCCACTGATTACTACTCGTAATGATCCTGTTTACTGTTTAGAAAAAATCCAAAACTGCAACCAGAAAGAATGTAGCCAGAAAGATAAAGTCACAAACGATAACCATCGTAACCGCTTTTTCGACAAAAATCTATAGTTTAGTGGTTTAAATCCTCATCTTTTAACCCCGAAAACTCGGTTTTCCAAAACCAAAAACCTGTTTGTTGATCTTATTTTTTGTGTCGTTCGACTTCCAGTATACTTACTTAGTAGATATTTTAACTCACTGATTTATCCTATTAACTATTGTAAAAGTACGGTAAGCCAAGCGCCGCACTCGGCGAGTATATACATAAAATGAAATCGCATTTTGTGTATCTCTTCAGTTAAAAATTTATTCACTACGTGGAATCCGTGTTGCTCCAACCGTCAATTTTTCTGTTTGTTTTTCGGTTTTGTTATAAATAATCTAGTACAATTTGTTTTTGTTATAAAATCAAGCAATTTTCAATTTTGACACAGCACAGTGCAATAAATTCTTTTGTTTTAAAAGTGTATTGGTTGAAGTGAAATTAAATTGAATTTGTTTAAAATATATTTTAATAAAATAGCTAATACATAATAGTATTATATATTAGAACAATATATTTAGTGTTAAATGCAAAATTTGTGATAAAATGATTAAATTTCCCGATTGGATAACTAATTTGAGTGATAAGGTAGGTGCGTTGCTCGAGCTGTGCTAAATTTTAATAAATTTTTATGTTTTCACTTTTGTGTATTAAATTAAATTAAATTATATTTTGTTGTTAAAATAATTTTACAACAAATTGAGGCCTGATCCCTGAATGCTAAGGAATTTTGTAGCATACTAACTTCAGCGAACAGTAATATGGTATATAAAAATTACTGGAAGAAATTTTTAACGTTAATAAAAAGTGTAGCTACACATTTTATCGAAAAGTGTAAACTCAAATAAAATTATATAAAAAATGTATGTAATAAACCACAATCCGCTTGTTGTGATTGTCGATACGATCCTACATGTCGAAGCGTCTTTGCCAACATTAACTTAATCCTGTTACTAATTCAACAATTCTTTGTAACAATGAGTGCCGAGCGTATTGAGTTTAATGTGCTCGACTTACAAATTTGGGATGATGTCTAGAATTTGTAAAAAAAAATTAAGACAATTTGCATGTTGTGATAGGCAACATGCCCTTACATGACGACACGGCGCATTTAGTCAAATCAATTTAATAAAATACAATGAGTGCCGACTGTGCAATTTAATGTGCTCGACTTAAAATGAAATAACCAAAACAATTTACATGTTGATAGGCGGTTTTACTCTACCACCACCCCGAGCAGCATTGTTCCAGAGGACTGTAAAATTAATAACAGAAAGAATTAAATAAATTTGCGCGAAAACGCTTCCATGGAACTTTATCACCAATAACAACATGCGGATGGTTTAGAAAATTGTATCACAGACTTTGCGTACCATGTTAAATTAAAATCTCGTATAGTCATTGTTCTGACGATTCATTGATAATTAATTTTATTTATTTATTTCTAATAAATTTTTAAACTACTTGTTTGTTTAGAGTTAATTTATTTGTCTACACTTTTCATTAAAATGTTTAGTTCCACTTTTCATTAAAGTTAAAAACTTAACTCCTGTAGTAAAATTTTCTTTAAAAATTTTCTTTAAATTAGTTCAAACTCGCAAATACATTTTTAGGCATAGCTTCAGTAAATTTTTTTGATAAATGGATTTCAATTCAAAATCGCCTTTATCTACATTACGAAAAACATATCTTATTAATAATGCACATGTCCGTAGCTTTTTTCAACTCGAGAAGGGTAGTAGGCAGAAAGTTGATATTTGGCATGCTTTTAGGGTTCGGTGAGAAAAAATCATAGCCGTTGGAATTACACCGATAGCTTCTTCCTTGGCTGAGCGGGAGCGGATCAAAGTTTCAGAAACATATGTCATTGAAAATACATGGGATTCAAAAATTGATATTTTTAAATTTTGCAACACAAAAATACTACTTATTACAATGTTTGCTAAAGCCGAACAAAAAAAAGATAGTCAAGTTTTTTAGTATCGCCATTTGAAAATGGTTTCATATTTCAAAAATACGTAAGACTGCTATTGGGAAAGGAACGAAATTTGTTGCTAAATTCTAAGGCTTATTCTAACTTCAAAATCTTACATGATTCGCGATGTAGCGCTCTCGTGTAAAAAATGTATTAGAAAGTACAAGTTCGAGTATCTTCTTGGATGTGCAAGCACATGGCAAAATGTCACGTTGATATGATGATTGCCTAGTGAATTTGAGAAAATTAAATGGCAAGTCTTCGAAAAACGAAGAAGAGTAAATCAGTCCTGATGAAGCAAGATTTAAGGAGATCAATTTCGAATTCGATAGTTATTTTAACAGCCAATTTCTTAAATATCCAAGATATGATTAAGTTAGATGCAAAATACTTTTGATAGTATAGCAGTTCCAAACGTGAATTCAGAGGTCACCCGACAATACTGAACCTAGGTGACTCAAAAAAATCAAATCCTAAAGAAATAGCTAATATGTTTTCTCGGTTCTTTCAATTAGTCTACAGCAGTTATGATGATTTAATGAATGAAATTAGTGAAATTGCCACTTAACCTGCTCTTCATTTTATCACTACGTAGAGGATTATTCCCTAGCAGATGGAAGACATCGGAAAAATGATACCACATCAATGATACAGAAGTTATTTGAAATTCTTGTGTGTAAAAGTATCAAAAATATCATTTCTCGACATATGTTCAATTTCTAACATCTGGTTTTGTCTGGTCAATCGACAAAATGACAAATTTAATTGAGTATACAAGTATAGTGATCTTAAGGCCATAGAACATCAACAAGTGGACACAGTTTATACGGACTTTAGTAAAGTATTTCTATCCACTCATAGC
Organism: Nephrotoma appendiculata; assembly: GCA_947310385.1. NCBI lineage: Eukaryota > Metazoa > Arthropoda > Insecta > Diptera > Tipulidae > Nephrotoma > Nephrotoma appendiculata. The sequence goes on from OX371225.1 coordinate 65,438,550, forward strand.
AAAGGGTTGGGCACTGGGCAGCCTGAACTCCTTTAGCTTTTCTGCTGTGGTATTGTCTATTGGTTTTTTCGTTTACCTGTCGTATACAATATCCGTTTTTGGAAATAGCCCATGGCAACTTTTGAGTAATTTTTTAGTATATTTTAACAGATACAACATTTTTGTTGTATTTTTTTAAATAGATTATACTTTGAAATTTTACTGACATTACTAATTTAATACAAATTGACAGAAAGACAGGAATTAAAAAAACAACTAAAAATAAATTACCCTAAAGGTACATTACATGTTCGGAAATAGATTTGGTAATTTTTTGACAGCAAGTTACTCAATAGTTACCATGGGCTTATAGTGCTGTGACCGGGTTTATAATTAAAATAATAAAATTATTATGTTAATAACACTCACTATATTTTTGATTATAATTAACTATTTATTTATTATAAAATGTTATTTATTGTTTATAAAATATTATTATAATTTTAGTTCACAAAACACAAAATGGTGTGAACGATTGTTCGGCACTTTCACACTTTATATTATGAAGAGACTGTGTCTCCTTTAAGTTCTAAATGCGGGTAAACTTAGTTTTCCGTTTCTTATGTTTCTTTTTTTGATCGTTGATAAGTTTCTCGATATTTATCGATCATCGGTAAATATCGAGATTCGCGGAATTCATTTGTATAGGTGGTGAAATAGCTCTATTCAGCAAAACGAGCTATGCCTCGTAATTAAGCGGCGCGGTGTATAAATAGTTTTGCTAAGAGGAGTGCCACGAAGTGAAAATGATTTTGAGCCGCTACAGGCTATTTTCGAAAACACCTAATATATTGAAATTGGAGAACGAAGATCAAATACAATAAGAGCTTCCTCTGGTGTTCCAGAGGCTCGCATGTGGGTCCATGAATATTTCCCATATTTATCGATGTAATATCTAATGTACATTTTAATTCATCTTTCAAAAATCTTCAGAAGTATTGCAAACTCATAACACAACAAGACGACATAGATAGAATCAGCGAGTGGTGTTGAGTCAACCAATTACATCTCAATATCGGAAAATGTAAAATTATGTCCTTGCAGCGAAAAAATAGCAGCAATTAGTGACTATAAATAAGATCAAAGGTATAAAAGTTAAAAAAATAAATGAGACAAAAGATTTGGGCGTGACTTTTATATGTCCTTTGATCTAATTATTGCCAAGGCGAATCCCATTTGATCAAGAGATGGACGAACGACTTAACCAATCAGCGTACCTTACTGATCAGCCAATTGGTGTTTAAAATCAAAAGATTAGGTTTTAAATGAGGTTCATATCTGATACGGAGGCTTTTTTCAATTCTATTTTTTTTTTTTTTTTTTTTTTTTCATTAAAGATTTTTATTTTAAAATATTTATTTGTGATTAATTTATTCTTTTATTCTGTACAAACAGATTATTTAACAAATAATTGTGTGTGATTTTACAATTGAATCAATAGATTTAATATTGTGTGACCGTTGGCTTGGCGGATGAACACAAATAAGAAGATCGGCGAATTAAAAGACACAGTTACTGGCAATGCAGTGGTGATAGTTCGACTGTTGAAATCAGTCCAATGGTTCAATTGAGGAAACCATATAAAGGGCTATAAGGAAACCATGAACGGATTGTCAACGTCCAATCAAACAACGATTCTGTCCCCTTTTTGTTATTTTTAATAGTTATCCACCTAAGACGAATCTTGCATCGCAGAACTCGTTGTTCATGGATATTCATTCAGTTGGTGTCAATTTACGGGCATTCAAACATGTCCCAATGACCACAGAATCCACTGCAATTATCTCTGCATTGTTTACCACATACGACGTCACCACCGGCTCCGACAATCTCCGAAGTAGTTATCGACTTTGGTGACGCATTCAGTATCGGTGGTACAACTAAGAACGTTATACGTTAGTCGTTTCCATCCAAGTACAACTAGCACATTAGTGATGGCATATTATTCGAAGCGTATTAGCACATTAGACATTACATCTACGTCTTGCGTTCCATTCATTCCTCAGGATTGTAGCATTGCTGAGTTGTCTTACATCTCATATAAGAGATTTATGGGTCCCAAACTGTTTGAAGGCAGCATTCAAATAGAGATTTGGCCTCTCGGAACCGTTTTGGCCATCGGTTAAAAACGCAGCGTTCCCTGATGAATGGCCACTGCATAATTGGTGAATTTTTAAACACCAATGACAATACTTCGGTCAATCGGGCTGATTTTCCATCCATATCCCACCATAACGCAGCCAGCACTCGGGGTAAGGTCAGGGCCTTTCGAATGGATTTCTTTGACAACAACCATACGACATTATAATCATTGGTGAAACTTGGTTCACATCCAGCTTCAATTCTAAAGAGTGGAGGTAACGAAATTTATCAAATTTGTTGTGACCACGAACTCTCGTGCTGAAGAACAACTAATCATTGTCGGTAACTTTAATTTGCCAGATGTGGGCCGGTTTGGGTTGATAGCAAATTTATCTCTACTCTACCGATAACAAAATGATTGGTATTATCGAGTTTGCTAGAATTTTTGTTACGCAACGAAACGAAATCCGCAACATGCAAGGGGAGTTACATAATTTAATTTTTTGTGCGGATGTTACTCACTTGGATAATTCTACTCGCAATGATTTTACCACGTGCTCCAACATTTTCTATATACTTCGGTATCCATAGGTGGCAACTTATATACGATATTCTTATTCGACTTAATGAACGCATAGGGATTTGCATAACCATGTTACTCTCGTAAAAAATACTTCCAATAAGAGAGGCGCAATATAATTATAGACTCGTCACTCTGGAAAAACGTCGCAGCAAGCTTCATACTTTATCTTTCTAATTTTTTAAACAACAATTATCTTTTGCAGATCGACGAGAATTTTACGTCGACTCAAAAAAGTTTTTGGAAGTTCATTAAATCCAAACGTAAAGATAGTGGTTTTCTGATGTCTGTAATTTAATTATTCCTGCTCAATCCTGAGTCTTATAGCGATCTTATGTAGTGTAATTTTTCATAATTCATCTCCAGGGATGAGATTTTCGATATTTTGATTCATTTGGATGACAGGATGGGCGCCGACCATGATAAAATATCGGCTTTTTTCCAGACACATGGAAAATCGACTTCATTCAAAATCGAAAAGATGCGACATGAGCAACTACGACGGAATTGCTATACTATCGGTTGTCCGGAAATTATTTGAGGCTTTAGTCGCGATCGCTGTTCTTTCACCCGAAAACTTTAATCTCTCCTACTCAGCACGGATTTTTCAGCCGATGTCATTTATACAGATTTTTTGAAAGCCTTTGACAAGATTTATCAATCAATTCAGATTGATAAGTTTAAGAATTTGGACTTCTCGTCTCTCCCTATCAGTTGGTTGAAATCATGTCTCTCTAACCACTGTCAATATGTAAAGACTCATCTCCTGTATTAGATTCCGAAAGGATTTGGACGCGTTTCGTGAGTGGTTAAAAAGTAACAAGTTGTCTTTGAATGTGAGTGCAGTAGGATTGAATGAGTCAAATTTTTTACTGACCGTGGTGTTAGTTTTTCTTCCATCTTCTCATTTATCTGACACATTATTCCGATTTGATGGGGTTCACTAACCAACTTATCATGATCGTTGCGCTTTGTTTGGTTTACAACCAACTCTCTAGACTTAATATTTACACCCCTGAGCATGGCCACATTTGATTTTTGCCTGACCAGGGTTTATTTGTATTTTTTATTGCCGATTGTTAAAGTAAAATATTTAAAAAAAAATGAAGTAATATTACATTTTTAATTTGGCGTATGTTAAAAGTATAAGCTTGTTGAATTCAGGCTCTACGGTTTGAGGTGGTTTGAGGCTCACTCCCTTATTTTCAGAAAACTATATAAAATTCAAATTCTAATTTTTTTGTATAATTATTCTACCTGGCCTGGGCTAGCTTCTTCACAAAAGGAGCAAGTGATTTTTTGTTAAATTAGTGTTGCCTGATAATTTGTTTAGTATCTGGGATAAAATTGTGGGTTAGCTGACATATAAACTTGATCTCAGCGAGGGTGCCATGGTTCTGAGGAAAAAGATCCACTTTTCCTTAATTCGAACCCATAATCTTTCCAAACTATATTTATTTCAGGCAATAGAAACAAAACGCCTTGTATTCATCACGAGCAAAATTATTTTGAAACGATGACTAAGTCAATCAGTTAATATTTCGATGATTGTATATTTTGGTTGGTTATAAGATAGCAAATTCCATCCAATCAAAAAGAGTAAGTACCAAAGTAAAGGGTTCCAGTCTGCGTTTTTAACTTTTTCGGCTTTAGTTCCTGATCAAAATAATTTTCAACATAATATTTGTATGGAAAATTACATGACCGGAACTACTTTCCTATAACAAGCGATTTTCATGCCCCATAAAATCACGTATACAAACATTGTGTCAGTGCATTTTTTAAATTTCGAATAAGAAACGGGGATACGAGATTCATCGCAGAAAAATCCAAACGTTATAACCCAAAATTGCCCAACTTTCATATATTTAAATGTACCGCAAGTTATTAATTTTCGGTGATTTTTCAATTAGCCAGCTAATTCACGCATTCGTTCATTATCAATCATTACAAAAACTAAAAGATTAACACAATTTGTTATAATCTGAAAACCAAGCAGAGAAAAAATATATTATTCTGTTACAATGTATATCGGTGATTTTTAATTCATTCATCTTATACAACTTCTTACACCTATACAAATAACAATTCTATCTCTGCATACCAACCATATACACTTTCTTTTACATATTCGAAAATTCATCTTACAAAGCAACACGTTAAAATAATGTTAAAATGCGATTACCGAGACGTGAATAAATATTTTGTATACAAGTTATTTTTAGGTTAGGCATGTAAATACCCATAACTAATATTTTGATTAGAGATTATTTTAGATAACGGACGTTACAATGAATCTAATTAATATTCGTAACGATATGTGCATTCAGCGCAAAACAATGACCAACATTACCAATTCCTGCATACATATATTGTGTTATGAGATAATCCCATTTAGATAATAAAACTTCGTGCGCGCAGCAATTTCTAATTCATGTGAACCGAATACGATATTACTTTTTGCACGAATTCCACAATAAATCAAACAAATCCACCGTTTTGTTAAAAATAAGTCAATCGTGAGAACGCGCATATATATCTTTAAAAATTATCACCGCATTTCTAACTTACCACAAACGAATTCGTCTACTCATTCATAACGAATGTCTAGCTGGTAGGTAGTAGATATGGTATAGTAAATTCCAGCGCCGCACCTGAAAATATATAAAAGAAATACCAAACATTATTAAACTGTCACAAGTGACATATAAACGCACGCCTCAAAATATATAATACTTTTAATGATATATTGACATAAATTTTTAATTGATCGATCGAGAACTGTAATTATTGTATATGATTGCATTACCAGCGGTTAATATAACCCTTAAAGCAAGCGAATGCTTTCGTACTATACGAATTCTTTAAAAATTATGAGTATTACAACCATAAGTCGTTCTTTTTTGCAAAAAAAAACTTATTTCATATAATTTCAAGGCTTACGGATAGCAATTTATTGTTTACCAACAGTAACACATACACAATGATGATAGATAGAAAACAGTTTTGTAATAGTTGGGGGTAAATGAACTATTAATTGGACTTCGCTTTGAGTCGTGGATAAATTATTATGTAGATTTATTTAGATTGCATATTGTATTTTTTTTTCTATGGAGAAATTCGGGTTCGTCGCTTAAGCTATTAGATTGATATGCAGTTGAAATGAAGTCTTTTGTTAAGAAATAAATAAATTTATCATTTTATCGTGCTAGAAGTGTCTTGGTGAATTGGGTTTAAAAGTTTAAAGCTTTTAGAAAACTTTTTCAAACCTATACACTGCCCGAATATGAAATCTATATTAAAATTTGTTACTCGTTTATTACAGTTACCGCGTTTTCAAGGAATGAGTAGTTTGTTTATAGATTATCATTAATCCTACGGAATGATTTTTGAATCAGAATTTATTGTAGTTCAATTTTTTTGGTTGAAAGTTATCAACTCTATAACTTCGTATAGAAGAAGAAATTGATCATAAATATATTCTATATGTTGAAATGTGCCAAATTGGAAAGTTTCTGATGAGTTTATTCAGTATAGTTTTTTGAGTAATGGGTTATTGGATTTCACACAAGTAAAGTATTCCTCTAGTCAGTAAATATTTTATGTAGCATCATATAGTCAAATTAATTTATGCTAGATGTACTCATGTTTCAGTTAGAGGAAAGGGTGCGAAATTAGACTATTTCGGAAAATACATGCATCTCATAATTTTTCGTGTTAGCAAGCAATGAATTTGAATTCTGGTTAGTACAAGACCACACAGTTATTTTAAATAATGAACCACTTTGTCAACCATTTTGCCATCATATGAACTCCATCAGACCCTTTCAAACAACTTAAGCCGACTTTTATTTTCCCTGGTTTGGGAGGACCACTCGGCGATTAATTGTTCTGACAAAGAGAACTATTAATAGCAAGATGTTGATAAAACCACAGTATGAATTGAGGATGAAAGGTTTATAGTGAAACTTCCAAGCTGGAAGTAATGGAGAGAAAATTCGAGAAGTATGCGCAATTTAAAACTTTATACATATATAGTATATAAGTTTACTACCTGCATTATCTTAGTGTACCTCGAGAATCTACGAGTAGGTCCACAGTAAAACTTCAAGTGGTTTTTACGTATCATCTAAATCATCTAATGTTACCTATGGAACAACATCAAAACCATAGCTTGCAACACTGGTTCTATAAATAGTTAAATTTTGCACAACGTTTACGTAGATGACTTTATATCCGGATGCCACACTATATCGAAGAGCAAATGAACGGTTAAGCACTTATTTTACTGGTGCTTTATCCTATTAAAGAGGAATTTTGCCGTCTCATTATTGAGGTTACATAGCCAATCCGAAAATAAAGCGCCACACAATTCAACACAATCACTAAAGTGCGACAAACAATTGTTAGAAATGATTTAAGAGAAAAATAATTCTAATGCAAACAATTTTACACGGAAACAATTCTACACTGAACAATTCATCGAAAAATCAAATATGCGAAAGAAATTAACAATTCATCGAAAAGACTCGTAAGGCATATTAAAAAATATTCATAAATTTTCTCTTAATTTTTCTATTTTGTGATACGGAAAGCAAGGTTGCATATCTTCGGTTAAAAAATAAAATTGTGTCGATATTAAGCAGAATTTGAAGTGGATTATTGTGATGAAGAGCTTTATTTATTTAAATTAAACTGAATTTGTTATAATAATTTGTTATAATTTTAATTATTGATAGATTTTAGTTTAGTTTGAATATTTAAATCTTAAACTTATTACACACTAATGGCCGGTTGCACAGAAAAATGACTAACGCCCGGTTACTTGTGTGGCAGTTAAATGTTTTATATAAAATCTGTTTTTGCATTCAGTAAAAAATAAACATACACTTGGTTAAATAGTTCTAAACATATACTATACAATCATCATGAAAATTACAAAAGAAACCGCTAGGCTATGCTAAGCAATTACACAGAATTTCATTTTTACCCAAAATCATGGGAAACTGCCCAAATCTGAGCCAACGGTTAGGGCATCAAGTTATTATGAATTTTTTTGATGAATTCGCACAATTCGTTTTCGCACATGCTTATGGGTTAGTTGTGCCACCATTTAAACACTAAACCTGCGACAGATTCTAAAGGCTGATTGCCGATTTCCGTATTGTCGTTTCGGCGAAGGAGCTACTTGCAATCTGGACTTCTCAACATTGCTCCCGCCTTTAATGAGTGCAGATAATTTTTGCTTTATTAAGTTTAAATATTTATTTCCCATCATAGTTCCACGAGTATCGGTCCACCTGTGCAGAGATCCTTCTCCCGGTTATGAGACTTAGGCTTTGTCAAACAAACCCCAACCTAAAAGATTGTTGGCTCGAGTCTCTCCCCTAACTATTGAGAATTGCAATAAAAATACGTATGCGTGAATTTTAATGGCGATTGGGGCTTATAAATAAATTGGTGATTTGCTTGGGAAATATATTGTTCAAGAGTATTCGTCGATTTTGGACCATCACTTGACGAGAATATTCATATCTCAGCTCAGCTTACAGTTGTAGATAGAGGAAGAATTATAACATATCTATGTCAAATAACACATTTATACGAATTACCTGGAATTAACACTGATTTTTAAAAAAATGCCGATCGAACTAACGCGTGACAGAAAAGATGGATTTATGGAAGCTTAACAAAGAATTACAATTTTTTGAGACGTCCCATAACCAGCTAATTTTTTGCAAGCTTATTTGTGTTTCCGCATTTTGTTTTCATTATGACCATCAATCATCATGATTCTAGTGGGATTTGACATCAAAACTTATGTAATCACGGAAATATTCGCAGTAACCACAATTTTCTTTATAATATACCCAGATTTTTTAACGACCACTTTCGCCGCCACTTCCTTGTTACTGCTCCAACTTTCTTTAACTTATTACCTATTTCTATTAGAAGACTTATTCATTCCAGATCATTTTTATCCAGAGTTAAACAATGGCTTTTCGAAACAAGCGATATCGCATTCCTATTTCGGATTGTTGTTTAACTACAACTAAATTTATATAAACGCATGTATACGTGTTTTTTACGATTTTATTGTTCTTGTTACTATTATTATTGTTTTCTTTTTGTTTAATTGACTGGTTATTATTATTACTATTTATAGATTAAAATTGTATTATAATAATTATCATCCTCTTTATTATCATTATTATCATTGCTATTATTATTTTTGTTATTATTATTATTATTATTATTATTATTATTATTATTATTATTATTATTATTGCTATTATTTTTATATATATATATATATATATATATATATATATATATATATATATATATATATATATATATATATATATATATATATATATATATATATATGTTTTTTCTTTAAGCTAAATTTTTATTAAATTAAATTTATATTGGGTGTGGTGGATTCGCTTCTGTCGGTTTCGGCATAGAATTTCTCCATAAAATAAAACTATTTTTATGTAAATGTATTATATACTAAATAAAATAAATAAATAAATATTCTAAAATAATTTTTCGCGAAGGAATGATATTAGATGGTCCAATAATCATCTATTTTTCTCTAATAATATTAGCGCTTTTATATATTTTAATACTTCAGGGCAATCACTTGCACCACAAGTTCCTGAATGTTCGAATTTACTCTCTGGATGGATTTTCCCGAAATTGGGACCAATCGCAATTGATTCCTGGTACTTGAAAAACTACTCTTAACTATTTTCACGAAAGTCGTTTGACCTGAACACAAAATGGAATCTGGTTTCCACAGAAGCACCTCTTAAAGCAATTGACGTGAAACTCATCACAACTAATTTCTGGTACTCGAAAACCATCTTTTAGCAATTTTCATAAAAATCGTTCGATCCGTTTCCCAAAGCGTACTTTTCATCATGTGTTTTGTAGAAATAAGTATCTCGTATAAATAGTTCAAATCCAGCTTTGGTGCTTTAGCACGTCCTGGCAGACGGAAACGGGCATTTTCATTTGTTATCATGCCTAAAGAAATTAGAGTGATTTTCAATAATTCTTTATAATCATCCCGAGCATGTTTCTTTGCCAAATCATTCTTACAAAAATCCGCTAATTCCGCTTT